>JANAVB010018030.1:27500-88989 GCA_029216955.1 Iris pallida | reverse complement strand
TTCTGGTGAAGAGATACTTGAGGCTTTTGTGGTCCGTATAAATCCTGCACGCCACGCCATAAAAATAGTGACGCCACGGCTTTAACGCGAACATAATCGCCGCTAGTTCTAGGTCGTGCGTGGGGTAGTTCTTCTCGTGCGGCTTCAACTGCCGGGAAGCAAAAGATATTACCTTATCCCGCTGTATGAGCACACACCCTCAGCCCTGGCCAGAAGCATCGCTGAAGATTTGAAATCCCTCAGTACCTTCAGGAAGAGCAAGTATCGGGGCCGAAAGGAGCCGTTGTTTGAGCTCTTGGAAGGAACACAGTCGTCTGACCACTCGAATGCGACTCCTTTCTGGGTGAGACGAGTCAACGACGATGCAATCTTTGCAAAGTCCTTCACGAAACGTCTGTAGTATCCCGCCAAGCCTAGAAAGCTTCGAATTTTGCTAACTGATGTGGGCCGTTTTCAGTCAGCAACTGCCTCGAATTTCTTCGGATCAACTGCGATGCCCGCGGCGGAGAGGATGTGCCCGAGGAATGAGATGTGTTCATCCATAATTTGCACTTGCTCCTCTTCACATACAACTGATTCTCTCGAAGGATTTGGAGTACCGTCCGCAGATGTTCTGCATGTTGCACTCGATCCTTTGAGTAGACGAAGATGTCGTCGATGAAGACTACTACGAATTTGTCAACGAACGGACGGAACACCCGATTCATCAGATCCATGAAGACGGCAGGGGCATTTGTTAGACCGAACGACATTACCAAGAACTCGTTGTGGTCATAGCGAGTACGGAAGGCAGACTTCGGCACGTCATCTGGCTTGACTTTGAGTTGGTGATAACCCGATCGCAGATCAATCTTCAAAAATACCGTTGCACCTTGAGCCGGTCAAACAAGTCGTCGATGCAGGAAATGGGATATTTGTTTCGGACGGTGGCCTTATTCAATTTTTGATAGTCGATGTAGAGCCGTATCGATCTATCCTTCTTCTTCACAAATAGCACGGGCGCACTCCACGACGAGACACTCAGACGGATGAACCCTTTATTAAGTAATTCCTGTAGTTGTGCCTTCAGTTCTTTCAATTCTTCATGGGCCATTCTGTACGGAGCTTTCGAGATCGGCCGCGTGTCAGTAAATGTGTCGATGGTGAACTCTATTTCTCAATTGAGCGGTATACCGGGTAGCTCATCCGAGAACACGTCCGGAATTCTGCCATAATGTCGGTCTGACCCGCGTTTGCACCATCTTGTCTCATGTCACGAACGGACGCCAAGTAGCCTTCGCACCCGGAATAAAGCAGCTTCCAAGCAGAAATTGTCGAGATCACCATGCAGGCCGGCGATGCTTCACCACACGTATAACAGAATTCAAACACTCCAGGTATGCAGAAGGTGACCTTCTTTCCTGCGCAATCGATGGTAGCGTTGTAAGGACTGAGCCAATCCATACCCAGTATGATGTCGAAGTCCTTCATATCTAGAACTATCGCATCAAGATCGATCTTTTGACCCCCAATACAGATGATCCCGTCGTCGTAAGCTAAATTTGTGAGTAGTGGTGTACCCGAAGGTGTACTTACGCTAAGGTCGAGATCTAATGATATTATAGAAAATTTGTGCTCGACGGCAAAGTCCGTCGATATAAACTATACGAAGCACCTGAATCAAATAACACACGAGCAGGCACATTATTAAAATTTAGTATACCTGACACTACTGTATCTGATGCAAGCACTTTATCTCAAGTCATGGCGTAGACGCGGCCCTGGGTAATGGGGCGACGGTCTTGGCCATTTTGTGGTGCAGGTTGAGTGGGTTGAGGAGGTCGGGGCACCTGTCCTCGATTCTCTTAACGGTTTTGTTGTGGTGGAGCATTACGAACAGTCGAAAACTTGGGCAGTTTTGAACCTTGTGACCCTTCTGTCTGCAAGCAAATATTCTATATTGTGGAAAAAGCAGTGGCTAGCATGGTGTCCAACTCGCCCGTAATTTATGCACCGAGGTATCGTTTTCTGACCCTTGTAGCCACCGTTATTTTGACGCTTTAACGCGTAGTTGTTGCCTCCCGTATGGGTAGGACGTTTGTGATTGAAATTATGCACAAAGTCTGCAGCAACATGAGGGTATTGGCTCTCAAGGCGGATAGCATAATTCAGAGCATCGCCCGTGGTCTTGCACTCCGAAACACCTACATGCACACCGATAGAGCATTGCAGACCTACTTCGAACCGTCGCACACACACACTCCTCTGTAGAAAGAAATGCACCAGCAAATTTGGACAATTTGTTGAATTCTGCGACATACTGTTCTACTGTTCGGTTCCCTTGCCTTAATTGCATGAATTCATTCTCCTTCTCTTGGCGAACGACGGAGGGAAGTTACTCAACTTCAAAGGCTTTATGGAACGTGGCCCAAGAGATCGGCGCTGAGTTGTTGTCGCGTCGGATCGCTCGCTTGTGCACGGTCCACCAGTCGTGCGCGTTCAACCGTTGTTGAAGTTGTGCACAGGCGACTTGCTTTGATTCTTCAATGCCGAGGAGCTCGAAGTGATCTTCCAGCACTTCCAACCAGTCGATTGCCATGGAAGGGCCTTTGGTATCGCTGAAGGAAGTACGGCGCTTTCTTGAATTCTGACACTTCAAAGTTGTATTTTTTCAGTGCCGCTGGTTGACGCTCAGGCTCCTCCGTGTCGACTTCAATGGGTTGGACCGTCAGCACGGTGACAGTAGGTGCAGTCGCAGAATTTTTGTTGGCCACAATTATTTGGACGATCTGCTGCAGAGTATCTAGTTGCTTTTGTTGCAGCTTAGCCTGTGCGTCAAAGCGAGCTTCGAACTGGGCCTGTCGTACCTCTGTCTGCTGATGTCGGTTCTCAGACTGTTTCTGCTGTGCCTCCATCATGCGCAACATCCTTTCGATTGTATTATTAGAAGCTCCGGCCTGCAAACTACTAGAGCTGCTAGAAGCGCTCTGCTCTTGCTCGGCCGTAGGTTTCGGCACTTTTGCAATACGAAGGCAAACACACATCTCAAATTATTACAGAGTCATTGTATGGAACAAATTATATCATCGACACGAGGTCAAAGGTTTAAAACTCTAGACATGAGGCCAAAGGATGTAAAGCCGTGCTCTGATACCATTATGTCACGCCCCGATTCCGTAGAATCGATAGTCATCTTCCGGGAGTGATGCCGTGCGAACCTAAGTTGCGATCGCATAAGGCATAGTCATAAGGTTATCCGAAACACAACATCAAGTTAGAGTACGCAGAGAAAATTGATTGACACATTTGAAATAGAAGTAAACTTTTCATTGATAATAAAACTTCATTTACATTGACTCCATTATAATCAATGTCGCGGGCTACAACATGACTCGATTATAAAATGAACGCTGATGAGATAGTCGTTCCATACATTACATTCCTTTTTTACAAGCAAAACAATTACACTTTCCACCTACTATCGAGGGAAGACGAGTCATCATCTTTTCTTCTTTGTACTAAATGCGGAGTCTTCAAAAGGATTTAGAAACAAGCCTTCAATACACGGACGAGGCTTCAAAAGTGTTTGCGTCGTCTTGAGCTTTAAGCGACACGCCCTTCGTGGTTCGGGGTACCTACGTGGAGAGCGAGGATCAGTACATTACACTTTATACTGGTGCGTGGCTATTTAAGTTCTAAGCTCCCATTTGGTTAAGAGTTTATATGACTTAATGTATGAATTTCTAACCATCCTAATGAATTTCAAACAATCATATGACAAGCATAATGTAAAATACGTTAGAACTTACCCACGGCGGAACGTGCTGTGCCTTATGAAACTTACCATGTTCTTCCCTGTCAATTGTTTTCATTTTCATACCAAGTGCAATATTACGTGTGATTGGTCACTGGCTCCCAGAGCCATCGTAGACTCCTCTAGCTTTTGTTAGACGGGGCCCTTTCAGTGTGAGTAGCGAGCCCCGCTGCAAGTCTTCGCCTAACCCGTGCCCAGCACAACTAATTACTTGTCTTATTTTTTGGCCGCAACGGTCCCGTGGCCCCGGGTTGTCGCAAGGGAAACGCTCACCTTGTCGACAAGTTGTCCATGACCGTACAAAGATATATCTTTAGTTATTAAGATATAGCCTACATTTTTTTTGAAAACTTGCTCATTCTATCATGTTCGTGCCCTTACATTTATCCTTTCATTTGCAACAAACATTATTAATTGACCTAAGAAGGGGTCGAGAAGAGAATGTTCAGCCACTCACCTTGAGTTTACTTCAGGCGAGAGAACTTGTTGGTCGTGCTAGACGTCGCCTACGTGATTACCTAAAATCGCATAAGCAACCGATTAGAACACTGTATTATTCAAGAAGTTCGATAGAAAATGCGAATTTGAAATGCAAGCCATGAAAACCATCAAAAACATTCACAAAATGCATTCAGAAAACCAAGTCAAAACTAACGCAAGCGATGAAAAACAGAGCAACGGGAGGTCTCTCCGACTCAGCCGCAGTGTCAATCCTTGAGGCACAACCCCTTAGAATATGGGACTTGGTTCTGAAGAAGACATTCCATAACGGGGAATGGATCTTAATTCAATCATTTTCGTTCGATCGATTCGATCGATCCCGACCTATTGGTCCCGACCGAATCGATAGCGACAGTGTTCCTTTCTTGCGCACCCCGTGGACGAAGAACGGGGCACGATGTAGGGACGGGGCACTACATGCGACACTCTATTCAGAGTAAAAATGGCCATCAATGCAACTTCTCCTCAGTAGCATTTTGGAAGACCCGCAGTCAACAGCATTGAGTTTATCATTTTTGTCAACGTTCTGCTCTTCCTTTCTGCTAGTACGTTAGATTGAGAAAAATATGGAGCAGTAGTCTCGTTGACAATTCTATGTTCTTTGTAGAACGATGCAAATTTATGAGACCGATACTCTCCACCTCGATCACTTCTTATTCTCTTGAGTTGTTGTCCAGTTTGCCGTTCAGCCTCGGCCCTGAACTCTTTAAACTTATCTAACGCTTCATCTTTCGCCTTGAACAAGTAAACGAATATTTTTGAGAAGTCATTAATGAAGGTTCTGAAATACTTCATCCTGACTTTTGTAGAGAACTGTTTGAAGTCACAGATATCGGAGTGTACAAACTCTAGAAGATCTGTGCCTCGATTAACACAAGAAAAGATTTTCTTGTGATCTTTGTCTGAGCATACACTTCACACTTCTCTACCATACCCCTCATATTTGGAGATAAGTCCTAGACTAGATATTCTGTTTATTCTTTTATAATAAACATGTCCTAGGCTATTATGCCACAACTCGAGAGTATAAGCAGAATGAGCGATTGCATTAATAATATTGGACTGATTTACAAGTTGAATTTTAAACATTCATTCGGTATAAAATGCCCTCCTAAAGTATGGTCCTTTTATGGACATCACCATCTGGCCAGAATTGAAGTCCATCCTTAGGACTACGTTGCAGAGTAGGCCCAGAGATTAGGTACTTTGCGATAGCAGGTACATGATTCACACATTGAAGCGTCAAATACTTCTCTGAAGTCAGCTTCAACACCACCATCCCGACCCTTGTACTTCAGCTTGTACCTGGTTTACCACCATAATAACTTTAGAAGTTGGGGTGTATGTGGTGAACCATTTTCTGCTTGAGCAGACATGGTAGGTGGCACCACTGTCTACCCACCAGTCAGAGTCAGCCTCCACCGCAGTGACCTAAGCAACCATTGCAATAACGACGTCAGTGATCATAAAAGTCTTACTAGGCTCACCTTGCTCTGATTGCTTGGGCTTAGATTTGCATTCACTCTTGAAGTGGCCCTTCTTGCCACATTTGAAGCAAGCCAAGTGGGACTTTGGCTTCTGTTGCTTAAAGGACACTACCAAAATTTATCGTTTTAGCGACGGCCCCATCCGTCGCTAAACCGACGGTAATTACTATTAGCGACCGATAACCGACGGATTTTGGCCAAAAAAATCCGTCGGCAATCAGCTCGTCGCTAATAACGGTCCGTCGCTAAGTTGTCGTCACATAACGGAATAGCGACGGATTGTCGACGTCACAATACGAAGCATTAGCGACGCATTTTCGACGGACTGTCGTCCATTTCAACTATTAAGTACTGAACTGTGTAGACAATAGCGACGTAAAATTCCGTCGGTAACCCATCGTAACAGCGTATCAGAGCGTATCGTTCCGTCGCTCATCGTCGGTAACGAACGACGGATTAGCGACGGCGTGCTGACGGACTATCCGTCGATCAGGTTCTGGAAATGCTTGGCATTTCCAGCACCATGGCGACGGAAGAGTAGTCGCTAATCCGTCGCTACCACGTCGCCACAGCGACGGATTACTGACTGATTATCCGTCGCCATGGTTCTGGAAATGTCATGCATTTCCAGAACCATGTCGACGGATTGTCCGTCGCTAAGCAGTCGCTAGAGCGAGCACTGCTTAGCGGCTGATTATCAGTCGCCCTGGCGACGGATAGGCCGTCGCTATTCCGTCGAAGTTTATACCACCAGAACCTTGTCGACGGATAATCCGTCGATCATCTGTCGCTACTTGAAAATACTTTAAAAACTCCAGATAGCGACGGCTAATCCGTCGACAAACCGTCGGCAACTGGGATTATCCGTCGCTAAACGGTCACTAGTCCGTCGCTAACTGAGTTTTTTGGGAAAAAAATTGCAGCACTTTCCCTGTTCACAAATATATGCATAAACCAAACCAATATATAATGCACACCAATTATCCAACAATCACACAGACCAATATATAATGCACACCAATTATCCAAGAATCACATAGACCAAATATGCACATACGAATTTAATGCACACCAATTATCCAAGAATCACAGACCAAACCAAGTTAATAGAAAAAATATCAATTATCCTAAAGAGTAACATAATATCCGGTGCTATAAGCCGATTATAGCACAATTAGTTCAAAGCTCTCACAAATAATCCAAATTTTTTAATACAATATTTTAAGAAGGAGGAGGTCGATTGTCCGTGGTGGTAATCCCATATGCGACCGACGAATATACTCCTCCACAAGGTACGGAGGCAAGCCGTCGTAGACACTGCTCGGAAGTCGGCGTAGCTGCTCTGGACATGAGATCCAGGAGTGACGTCACAGTCGTAGGCGGTACCACAGGGGCATCAGGGTTGAAAGAAAGATGGCCCACAGAAGACGGACTGACACCTGCAGTCGACGGACCAGTAGAAGACGGAGAGCACCATCAGCAGACGTACCGGCAGCAGCAGACGGACCGGCAGCAGCAGACGCAGGCGGAAAGTACGTGGCAAATTGCTCCCGCAAGGACGATACCGCCTCGTGCAGCTGCGTAAGCTGCGACCTAACATCATCATCTGCCCGGGCCACGGAAGGAGGCGGTGTCGGTGGAAATCTCTGCGTCGCCATATGCAATGGCCCTAGGGAGCCGACTCCGTACATGAACCCTTTCTTAAAGCCGCCGACGGTATCTACGAACAAGTCGTTCCGAGCGGCCAAAGAAGAGGGCGTCCGGAAGGACGTCGTTTCACCGACATCCTCGGTGTCAGTTAACTGAGCCCGACTAAGGGCCTCACGATACGCAGCCTATCAAATGAATGTGTTTATATTATAAGATTTACCTAAGTTGTAATCTAAATCCTATGTTTTACTAAGTTAAGTGTGAATCCTAAGTTTACCTAAGTTATAGTCCGAATACTTTTAATTCTAACGTTTATCTCATAAGCATAAGTACTTACATCAGTCTCCTTGGCCCTCTTGTCGACGAAGCTCCCGTCCTTCCGTCTTTTGTGCGTATGCTGGAACACGTCGTGCATGGTGTCCGATTCTGGCGCCCTTCCCTCCTTCACCGCCCGTTGGACCTGCATACGAAATTTTCGTAGAAACTAATTAACTCCTTTAATTAATAATACCTAATTCGATAGTGAAATAAATTTACGGTTGCTCACCAGATCTGCAAGTGTCGCTGCGTAGGACCTTGATCCCCCCGTATGAAGGCCCGCGACAGATCGGTTCACCTTCGCCTCCTCCGATTTCTCTTGTACGCAGGGGTATCCATCATGCCTAAGAGTTCCTCATAATACCCTGCCGGATCCAATTCGGCCTCGTATGACCCATTTTTAGGTCATGAATCATATCCCGTATTTTTTCGAGCAAGCGCTTCTGTAGGTCCTTCGGATCCCCTCCTCGCGATGGGGGGCCACCAGTACGTTGTCTAACACAGAAAATCAATTATTACGTAATTTAAAAAATGGTTGATTAAAGAATCACATAGACTTAACCAAAAGATATAGATATATACCCTCAACTCGTCGAGCCAGACGTACTGCACGTTTGGGGGTACCGACGAAAAGTTGAGGTAGGGACCGTGGAAGTTAGCCCTGATAATTTCTCCAAGGGCCCTGCCAACATTAAACGAAAAAACCTACAAAAAGAAAAACGACTGGATTATTAACTTGAATAAATGAAAGAAATTTAATAAATTAACTTAAATTTACTTACGAGGTCCCCGCGGGCCATAGCTCTCGTCGAACTCGCCTCTCGGCCTCTCTGGTGCCGTCGGAGGATCCGCGGGTCCGCGTATGTACTCCCCAGTAACCAGATGGAACGAGTATGGGGGTACTCCGGGCCCACTGTGCAGTAACTGGGGCATCCCCTGGTGGATCCGATGCTGGTGGTTCCGATAGCGGATCGGATCCGCTAGCAGATCCGGACTCATGCCTCGATGAAGTGGTCGATCGAGGGCGGGATGTCTGTGCCCGGGGTACTCTCTGGGTCGGGCTCGCTCGATGGGGTCACATCCCGGGAACTTTGAATGCACCACGACCACCAGCACCAGTACGACCACGACCACGACCCGCACTACCACCACCACCACCACGACCAGCACCACGACCACGGCCAGCCATCATGACCTGTAAATAAAACACATAAACATAATTAACAATATAAAAGTGTAAATGGATATAAAAAACTAAACTAAAATATACATACCACCAATAGGGACGAGTGCCGCCGCGACGAAAAAGACTAAGAGTGCCATCTGCAATAAGTAAATAATCGAATGAAAAAAATATGAATTCACGTAATTGCTTTTATGAGGTAAAACTTAATTCACGTAATTGGAAGTGTTTTTAATATACAACAATATTTAACCTAATCATCATCTTCGTTCTCATCCTCAGCCTCGTCTTCATCATCATCCTCCTCATCCTCATCCTCATCCTTATCGTTATCGTCGATTTCATCTGTATCCTCATCCCCATCAAATTCTTCTTCTTCTTCTTCTTCTTCTTCTTCTTCTTCTTCTTCTTCTTCTTTCTTCTGCCTCAAAATTTGGGACAAGATGCCTCTTTCTCCCCTGGTTGACAGCTAAGTCTTGTGTATCAACCTCTTCCTCCCCTCTATTTTCCTCAACAATATCTTCAACATCCATTATATCTGAGCATTGTCCGTATGGGACTTTTCGATCTGGTCCTCTTGGTATGCTGGGTCTCCAACGTTGAATGTATTTCTAGATTTAATCTTGCATACTGCCCACCAGTCAAATCAATCTCTACGACGCCTTGGGTAGCTTGTATAGTAGACTTGAACAGCCTGATTTGCTATCGCAAATGTATCGGACCCTCTATACCTCCTGCGATGATTTATATCGATGAATCCAAATTGTTTATCGATTCTTCAACCGATATTTGGTGTCGTATCGAACCACTCATATTTGAACATTACAATATGCATATCATATGGGCCAGTATATTAAATCTACAATATCCCGAAGCACTCCATAATAGTCAAAGTCTGGCTCGTCGTCATAGACGGTGCCTCTTATGCAAACACCGGAATCCTTGGTATTGATGCCATCATTGATAAATTCGACATTTATAGCATTCTGAGTTGACTTAAACCTGAAGCCATTAACGATATAGCATGGCCAAGTCTTTATTTGCTTCTTCGGTCCCAGTGCCAGATAACGAACACTCTCATGAGTGAGTGTTATTTCAGGCAATAAAACCTGTAAACAAATATTTATAATTTAAATGTTTCAGATTATATATTAATAATCTCAATTATAATCACAGTTACTTACGTATTTGCGAAACCATGACGGAAATGTACAATCAACCTCTCTTTGAAGTCCCTTATCTGTAATATCGGGTCTCCTCTTTTGACTTCATCTCTAAATACACTATTAGAGAAAATAAGAATATATAAGTGTAGTCACTTACTTCATCAAATTCGAGATTATAATGAGTGCAAGTGTACTGACTTACTTCTCCAAATCTCTCACTTCTTGTATGTCACAGTTTAACAAGACATATCGGTGAGCGGCATCATACTCGTCGTCTGTCAACCACCGTCTTTTACTAGCCCCAACAGGCTTGCCCCTTACATTGAATCTTCCTCCATCCTCAACGTCCTCGTCATTCCTTTGAGGTCTATTTCGATTTGTTTTAACATGAGTATCGAAATAAATGGAGCAGAAGTTTGACACCTCTTCGATAAGATATGCTTCGCATATCGAAGCCTCTATATGAGCTTTGTTGCCAACTTTCTTTTTTAGATGGTGTAGGTATCTAGAGAGACAAATTGTCTTGAGAATTAAGAAAGAATTTTAAAATCTACTGAAATTCAGCTTAAATTATATCGATATTTATGTACCTTTCAAATGGGTACATCCATCGATAATGAACAGATGCACCGACACGGGCTTCGTATGCTAGATGAATCGGTAGATGCTCCATGCTGTCGAAGAAGCCAGGAGGAAATATTTTCTCCAACTTGCAAATTGTTAAGATAATCTTCTCCTCAAGTTCAACTATGTGTTGCACAGTCAACTTAGTTGAACAAATATCCCTAAAAAATATTGATAGTTCGCCAATGGAACCCATACAGCAGAAGGCAACAACTCTTTCAAAGCAATGGGCAGTAATCTTTCCATAAACACGTGGCAATCATGACTCTTCATTCCCGTTAGCTTGCGTTCATTGAGGTCAACATATCTAGACAAATTCGACACATAGCCGTCGGGAAATCTTAAAGTAGATACCCACTTGCAGATTATTAATCTATCTTCCTTGCTCAATGTGTATTGTGCTATCGGCTTACTTAATTGTCCAGCAGCTCCCCTTTGTATCAAGTTCAGATAAGGACGCTTGCATATCTCGGCAATGTCTTGTCTTGCTTTTGGATTGTCCTTCGTCTTTCCTTTAATGTCCATGACGGTATTGAAGACATTATCGAACACATTCTTTTCGATATGCATAACATCAAGATTATGCCTTATAAGATTATCTTTGCAATAAGGCAAGTCCCAGAAGATACTCCGTTTGGTCCAGTTATGGGTTTGTCCGAACCTATCGATACGATTGTTCGATGGATCTTCCATTACAGTGGGCAAATCCTTTACATCTTCCAAATATCGTATCCCGACAATCTGGCAGGCGGATGAGAAAATTCTTGTTTTTCAGCTCTGAATGCGTCCTTGTTTCTTTCTCCAAGGATGACTCGCGGACAGAAATTGACGATGACAATCAAAGAAAGAAGTTTTTCCTCCATGCTTAAGGCGGAACGCCTTACTATTTTGCATGCATATCGGACAAGACAGGGTGCCGTGAGTACTCCATCCCGACAGCATACCGTATACGGAAAAATCATTGATTGTCCACATCAGTGAAGCTCTCATCTGAAAGTTCTGTTTCCTGGAAATATCATACGTCGTGACGCCGATCTCCCACAGCTATTTTAGCTCATCCACCAACGGCTGTAAATATATCGATATTCTTCGTCGAATTTTTGGGACCCGGTATGATAGCTGTAAAGAACTGTCACGACCCGTACCCTAGAGTTAGGGCACGAGAACGTAACAACGCCCAGCCTACGCCGCCGTGTCGGCGGTAGAACGCTGTCCTAGGTCTCATCATCTAACAGTATAAGACTAAACAGTTTATACTCCCCGAATGGGGGTGACATAGCAGAATGTAAACTCAATCACATCTAAGGTAGAGCATAAAGGAAGATAGATAAAACATGAAATCGAAAAAAGATACAACAGATAGAAGTCTAAGTGTCTAAGATATAAACTCAGAATACATCTCAAATCTCCAAACTCAGATACAGTAATCCATAAATACAACTCAAGATGACTGAAAATAAACTATAAGCAAAAACCCTAGCTATCTATGCAACCTCTACTGTGTCTCCTCTGGCTAGCAGACAATCTCCAAGCCATCTGTAAAATTTATCAACGGGTCCAGTCAGGACAGGAGCGAGTACAGTACATCTCAACAATATCATAACAGGTTAGGAAATATAAACATGCTAGAGAGTAAGATACATGATCTGAAGAAATAACATAATGAAAAGAGAGAGATTGTAAGTAAATTGCTACAATATATAGAGAACTATCAGTGACTAGTGATTCAGAGCACAAGATGGTTATGTAAACGACACGATGTTGTACACGAGTAATCTACAGAGGTTGTACACGAGTAATCTACTGGATTGATTACATAACCACTTCTACTCCTCCGCCCCAATCAATACACAAGGATCAAGCTAAGTTATGTTATTGCACACGAAGTATAGTCGCACACGAGATCATGTGAATACATGAATATACACGATTTCACACGATTTGTACACGAATGTCACGAATACAAGGAGTACACAATGTTCACGATAAAGTACACGAACACGAATACCCGATGTATCCGCTAAGGGGATAACATCGCACAACAAGATCAATATAGTACTAATCCGTGTTTCCAACGTGTCAGCATCATGTAAAGTAATCTAAAGCAGGAAATATAATCGTAAACATATGAAATGATCAGAGAATGTACTCGCCTGATATCTGAATGTCCAAGGTAAAGATACTGTCCGGAAGAGGTGTCTGGCTCCTAATTAGAACAGCACAAGTCACAACATGTCCAGAAGGGTAATATAAAGCACTACAATGCATTCTACATGAATTAGGTCAAACTAGGCCAAAGTCAACCCTTGGTCAACTCTGGTCAACTGCACTAGTCAAACTAGGTCAAACTAGGTCATGTCCTAACCCAGCAAGTCTTACTAGGCCTAACCAAGACTATCCTAGCAAGCACATATTAATACAAGGCTATACAAGCCAACATACACCCAACTCTATATAGCATGCAATTATTCAATACTCAAATAGGCAAGAATTCATTGGATATACACTAGGTAATCTATTACTTTAAGCTATATATGTCTACACATATACACATACATATATTGGTATTCAACATTAGGTCTATAATCATGGCATTTCAAATGGTTATATAAACTTATATATTACAACACATATGCTAACATATATATAATATACATAGCTAAGTTAACTATATTCATAAATACTTATTTAAGAGGCTATGTGTGTGTATGTGAACATGGCAAAGGGGCAAGTGAGGGTTAAATGGGCATACATAGTGTATACATATCAAAGAGTGTCAAAGTATAAGTGAACAAAGTGTCAAGTGTGATAGTGTCATATAGTGTAAGGGGGTACATGAGGTAATATAGGAATTGTGTTAACATAGAACATTACATCTCATTAACTTGTATTGCATACATTACATCTATTATTATATTACATTACATTCATGCTTGCATTCATTCATCATTCATTTATTCTCTTGCACTAATATATGCACCAAACATTACATACTATGGAACCTACATATTCATTACAAGCCATACTTATACATGCTTACATTAGATAGGATACTTACACCTCATACATCACTTATTTAACCATTTACTTATGCTTGCATTCTCTATTTAATTACATAATGTATATACATTAACATGGGTTAAATCAAATAGAACATTATATTACACACAAGGGTGCACAAAATGCATATGCCGAATAGTAACTCCTACAAATAATCAATACTGTACCATCTCAGAATGAATTAAAATCTAGGATTAAAGTATGTTATAGATCTATGTGTTAGCTTTCCGAAACTTCAAACGGATCGCGTTTTCGTTTCCGAAAACTCCCGGAATCGCAAAATACCGAGAACGCATTTGTCTTTCATACAGCTGACACTCAAATAATTCTCCAGAAAGTTACAGAAAGAATTAGGCCTATTAATACATGTATTTGGAAAGCTAACTTCAATACGCTTCTTTTAAAAAAAAACGGGAGATTAAACGAGCTTTGAGCTAGAAGTTATGACATTTCTAAGTTAGGGCTGAAATTAAAAACGTGGATAAAAATCTTGACGGATTTGGGTAATTTGAGACAAAAGAACACAAGTATATAACATAATATATCAAGAACTCACTCTCTACACTAATATATATATGAGACACTATAGAACACATCTTCTATACAAAAATATGAGATTAAACATGTAATAATTCATTCATACATAACAACAACACATAGTGTGTCCAAATTTGATTTTCCCACATGGACACAACCACAACACAAAGGACACTCCTATGTCCTCCAAATGGACACGAAATGGACACAAATGGAGATACAACCATGGGATCATTTCTATGGGTTCAAAATAGACCTATATGCATGAGAAAATGAAAAGGAGAAGGATTTATACCTCCTGGTAGATCGAATCGAAGAAAAACCTTCCCGGAGCGACACCGACACGTAGAGATTCCAAAAGGACACGAACGAGCTCCGAATCCTCCCAAACTTGGGTAGCTTCCTCCTTGGCTAGAATGGAGAAGGAAAGAAGAAGATTTGGTGGCGAAATGGAAGGATTTGGTGGAGAAATTGCTAGGGATTGCTCTCTAGGATTTGGGGAATAACAAGAGAGAGAGTGTGGATGAGAATAATGAAATGAAATTGAGCCTATCCTCTCCCAAAGTGGCTGGCCATATGGGACTATTTGTCCTATTATGGTAAGGTCCAAAATGCCCCCACTAACCTATTCTATGAGTATTAGGAAAGGCTAATTGGTTGGGGCTAAATTAGTCATTCTAAAGTGTCTAATCACACTAACCTTATCCATAATAATTAGTCTAACCTCTAACTAAAATATTTCTATCATGTAGACTAAATTTAATATCATGTGGGCCATGTCTAACTAGTGTGTGGGTCCCACTAGAGTCAAACTACCCCCGGGTCCCCGTTTCAAGTCGAATTGAGTTAAAATTCGAACCCGACTCAAATACCCCAAAACAATATCATAAATAATAAAATAATATCAAAATAATTCAAAGAGGTCAAATGCAAAAATATTCTTAGGCCAAAAATTATTAAATATCCTAATCACATGTTTTAGGCTCTAGGTCAACAGTCTCTAGGGTTTCACTAGCAAAATATCAAACCACAAGCCATTGATTTAAATAATTTTAAAATGATTTTAAAATTACCAAAATCATATCATGAATTAAATATCATTATTAAAATAATTATAACACGAAATTTCAAAATTACCCTTATTTGGAAAACTGGGTGCTACAACTCTACCCACCTTAGAAAAATTTCGTCCTCGAAATTTAAGATCGATAGTACTCTTCTAGAGCCTCTCACCTACCCAATATCTAAGGTAACACTTCCTAACACTGGAATATAAACGGACATCTAAAAAGTGTCAATCTAGGAATACCTCCAATCTCTCGCTGTACGGCGGTAATGGAACTTCAATAAAATATGGACTGGAACCTATATCCAAGGGACTGGACCTATTTTAAAGTGGTCTAAACTAAGGATGAAAAGGAACTGATCATAGGCTATAGGTATGCTCAAACTATTATCTTCCTATTAACCATCTATTAATACATTTTATTACCATAGGAACGATGCATTACTAAGACATATAGGCCCCTATCTCTCATAACACATTTATACTCACCAAAAGCTAGTACATCCTATCAAGGCTGATACTATAATCTCTCATAAATCTCATAAGCTACATGTTTATAGACACACATCCCTATATCAAGAACTAACCTATATATATCTACAACAAATAATGGGGTGACGTCCCTATTTCCCAACAATCAAGGTCTTAAGAATTTATCTAAATCATGCAATTTGAAAGAATAGTATACAAGGTCAGGGCATACCGTAGCAGTTGGAAGTCTCACCTAGGTACACTAATCATTCTAGGTCAAAACTACTATGGTATCAACACACAAACAATCTAGGGTGTCCTAATTGGGAAGGTAAGGGAACAACAATCATCAAGGTTGTAGGGCTGTCTACCATCCTATATAAAATTGATCATTAACAAGCACTAAGAAATTATTAAAAGTTACTATTCCATAAAATAGCAAAATTAAAAATTTAGGCACAACAAATCACAATTAGATTTTTGTCTTGATACGATCTAAGTTGATCAATTTCGAAATAAAATGAGATTTGGACAAGAAGGGAAATCAATAAAATCAAAGTATGAGCACGAGCATCCAATGATGGAGTTCAGGTCATGATTAAATTTAATTCGACTGAGTACGAATATGAGGTTCATAGGCGATGAAAAGATTTCAAGAAGAATTGTCAAGGCTGTCGCGAATGAGACTCTAGGGTCAAGTTTAACTATGTCTCCATTCTCGTAGATTGATACATAAAAAGCGAACCAAAGTGCAATAGGTTGATCAGACCATCATGTACCGGTTCTGATTAGACAATATGTTAGTGGGTGGCCACCCAATAAAATATGTCATGACCAAGCTCGAAAATAGATAAGCTTGCAAAACTAAGGCTAATTTAGCAGCACGAGATATAAGGTGGTAATGATGAAAGAAATTACATAGTCCAAGGTTCGTAACCAAACGGGTCAAGTAATCAGATAAGGTACAAGGTTAAGCATCTAAGGAAACAAGCAGAACACCATCACATGTCGGGTCGAAAGAATTGAGTCAAGGCTGGATTTCTAATTAAAATAAGAAGAAATTTAGTATAATGGTAGAGGTTATAGTTTACCAGTTGAATCATAAAAAAAATAGAGTACAAGAAGACGGGTTTTAGTAGGACATGATACTTACACGAAGGTGAGCTCGTCTAGGTCTTGCATATAAGATTTGTTGGAGGGTAACAGCTAGTATTACATTCCGAATATCAAAGTCACGATAAGGAACGTCAAGGATCATTAGAAAGTGGGAGTTCAAGAGGTGGTAATTAATGCACAAAAATAATGAAGATCGAGTTAGTCATCTGCTTCTGATACTCTTAAGTTCATCTGGTCATAACTTGCCAATCATATCTTTACCTCACCAGTCTCCATATGAAAATTAACCTTTACTTAAACCCTTACCATGACTACCGTAGGCAATTCCCAATTTCCAAACATCACTCTTGAAGCACAGTCCTCACATTTAGGAATCAACATTAACCATTTATTTAAATTTCCAAGTTCTTTCACCTTGTCTTAATTTTGACCCAAACCTCTAAATCCCGTTTACGAATTCCTTGAACTTGTTCAAATGTTCTCCTCATATTATTTAATTTAAATCTCTAGGCCTTACAAAACTTATCTTCCATCATAAAATCAACTTTCGTATTTTCTTCGACATACCCTTGAATATTATTCTCCTAAAAATATTTCACAACAATCTCTAAACTTCCATAACTTTGTGTTCTCTCTATCCCTAGTCATTTCCTCGCAACATCTTGTTTAATATCCTTATAAACAATTAACTTCTCTTTCCATTACTAACCTTCTACACTAGCCTCAGAGTAAAAGTTTTCTCCAGAATCAATAACCAAGATTTTCTAAGTTCTCAAAACTAGATTGACCTCTGATATCCTCATTAGTTTGAATATACCTATAAACTACTCATAACCCCAAAATTTCTCTAAATGTAATTGTTTACAGATTGGCAGTATACATCTCTTTATTCTATTCGAGACCTTTACCACATTTCTATCTCAAGTTTCCATGGAACACTCCACATTTGATTTCCTTTAGATCATCATAAAATAACCAATTACATCTTTCTGAGCTACATAATTTACGTCACTTCCTTAGCCTTCCCCATGCAAAAGATACGAAGATTCAAGGGTTTCGAAGTACATCTGGTAGGGACGACAAGATATGGGTAATTAACGTAATGAGACAGAGTTTAAGATAAGAGGTAAATAAGAATGCAAGGTAATAATGGCGAGAAAGAATAATGAAGATATGTTCCTTCTCATCGGTTCAAACGAGAGGAACCCATCAAGCTTAAATTCAATAGCAAGAAATGAGGGTGAATCCAAACAAGAGGAAAAGAAATTCCAATTGAAGTTCAAAATGAGTTTTCAGGGGTCGTCCCAAAAATCTCTCAAAGAATCCTAAGTATGATTGAGTACCTTGGATTTGAAAATATTAATCTAATACAAAATTAAATCAACAACTACAAATTTTATCAAAATCATCAACTAATACCAGGATTCAAAGTTCTACAATGAATCCACAAAATCAAATTCAAATTAAGGAAAAGGTGAATCAAAAGGAAAAGGAGTTTAAATCGGAATTCAAAATGAGATTCTCAAGGGTCATCCCAGGAATTCTCAAGGAATCCTAACAGTGATGAGTATCCTCTCATCCTAACACCTTAATTTATATATCCTATAGCAGGCTCGTAGTAGTACAATTAAGTCGTTGCGCTACTACGAAATTTACTAATACGAATCTCGACCGGCATGGGCCACCACTAAAAACGTGTCACGCCGTACCCTAGAGTTAGGCACGAGAACGTAACAACGTCCAGCCTACGCCGCAGTATCGGCGGTAGAACGTTGTCCTAGGTCTCAATGCATCTAACAGTATAAGACTAAACAGTTTATACTCCCCGAATGGGGGTGACATAGCAGAATGTAAACTCAATCACATCTAAGGTAGAGCATAAAGGAAGATAGATAAAATATGAAATCGAAAAGAGATACAACAGATAGAAGTCTAAGTGTCTAAGATAAACTCAGAATACATCTCAAATCTCCAAACTCAGATACAGTAATCCATAAATACAACTCAAGATGACTGAAAATAAACTATAAGCAAAAACCCTAGCTATATATGCAACCTCTACTGTGTCTCCTCTAGGCTAGCAGGCAATCTCCAAGCCATCTGTAAAATTTATCAATGGGTCCAGTCAGGACAGGAGAGAGTACAGTACATCTCAACAATATCATAACAGGTTAGGAAATATAAACATGCTAGAGAGTAAGATACAGGATCTGAAGAAATAATATGATGAAAAGAGAGAGACTATAAGTAAATAGCTAATATATAGAACTATCAGTGACTAGTGATTCAGAGCACAAGATGGTTATATAAACGGCACGATATTGTACACGAGTAATCTACAGAGGTTGTACACGAGTAATCTACTGGATTGATACATAACCACCTCTACTCCTTCGCCCCAATCAATACACAAAGATCAAGCGTAAGTTATTATTGCACACGAAGTATAGTCGCACACGAGATCATGTGAATACATGAATATACACGATTTCACACGATTTGTACACGAATTTCACGAATACAAGGAGTACACGATGCTCACGATAAAGTACACGAACACGAATACCCGATGTATCTGCTAAGGGGATAACATCGCACAACAAGATCCATATAGTACTAATCCATGTTTCCAACGTGTCAGCATCATGTAAAGTAATCTAAAGCAGGAAAATAATCCTAACAAGATATAAAATGATCAGAGAATGTACTCGCCTGATATCTGAATGTCCAAGGTAAAGATACTGTCCGAGGAGAGGTGTCTGGCTCCTAATTAGAACAGCACAAGTCACAACATGTCCAGAAGGGTAATATAAAGCACTACAATGCATTCTACATGAATCTAGGTCAAACTAGGCCAAAGTCAACCCTTGGTCAACTCTGGTCAACTGTACTAGTCAAACTAGGTCTTGTCCTAACCCAGCAAGTCTTACTAGGCCTAACCAAGACTATCCTAGCAAGCACATATTAATACAAGGCTATACAAGCCAACATACACCCAACTCTATATAGCATGCAATTATTCAATACTCAAATAGGCAAGAATTCACATTGGATATACACTAGGTAATCTATTACTTTAAGCTATATATGTCTACACATATATACACATACATATATTGGTATTCAACATTAGGTCTATAATCATGGCATTTCAAATGGTTATATAAACTTATATATTACAACACAATATGCTAACATATATATAATATACATACATAGCTAAGTTAACTATATTCATAAATACTTATTTAAGAGGCTATGTGTGTGTATGTGAACATGGCAAAGGGGCAAGTGAGGGTTAAATGGGCATACATAGTGTATACATATCAAAGAGTGTCAAAGTATAAGTGAACAAAGTGTCAAGTGTGATAGTGTCAACATAGTATAAGGGGGTACATGAGGTAATATACGATTGTGTTAACATAGAATATTACATCTCATTAACTTGTATATTGCATACATTACATCTATTATTACATTACATTACATTCATGCTTGCATTCATTCATCATTCATTTATTCTCTTGCACTAATATATGCACCATACATTACATACTATGGAACCTACATATTCATTACAAGCCATACTTATGCATGCTTACATTAGATAGGATACTTATACCTCATACATCATTTATTTAACTATTTAATTATGCTTGCATTCTCTATTTAATTACATAATGTATATACATTAACATGGGTTAAAATCAAATAGAACATTATATTACACACAAGGGTGCACAAAATGTATATGCCGAATAGTAACTCCTACTAATAATCAATACTGTACCATCTCAGCATGAATTAAAATCTAAGATTAAAGTATGTTATAGATCTATGTGTTATCTTTCTGAAACTTTAAACGGATCGCGTTTTCGTTTCTGGAAACTCCCGGAATCGCGAAAACACCGAGAACGCGTTTGTCTTTCGTACAGCTGTCACTCAAATAATTCTCCAGAAAGTTACAGAAAGAATTAGGCCTATTAATACATGTTTTTGGAAAGCTAACTTCAATACACTTCTTTAAAAAACGGGAGATTAAACCGAGCTTTGAGCTAGAAGTTATGACATTTCTAAGTTAGGGCTGAAATTAAAAACGTGGATAAAAATCATGACGGATTTGGGTAGTTTGAGACAAAAGAACACAAGTATATAACATAATATATCAAGAACTCACTCTCTACACTAATATATATATGAGACACTATAGAACACATCTCCCATACAAAAATATGAGATTAAACATGTAATAATTCATTCATACATAACAACAACACATAGTGTGTCCAAATTTGAGATTTTCCCACATGGACACAACCACAACACAAAGGACACTCCTATGACCTCCAAATAGACACGAAATGGACACAAATGGAGATACAACCATGGGATTATTCCTATGGGTTCAAAATAGACCTATATGCATGAAAAAATGAAAAGAAGAAGGGATTTATACCTCCCGGTAGATCGAATCGAAGAAAAACATTCCCGGAGCGACACCGACACGTAGAGATTCCAAAAGGACACGAACGAGCTCCGAATCCTCCCAAACTTGGGTAGCTTCCTCCTTGGCTAGAATGGAGAAGGAAAGAAAAAGATTTGGTGGCGAAATGGAAGGATTTGGTGGAGAAATTGCTAGGGATTGCTCTCTAGGATTTGGGGAAGAACAAGAGAGAGAGTGTGGATGAGAATAATAAAATGAACTTGAGCCTATCCTCTCCCAAAGTGGCTGGCCATATGGGACTATTTGTCCTATTATGGTAAGGTCCAAAATGCCTCCACTAACCTATTATATGAGTATTAGGAAAGGGCTAATTGGTTGGGGCTAAATTAGTCATTCTAAAGTCTCTAATCACACTAACCTTATCCATAATAATTAGTCTAACCTCTAACTAAAATATTTCTATCATGTAGACTAAATTTAATATCATGTGGGCCATGCCTAACTATTGTGTGGGTCCCACTAGAGTCAAACTACCCCCGGGTTCCCGTTTCAAGTCGGATTGAGTTGAAATTCGAACCCGACTCAAATAACCCCAAAACAATATCATAAATAATAAAATAATATCAAAATAATTTAAAGAGGTCAAATACAAAAATATCCTTAGGCCAAAAATGACATTAAAATATCATAATCACATGGTTAGGCTCTAGGTCAACCGTCTCTAGGGTTTCACTAGCAAAATGTCAAAACCACAAGTCATTGATTTAAATAATTTTAAAATGATTTAAAATCACCAAAAATCATATCATGAATTAAATATCATTATTAAAATAATTATAAACACGAAATTTCAAAATTATCCTCATTTGAAAAACTGGGTGCTACAAGAACATATAAGGAGTCTTCATATACATCCTTGGTGGCAGATTGTAAGGGGTCAGAATGACCGACCCGCAGGAGTATTAAGATCCCGACTGCCCGAAAGGGGCGAATCCATCAGAACATAGCCCCATGCGTACATTTCTGGGCTCTGCAGCAAAATTTGGATGGCGAAAATCGAAATATTTCTACGCCTCTCCATCCGAAGGATGTAACAATTCTCCATCGTCCTTTGTGCGTTCTTCGTTGTGCCATGTCATATGTTCTGCTGTATTCTGAGACATATACATCCTCTGTAAGCGCTTCGTGATCGACAAGTAATGCATATACTTGTAAGGACATCGTTTTCTTGTTGACTTTCCTTTTTCCCTGACTTTCTTGTAACGATCCGCATTACAGAAGCGGCAACTTTCTACATCCTCGTTCTCCTTGTAGTACAACATGCATCCGTTGTGACAATAATCTATCTTGTCGTACCCCAGTCCCAGTTGTCGGACCATCATCTTCGACTTGTAGAAGTTTTTTGGAAGCTCTTTGATTCCTTCGGTAACACCTCCTTCATTAGTTGTATAATCCGATCATAGCAAGTTTGTGGCAAGTTAAAATCGGACTTTATGTTCAAAAACTGCATCGCCACTGACAGTACGGAATGTGGATCACAACCAGGATATAAAGAAGTTTCAGCATCCTGAAGCATATCATAGAACTCCTTCGCCTCGGGATTAGGATCCTCCGGATCAAAATTAGGCCCTGCCGCATCGTACACCATATCTCGTGCAAGGTTCTGCACGTCTCCATAATCAACGGAGCATTCGTCGTCATCGACGACAAAATCCGCTGCAACATTATCATCAAAAGCATAAGTAGAAGCATTCGCAACCTGTCTTTCGGTATATAGTTCACCTTACGATGACCACAGGCCGTAATCATGTACGAAACCCTTACGGGTCAAAGATCTCTTACACTCACCACTTCTTCGTAACGTCTATTACGACAATTACGACATGGACACTTGATTTTGTTACCGTCCATAAACTGAGCTTTGCTCATGGCATACTTAAGAAACACTTCCACGCCTGCCTGAAAATCGTCACTCACACCTATTCTGCTCTCGTGTTGTCGTTTGTACATCCATGTACGATCAACAAAATAACGATCCATCACAGATTAGATGTAAAAATCTGTATAGTAAGACAAACTAAACATAATTAGTATATAATCATGTAACTGGTGGATCCGCTAGTATGCTCGAGAAGAGAAAAATCTAAATACAGTTGTTACTAATAGTTCGATACCGATAGTGCGATACCGATACCGATAGTGCGATACCGATACCGATACCGATAGTTCGATACCGATAGCATGGTTTAAAGTATCGGCTGATACCGATCCGATACGGTCGATACCGATACGGTTTGGCATGTTTCGATCCGATACCGACCGATACCAAATATTGACCGATACCGACATTGGGGGTCTTTGTTCCGGTCAATTCGGCAAAACCAATCGGTAAGGGTGACTACTATTTCATATAATTTCAAAACTACTAAGAAATAACGCTGAAATACTTAAAATTATGCCTAAATGTATAAAATATATGTTTTTAAATATAAATAATTTATTAATAATTATTTGTTTTCTGATACCAAAGTCCGATACTCCGATACGATACCGCCGATACTACCGATATCGCCGATACCAATACTCATAGGAATAGTCCGAAACCGATTCCGATACCGATATTGTGAACCTTGACCGATAGTGCGATACCGATACCGATACCGATAGTGCGATACCGATACCAAACTGAGTCAATCTATCTATTTCTAAATTGCAAGAGTCCACTTCTAGGATATGGGAGCTATATCCTAAATATCTAGTCTAAAATTAACTTGGTTAGGATACTAGAGTGTCCTTATTATCTAGCAAGCACTACCTTAGTCTAGTCACACTAGCATTAATTACCTATAATTCCTACCATGACTACAATCACACATTACACCCCAAGCCGTCCTGCATGCTAATAGGCATGGTAGGCCTGCCTTTCATTCCTCACTCTCTAAAGCACACATACACATATATATGTATATCACAGTTAGATGTATAGATATATACATCTATATAAAAGCACACAACTGACTTATGCAGATGAAGAACTCGCACTGTCCTTGACACAGTGAACATATACACCATGAACCCAAACTCCATATTCACATTTACTAATCCAAACACCACCAAACTAATGGATAACACCCAATATGGATAACACATTATTTAGCCAATATATAAACTCAGATGAATTTGATAAACAAAGCCCCCCGCCGCCCCCGACCAAAGCCCGCCGCCCCAAGCCCGCCGCCCAGCCTCCGACGCCCCCGCACCAAGCCCACCGCCCAGCCCCCGATGCCCCCGCCCCAAGCCCGCCGCCCAGCCCCCGACGCCTCCGCCCCAAGCCCGCCGCCCAGCCCCCGACGCCCCCCGCCCCAAGCCTGCCACTCAGCCCCCGACGCCCCCGTCCTAAGCCAGCCGTCCAGCCCCCGACGCCCCAGCCCCAAGCCAGCCGCCCAGCCCCCGACGCCCCCGCCCCAAGCCCGCCGCCCAGCCCCCGACGCCTTCGCCCCAAGCCCGGATGTCCCCAAGCCCGCCGCCCCCGCTGCCCCTACGTCGATACCGCGACACAGAGAGAGAAAGAGAGAGAGAGAGATAGAGGGGATTACCTTCGGAAGAGAGAGAGGAGAGGACGCCGACGCCGTTCACCGAAGCCGCACGAGAGAGAGAGAGAGGAGAGAGATTGAATTTGGGGGGAATGCTAAAAGTTCCTCCCGCCTTTTCATCTAAGTCTGGAACGTAAATTTAGCGACGAAATAGCGACTGCTCATAATCCGTCGCCAAGTAGTCGCTATTATTGATTATCCGACTGAATATCTGTCGCTACGTAGTCGAAGATATGTCCCGCCAATTCTTTACAAAATTCCCGCCAAATAATCGACTACGTAGCGACGACTGGGGATCCGTCGCTATAACACCGACAGTCTAGCGACGGATGTGCGACCTTTTCTCCCCCTAAAATTAAAATAAAAATAGCAAAGGCGTGTAGTCGGTAATCAGTCGCTAAGCGGCCACGAAACCGTCGCTAACACCGACGAAAAAATTTCGTCGCTAAATATCCGTCGCTAATTGAGTGTATTTTGGTAGTAGGAAGTACCCTTCACTTTTAGATTATTGGGGTCCTTCTTCTTATTGTGGAAAGCTGCCTGATTTTCCTAAGATTTCTTGGTGTGAACCAAATTGGCGTTAGCCATCTGTTTGGACAGAGTGTCCACCTTCAGTTGCGCCCTCATCTGGTTCTCAATATAGATTTCTTGCATGAGATCTTTCATATTGATCTCTAATTTTTTCCTATACATGTTTGCATAAAACTTGCTCCAACTAGCGGGGAGCTTAGAGATGATCCCACCAACAACAAATTTGTCGTTGAGGGGTATCCTGTCATCTTCCAACTTCTGTCGCAGCTTCAGGAACTCCTTCACCTGCGACAGCATAGTCTTTTCGTCTTCAAAGTGCTACTTGTGATATTTTTCAACCACAAATATTTTGCTCCTATTTTGTTATCTTCAAATAAGTTGTTGCCTATACTAGACTAGAATAAGTTATTGCGCCAACAAAATGCCTCATGAGCCCATGAACCCGAGCCCGAGCCCGAGCCTGAGCCGCTAAGCCACTTCGGGGCTTAGCTCCAATAGAATAAATTCCAAGAGCAAAAAGCATTAATGCTTTAACATGGAGTCCTATCCTTACCTCCTAGTAAAATCATCCACATGGTTCCCTTCTTGGGGTCACCACCCTATGTGTATATCTCAACAACACATACCAGGTATATATTGAGATATACTTCATGTTGCTTTTCCAATGTGGGACTTAATAATACTAGACATGCATTGAAAGCAAGCTTTCACTACATGTCAAGAAAAAGCTCCAACATAGATAATACCATACAATTAGTTTAGATATTTAATATATTCACATATTGGTTGTAGTGTGTGTGTGTGTGTGTGCGTATATATATATATATATATATATATATATATATATATATATATATATATATATATATATATATATATATATATATATATATATATATATATATATATATACAAATGACCTCTCACCTAGTGGTTAAGAAAGATGCATGTGGCCCTTGTGATCGGAGTTCGAATCCCAGTGGAAGCGATTCCGGAAACTAATTACCATTTCAATATATATATATATATATATATTTTTTATATATATAGGATCCGAAAAAAAAAAAATATATATATATATATATATATATATATATATATATATATATATATATATATATATATATATATATATATATATACGATCCGAAAATATATATATATATATATATATATATATATATATATATATATATATATATATATATATATATATATATATACGATCCGATCCCAATATACTGGGTCCAGTTGGATCATGTCCAGCCTGCACCGTTGTGAGACAGCGACAATAAGCTGTATCAAGCAGTAAGAACACCTGTAGATAATTCTAAATACGAGAATGAAATGACTTTTAATGAATCTGAAATTTAAAGCAAAGATTCTAGATGAATCAACACACAAAAACAAATAAACAATCTGGTTACTACATTGGTTCTTATTACAATTGGGAAAGAAAATAAACTAAACCACGACACAGCTAGTAGTCTGGGGCTCCTTAGTCAGGTTCAGCTACCTCGTCAGGACTCGGATCGGGTCTGTAGAAGGAACTAAAAGAAAGGTTTTTGTCGTCGCAGTCACCTAAAAATGTTGGTCTCCAGTCAGGAGGGGAGCAAGAACACATATCCACATCTAACATTCTAAATAATAATAAATGATGTAAGACAGTTTAAAAGTATTATATATTTTTTAGATAATAATAAAGAAGACAGCAGACAAGAAATCTCAGGAGCTACAATGATGCAATCTATAATGAGTTAATAGTAATTTTGAGTATATACCGGATTTGTGACCGGCTGGTAGATTCAATGAGTATACTAATATTTTGGCCAAATGATAGTATACGGTACGGCTTAACCCCATGTGCAGTAGGGATTAGCGCAAGAGAGGCAATATCAATAACTATAGATTTGGTCACAGATGCTATACTACTCCCTCAATCCCCGAGTCAATGAGTCAATGTGTCAATGAGTCAATCAAACAATCAATATGGGGTCCGAAAGGAACTCCTGTGAATCAATGTCGATACAATATACATAGTTATATTGATGCAGCATATTTAATTATTAAATAAAATATTGACATGAATGGTATGAAACTTGCCTTGGACTTTTTGCCGGTGTTGAAGGTAACGACAGGAAGGTATCAGCTAAAGTCCGGGACTTGAACCTACATTAATTAATATTCCGTTTTAGAAATTATTCCAAGAATTTAACTAATAATGCCACTAAACATAGCATTTATTTATAAGAAAATATTTTTAAAGAATTAAGGTTATAATTATGTAATATATACTAGTAAATTTGTTATATATTTTTTTTTTTTTTTTTTTTTTTTTTTTTTGTAAATTTGTTATATATATATATATATATATATATATATATATATATATATATATATATATATATATATATATATATATATATATATATATATATATATATATATATATATATATATTATATATATATATATATATATATATATATATATATATATATATATATATATATATATATATACTAGTAAATTTGTTATATATATGTATATATATATATTTTTTTTTTTGTTATATATATATATATATATATATATATATATATATATATATATATATATATATATATATATATATATATATATACTAGTAAATTCACCTGTGTGCACGTAAAATAATTTTTTTTCAGATATTGAAAATTAGTATAAATATTTAAATATTTTTGAAGTAAGATGTATTTTATATATGTTTATATTCTAATTAGAATTTGTTATCGATATGTTTATATTTTAATTGAAAAGTGTTATAGATATATATGTTGGTTGATGGATAATATTAGGCAGTCCTACAAGAGCCAATGCACATGTGGGATAATAGAAATTGAGTGTACTAATGCACATGGGATGTAGGACTCCATTCATATTGTCCACATGTGCTTGACTCATATAGGAAGAACCTATGGCTTATATCCCAGTTACTCTAATCCAAATAGTGTCATTTATTCATTTATGACAAAGAAGGGATTAATATCTTAACCAGTTAAATGAGACTAAATTCAATCTAATTTAATTGTTTAATATAAAACTACATTAAATCTAATTTTTAGTATTTTAAATCAAATTCAATTTAATATATAGGTTAAAATCAATCTAAAAGAATCTTATTTATAAGAGGTTGAATTTTGTTTGAAATCTAAATTGTTGCCTATACTAGACTAGAGCAAAATATACTAATATATAATCAAAATAATAGGGGGCATTATTATTATCAGAAATAAAGTACAAGTTCATGAGATTCAATTTGTTCGCTGACATTCTCACTAAGTGCTTGCTTCGACAACTCTTTCATTACATTCTTTTAAAACTGGACGCTCTTGGCATAGAGGTATTTGTATATATTTCTTTTATATTTGTTAGTATGTTTCTTATTTTGAGTCTCATTTCAAAGGAAAAAAGTCTACAAAAGGAAGACCTATCCTCTCATATAAATATGTCACTACCAGAATAAGTCGTTTTAGCGACGCCTAAAGACGTTGCTAAAACGACAAATTATGTCGCTAAAAATATTTACCGACGCAATTACCGACGTTTTGGACTTGTCGCGGAAACGTAAGTCGCTGATCTTCAAAACGTCGTCGAACGTCGCAAATACCGACGTTCACCGACGTATGATTACGTCGGTATATCCTGGGATATTACCGACGTCTACCGTCGCTTCGTCGGTGGATTAGAGACGTGTTGAAAGTCGCTACACGTTGGTAAAATCCTGAGATTATTACCGACGTTCACCGACTTTTACGTCGGTGGATTGGCGACGACTATTATGTCACTAAATATCGGTAATTCCTGGGATTATTACCGACGTTCACTGACTTTTACCGACGGTCTCCGACGTATAAGGACGTCGGTAAACGTCGGTACCCTAAAAATTTTTACAGATTTACCGACGTTTACTGACGCAAACGTACGTCGGTGGACGTCGGTAAATCTGCAAAAAAAATAAAATACAGAATGTCCTTTTCTTCCTGCAGTTTAAAAAGATAACCATAAAGACACAGTATAACAGATATCCTTTTCTCCCTAGGTTTGCCGACCCCTTCGGTGGAACACTCAACACCGGTAAACGTAAACCACAGAAGCACATTAACATCCAATTGAAACGAATAATAACATAAACAACAGTATAACACAATGTAGCAGGCAACAAATAGAATATGATCCAACAAATAGAATAGGATCCAACAAATAGAATAGGCACAACCAACAAGTATCCAAATAACCAAGTCTACACCAAATAACAAAGTCTACAACCAAATAACCAAAGTCTACACACAACCAACAAATAGAATAGGATCCAACAAATAGGATCCAAACATCCAAGTCTACACAACCAACAAATATCCAAGTCACAAACAAAGGATCAAACAAACACAAACAAACAGTCCTAACTAGGACTACTAGGGATCTGGTGCAGGAGGGGCACCGCCGCGACGAAGGGATAAGAACAACTCATACTCCTCAAGTGAAATCGATACTGATGGAGCAGGCAGTGACGTCGGTGGAGTCAGTGTCGATGAAGAAGGCGGTGGAGGCGACGGAGTCGACGACGATGAAGGCGCACCCGGAGGATCAGCACGCTCCAACGCTGTAAGTCGCTAGTTGTATGAATCCATGTTAGATAACAGTTTATCACTGCTCTGGACCATCGAATCCGTCACCAATCTCAGCCTATCGGTCATGGTCACCTGTGATGTCTGTAGCTCCATCACCGTGCGCTCTAACCCTCCAATGCTGCGCTCTGTCCTCTCAGTCATCTCCATGAGCTCCATAATGCTGCGGTCGAGCGCATCCAATGGTGCTAGCAGCACAGGATCGTCCGTAGGGTGCTGAGACTGCTCCTCGATCCGTCGTAGCAGGTCGTCAAGGAGAGACTCTATCATCTGGTGGACTCGGGCAAACTCCTGGGACGGTTGTGGACCATGCACACTAGCAGAAGATGCCCTAGAGGACTGGGTCACAACTAGGGCGCCATAGGATCCCGTACCGTAGTACGTACCACTATAGAGTCCACCAGCGGCGGTCATCCACAGCTCGTTCGCCGACGGAGCTTGAGTGGGCTGCGAGGAAGTACCGGCCTCTCCTGCATTAGGTGCACGAGCAGCCGCCCATTTCCGCAGCCTCTGATACTCGGCCTAGAAAGTATGGATAGTACTCTATAATTTCTAATTAATGTACCTATTATTACTAACTACATGAATATTTATTTGCATCATATTTACTAAGTTATATTAAAATTGACACGAAGTATTAAATTAAGATAACGTATTATAATACTTACATAGGTCTGCTCGGCCCTCTCGTCAATAAGGCCTTCGCCCTTCCGATGGGTGGCCAGGAAGACGGTAACCATATCGACGTTACCGACCTTCCTTACCTGTAATTAAATATATTATCTTAGTAATAATTTATCGAATTTGTATTAAAATAATATTTCTAAAAGAGAAAGATATACCAGACGACGGAAATGTTCCGTCATCGGAATCGACCCACCGCACCAGTTCGAGGCATGTTGCCTAGCCGCCTTGGCCTGCTTCAACTTCTTCTTGTACCTTGGCTCGTCGAATCGAGCCTTCATCGCATTCCACTGATCAGGGGTGATCCAACCTTGGATCGGCTTTCCGGCACGATCATGATCCTTCTGATCATTAATAGCGTCGCGGATCAGCTTGGCAGCGACGGCAGCAAACATCCCCTCGATAAGCTCGGCCCGGTACGGTGGATAGAAAAATATATCCTAGAAAAGCGCAAACCAAATATTTATCAGTTATATATAATATGAATTAATTATATGATTCATATTAAAAGTAAATCTATTTTAACCTTGAAGCGCGTAAACCAGTAGTTCTTCCTTTCGTCTGGAGCATCAGATAGTTAATCCAAGGACCATCATAATTATGCCTCAGCATGTGGCCTAGGCGTCTCTGTACCTCTGGGGGACGATATCTATACAGACATATTATATTCATAAAAAAAAGTTAATTTATGATAAAAATAGAAGAAAAAAAATAAACCAAAATACCTACTTTGTACCGTCGGCCCAGATCTCCGTCCTCCTCTCCTCCGGAGGTGCGCACGCATCATCTGCATGATGCTGGTCGGCCGTCGGCGCAGCCGCCTCGGCCGTCGGTGCAGCCTCCGCCATCTGCTCATCCGTCTCCATCGTCGTATCAGCAGCAGGAACGCTAGACGGGCGAGCACTTTCATTAGGCCTGGAACTACTCGTCCCAGGAGATATGCCACGTGACGTTGTCCCAGCAGGCCCAGCTACTGTCCGATATGTCGGAGTAATCGGCAACGAGGATCCAGAGCCGGTACCAGTAGGAGGTACCGAAGGAAAATCCTGTCCTCTAGCAGTACCTGTAGGAAGTACCGAAGGATCATGACCTCGTCGTCCCCCTTTTCGGAATGATCCGCGACGACCTGCCATACCTGATAACAGCATATGATAATACAACAAATAATAGAGACTAGAAATATGAAAGTACAACAAAGACAAGATAATAACCAAGACAACATATGATGATACATTCTACAATAAACATCTAAGTCTAGATAATATATTCTAGAAGAAACATCTAAGTTCAGATAAGTATATCTCTCTCAATCATCTTCAGAATAATCATCTTGTTCGTCTTCCTCGACCTCATCTTTCTCTTCCTCCTCATCTTCACTTTCATCTTCGCCTTCGTCGGCTTCGTCTTCCTCTTCAGATAATTCTACATCTTCTACATTATGTGTCGTGTAATGCATAACTTTCGTGGAGTCCACATCGACAATATTGGTTACAAGAGGTAGCTTGTCCTCCTGGTAAGCTTTTTCGTCAACATCAAAAGTATCTCTAGCTTTAGTCTTACATACTACCCTCCAGTCAGACTTCGTTGCTCCCATCTCGGATAAGCTGTGAAGTACACGAGCTGAGCCTGAGTTGCTAGGACAAACGGTTCGTAGCCTTGATATCTACGCTTGTAGTTTATATCCACAAGACCATGCTTGTCAATTTTCCAACCTTGATTTTTAATCGGATCGAACCATTCACACTTGAACAACACGATCTTTGCAGGTTCTCTACCATTATTATATAACAACTCCACAATCTCTCACAAGATGCTAAAGAAATCATTTTCTGGATCGACGTTTTTGTAGTTCGAAGACTTGATACACAAACAACTTTTTTTTCGTGCAATCAAGATCCAGGAAGCTATCTCTGATCGGAGCATTTGTCGACTTGAACCGAAAGCCGTTGACATAGTAACTTGGCCATATTTTAATAAAAGTAATTGATCCCTTGGCAAGAGTTCTAATTAATTCAATCTCGGGTAAAATTAGACGATCGACCTGAATATCAAAGAAGAGATAATAAGTTATTTATTGCGCAGTTGCATTAGAAGAGGCCAGTAATTACCGAGCTACTTACATATTCGCTCAACCAAGAAGGAAAATGACATCTCATTTCTTTTTCTAATGCTTCGTCTGTTAGGTAGGGTCTAACCAGCCTCAACTCATCATTATATGTGCTGGAAAACAACGAAGCAACCGTCGATTTGTACAATAATATTAGCTTATACTATTACATTGAGATGACGTAAACTCATCATTCCTTACTTACCCCTCTAGCTTCTCTACTTCATCCTCGTCATAATTGAGTAATACATACAACTGAGCAGCCCTTAGCTCTTCGTCATTCAAATATCTCTTCTTCATTTTCTTCGAAGGCTTTCCGGACGCATTGAATACTTTTAGTATTCCATCATTAAGTTTTTGATATCCGTCGTCGTTTCTCAGAGCCCTCGTTCTATTCGTAGCAACATGAGGTTTGAAATAGGAGGAGCAGAAATTTGTAATCTCCTCGAGAATATAGGCTTCACAAATAGAACCCTCGACCCGAGCCTTATTTTTACCTTTCTTTTTAGGTGATTCAAATGTCGCTCGAACGGGTACATCTATCGATATTCAACGGGTCCACCAACACGTGCCTCGTAGGAAAGATGAATCGGCAAATGCTCCATAGAGTCGAAGAATCCAGGAGGGAACACCCTCTCTAGCTTGCACAGTGTACCGCAATATCCTTCTCTTGCTTTTCTAGACGATCAACGAGCAATTTCTTAGAACAAAGGTCCCTGAAGAATATGCTAAGCTCCGTCAATGGATCCCAAACTGCTTGCGGTAAGAATTTCCGAAATACAATCGGAATTAACCGCTCCATGAATACGTGACAATCATGGCTCTTCATACCTGTCAGTTTGTTCTCCTTGAGGTTGACGCATCTTCTCAAGTTCGAAACATACCCATCTGGAAATTTCAGACCTTGAATCTATCTACAAAGCCTCACTTTATCCTCCTTCTCCAGTGAGAAAATTGCCTTAGGCTGCTTTAACTTCCTATTCCCGTCCTCTATCAAATGCAATGCAGGACGTCTATATATTTCTTCCAAGTCCAATCTAGCCTTTGGATTGTCTTTCGTCTTCTCCTTTACGTCCATTACAGCATTAATTATGTTGTCAAACACATTCTTCTCGATATGCATGATATCAAGGTTATGTCTAATCAGATTGGTGCTCCAATAGGGAAGATCCCAGAATATACTCCTCTTCGTCCAGTTATGAGTGCGACCAAATCCGTCACACTTGTAGCCCGTAGCAGACTGCTCAATAGCTCTTGGTAAATCTTTTACCTCTTTCTATATCGTATATCCGGGCCACCTTTGGATACTCTCGATCAAAGTGCTTCCATACTTCTCCATCAGATGGGTGATCCAACACTCCTTCGGTATGTTCTCGCTTATGCCAACTCATGTTTTCTGCAGTTTCCTTCACCATAAACAACCGCTGCAACTGCGACATCAACGGCAAATAGTGCATCAAAGAGGTAGGCTTCCTGGCACCGACAGACTTTCCTCTACCATATGCCTTGTAGCGATCGATACCACAAAATCTGCAGGCGTCTTCATCTTTGTCGTCTTTGTAGTACAACATGCACCCGTTACGACAGGCATCGATTTTTTTGTATCCTATCCAGAGCGATCTAACCATCCTCTTAGACCGGTAGAAGTCTTTAGGCAACTTTGCACCCTCAGGCAATATTTCTATAAGCAACTCCATAAGACGGTTGTAGCAATCTTGCGACATGTTAAAATCGGACTTGATACTCAACAATCTTGTAACCACCTCCAACGGTGAATGATCCTCACAACCAGAATATAATGGAGTCCTTGCATTCTCCAGCAACTCCATGAACTGTACAGCATCGGGGTTCGGTGCCTCCTCAGGTGTATCATGATCATCCGGATCGAAACTAGGCCCGACTGCGTCAAAAACCATGTTCACCGACCCATCGTCGTAAGGAGCGTTGTTGTGGACATCCACATAAGGCTCGTACTCCGATGCTAAAGATACAAGTTCTTCGTGCTCGCTCCACTGATAGTAATTCGGTGTGAAATCCTTCGAGTATAAGTGATACGTGACATCCACTTCTGGATGATATTTCAAGTTGCGACATCTCACACACGGACACTTAATTTTGGTACCATCCATGTACTGAGGGAACGCCTTGGCAAACTGCAGGGACTGGTGTACACCCTCTATAAATTCATTCTGTACACCACATATGTCATCAGGATGACGGTTGTACATCCACGAACGATTCCGCAGAAAGTAATTCAGCTCCATATCCATTTGAGGATAATTCTGTAAGATAGATACAAGTACATTGTTGAAACACTTGTGAAAGTAATAGCATTTGAGGATATTCCTATTGGTATCGATATCGAAATCGGTATCACACCAATAAGGTAAGGAAATATATACTTGAAATGCCCTTACTGCCTACTGCAGGGGACCATTTGAGGATATTCCTATTAGTATCGATATCGAAATCGGTATCACAACATTCCTATGAGTATCGATATTGAAATCGGTATCAGACCATTCCTATGAGTATCGATATTAAAATCAGCATCACACCATTCCTATGAGTATCGATGTTGAAATCGGTCATATCGACCATTCCTATGAGTATCGATATCGAAATCGGTAATATCGACCATTCCTATGAAGTATATGTTAGATTAATAGTCCAAGTCTAATGTATCGTGTCCAAGTCCAATGTGCTCGTGTCCAAGTCAAATGTGCTCGTATACAATTTCTCGGATCATTTGTGTTTGTTTACTTCCTTGCTTAATTCATAAGATGTATGTTATTAACATTTCAGATATATTTCACTTTGGTTAAGATATCAGATATCCATAATAGTGACTATGATGACCGAACTTTAATCATGAAGGAAGAAGGATAACTAACTCGATTTAGAAAGAATTAGTACAAAGTTGGACAAGGCTCTTCTCTTAGAGAAACATAACTACATATGAGACTTTCAAAAGGGAAATCTTTTTCAAGTGTTTCCAAAATCTCAAGTTGGGAACAGTACTTAAATACATGTTTCTCTCAGTTTAGTTTTCTCTAAAAAATAATTTGTTTTCTTTCTAGTTCAATTCATCTCAGTCTTAGTATGTATGTTCTTTCTTAAGAATTTTAGATATATATTCACTATGGTTAACTAAAATATTCAGGTATCCTCAATTTGGGATATCATTTCTAATCATTTATATTGGGAAAGGAAAGTGATTACTTTCCTATGTTTGGATGCCAAAGAAATTGAGGAGGAAAGGAAAATAATTCCCAATGGAAGGAAAATTAGGGGGGAAAGTGATTACATCCATCCAAGAAAGGAAATACTTTTCCACATTAAAGTATTCACTTTCCTTTCCAAATTCCTTGCCATTTCCAAACAATGGAAAAAAAATCAGTGGGAATTACAATTTTTCAAAGGAAAGAAATGCCAAGGAATTGATTTCCTTTTCCTTCCATTTCGTGAACCAAACGAGGCCTTTGTTCCAACGCTTTCACAATTCTGTGATATTACATACCCAATGACTGAAATGTAACAATTTAGTGATGTATTTTGTTGTAAATGATTGAAATGTAAAAATTCAGTGTATGTTTATCAAATTTATATTTTTGACAAAAGTTCAATATTAGGTCCAGTCTATTAAACATTGAAAATATTCAACCGAACAAACGGAACCTATTATATTGGCTCGGCTCGACAACCCCGCAAAGGCTTAGCATTTGACAGAAACAAAAATATAACTAGGGACTTAGCCTCGACATACCATTGGAAACCCTTGGTTTGTAAATTAATTCTTGAACATGTAGTTTACCAATTCATAAGAATCTGAAGTTCGTAATACACTAATATAAATGGCTAGGACATTAACTTTGCCGTATAGCTAGCATCATCTCGACAATATACTTTGCCAGAAACAAAGTTAATAAAATGGCATAGGTATTAGTCTTGTCACATAGCTAGCATCGCCATAATGATAAACTTTGCCAGAAGCAAAGTTGAAAGAGGTCTACCCTCAACTACAGATAACTTTGCCTTAGTAAAGTTACAAAATGACATAACTGCTCAAAGAGAATTAGCAAATATATTATATATGTTCGTGTCGTATTCGTGTCTGTGTCATGTCCATGTCAAATGGCTACTAGAGATATCGGGTTAGGGTTTACCTGAGCTTTGGGGCTGATAGAGGAAGGGGGTGGCCGAGAGGAGGAGGAGAAGGAGCTCGCGGTGGAGGAGCTCCGCGATGCGTGTAGGCGGTTGGAGGAGGAGGAACTCGGTGGAGGAGCTCGGTTGGAGGAGGAGGGGATCTTGGGATGGCCGACTAGGAGGAGGAGGAAGAGGAGCTCGCGGTGGAGGAGGAGAAAGGGTCGGTGGAGGAGCTCGGAGAAGAGGAGGAGCACGCAGCAACGAGGAGATGGAGGAGAAGGTCGGTCGGCAGAGGAGGAGTATGAGGAGGAGGTCGGTGGAGGAGAAGGAGCGGTGGAGGAGGAGGAGGAGCTCGAAGAGGCGGTGGAGGAGGAGGCTGGGCGACGGCGGAGAATGGAGGGAAAACAAATTTTTTGGGAAATTTTCGTGTGAGAATGGGGGGAAAGGAAAACCCGATCGGGTTAATGGAAAAGATTTACCGACATCAGTGAAAGACGTCGCTGAACGTCGCTATATTCTAAAAATATAGCGACGTCGTATTCTAGTGTCGCAAAAACGTCGCTAATAGTAAAACAATAGCAACGTTTACCGACTTTTGGGCGACGTAATATTTTGTTATAAAAAAAATTAGTCGTAATACGTCGCTGAACGTCGGTAGTAGTGACGTCCAGCGACGTAAAAATTATACGTCGCTAAATTGCCAAATAATAACGACGTTTTCATTAAGTGTCGCTAAACTCGTCGCTGATATGACTTATTTTGGTAGTGTGTGCTCTTTTTTTTCTAAATAAATAAATTAGTTATTCTTGAGCCAACTTTCTAACAGTATAATTGTTTTGATGAACTGGAATTCTTTTTGACAAATCTGAGTCAGAAAGAAATATTCATTGAACAAATTGTAAACTTAAACGGGAAGCCTTATCACTTGATAATATACCAAAAAGAATTGGTTACTAATTGAATGTGACTAAATTGCAAAAATTAAATTATTCGGCTTCTACCACAACATGTTGAGGATCACAGACAATTATAGCATATTGCTTTCTAACTCAGATCTTGATACCCAAATTATACTTCTTCAATCTGCAGTTTGAAAAAATTATAGCAGTGAACTCAACATTCCTAAACAAAACCAATTTAGATTTTTTTGCTTTTATTTTCTATCATGAGTAACACAAGATTGCTCATCCATATGATCAGTTACAGTTAGGCCCTTTCTGACATGCTAAGAATCGTGTCAAAATACTAATTAAAAAAGAATATTTTTAATCACTATAAAAAAGATATTTTTTGACATTGGGTCATGTTAATGCAGTTGCAAAAAACTAAGGAGTCCAAAACCTAGAAATGGAGATTTCACATTAGTAATATATATTGAGCTTAAAATTTGGGGGATCTTTCATTTTTTGGATCATGTACGATCACACAGCTTTAGGGCCGACTCCAGCATTTTGGAGACCCTAGACAAGTCTCATAAATGAGGCCCTCTCCTCATCCCTCTATATAATTTTTTATAAAGAAAATCCAATAAATGTTGAATGAGGCCGTAGACAAGTCCTCATACTCTCCTCGCTTTTTTATATGCAAAATTGTCAATTAAATCATTGTTATCAAATTTAGCTGCCATTTTTTTTTGTCAATAGACAACATGGCCAAAACGTTCAATCTATCTTGTGACATAGTTGATCGAAGATAATTGTTTATCAACTTCAGCTTGAAAAACTTCTTTCGGCAGTAGCTACTGTAACTGGTATAGTCAGTATTATTCTATAAGCTACCCAAGCATTAGGAAAGCAAAGCACAAATTTTTGATATACTCCAACACTTCAATTGGTTTGGTTAACCTCTCCGGTAATACTTTTCTCAACAATTGCAATTCTAAAAATAATTCAAGCACATCAATATTAGAATCATCTCCATGTTTCAAAAAATCCTCAGGTGTAACACATGAATGCTTCAAACTCTGATCAATTGGAGAGAGAGAGATTTACGTTGAGGAGATGAAGAGGTTAGGCGTATACGGCTTGAAAATAGGAATTGTTGCCATTCATATTTTAGAAATAGGTCAATATGAAAATTCATCTCAACATGAAGAGGTTAGGCGGACTGTTGATTAATCATCTCAACAATTCATCTATAAACTATCCTCCTCATCCAGGAACTATTGTCATCAACATGGGCTTTTGACCGGACTTCAAAATTTGTCCTGGGCTATTAAAAAAAACAACACCTACAAAAAACTTTTGGAGGCCCTCTTAGGGGAGGAGACCCTAGGCAACTGTCTAGCCTGCCTCCCCTTGGAGCCGGCACAACTTGCACATATTCTGAAATGGTCATAGTTATACCCGACCAGGACCACAAGTGCAAATTCTCCTAAATACGGCTCGTCTGTGATAACATTTTCGGATTTGCTTGAACTAGAAGACCGATCGCTAAACCTCCTCCAACATGATTGAAATTCGATCTGGATAGAATTGATGTCCCTATTCGAACCCGGATCAAGCTATATTGTCACGCCCTAGTCCCAAAGTAGGTTAGACCAATATGTGACTATGCTAGCTAGTATGCATACGAAGGCTACACCAATATATCAGATTTATGAATACATACTTATGCTATATATGAACTCCAGCTCATATGATATACCAACATGTCATGTAAATATAATAACAGTTCTCATCCACAGAATAAAAATAATAGTTAATTAGAAAACAAAAATGATAAATAAAATGCAGAAGTAAAAATATAGTAGATTTGATAGTCAGGTGAAGACAAATCAACTACCAAATGGTGTGAAAGCATGAAATAGTTCAATATCAGAATTAAGTAAAAGGAAATAGCAAAATTAGATAATCTAATTGCAAAGTAATCAAGGAAACTCAGAAGACGACACATCCTCGCCTGCTATGGAAGAGTCTAGCCCAGATCCATACACTTGTGGGTACTCATGACTTCCAAGCATAAAAGAAAATCAGGTATTCCTCAGAAGAATACAGCAAGATACAAACAATGTACTAATATAGATAAATAACATTAAATATAGCAAGATATACTTGTCTGAGGTTTGTAAAGAGTTTAGACAACGTTCCGGCTGTGAACTTGTCAAATCAGGAATAAAATAAAAGTGAAAGATGCAATGACGTCATCGGATGCTAAAACAAAAATCACTAATGCATTTGAAATGGGTGAGATGTTCAGAAAAGCTTACCCATAAGCCCTATTTGATCATATAAGAAAATTTTAAAATTTTGGATCGAAATGGGGTCCATAGGTGGGTCCGAGTTGCACCAAAAAATATGCCAGGATGACAATGTCCAAATCCAGAAAGTTATGTGTCAAATAAGGCAAAAAAGAAGATAAAAAATTAACGATATGTCCTTCGATGATCCGAACACAAAAACGTCCGCCGATTCGGATCGTATAACCTGCAAAACGATGATCCGATCGACTGTCTCAAAATCGGATAAAACTTGGATCATTGCACAAGTCAGACATTGTGACTCCAATGGTGCAAGTTTTATCACGACACAATGAGCGTACAAAACTAATTATAAATTTTTGAAAACTTCGATACGGTAATGTTCGATGGATACAGGCCAAATTCGTCGAGCATATGCGACCAATTTGAATTTCAATTAAAGCTCATAATATTGTTCATGCCTTTTGATATAATCAGTTCAAGTTGGAGTGGTCCATTTTGGCGAAACGACACCCAATCGTCAATTTTTAATTTCTAAAAAATATAGCTTTTAGGATTTTTGGTACGAAATTAAACATATCAATCCTAGGATATAATCTAAACTATTTACATGATTAAATAGTATGTTAAGTCGGGTGTGCACCTGAGTAAGAAGATCGTAGAACGATCCAGCAAGTTGGGAGTACGAAGACAACAAAGTGGGCCTAATCACGATCATGTTCCGTGCCTGCACATGCCCATATTGAACAGGGTTGAGCATTATTCAATTTTGGACCAAAATCGTAACTGAACCGAATAAGAGATTCGGTTCGATTTAAAAAAACATTGGCTTGGTTTCGATTTTGAAAATACTAAAATTTCTTATTCGGTTTCAGTCCAAAATCAAAAACTGAATAAGACTTATGCAATCATGTAACTACGCTCAATTTTATGCATATCTTTTATTAAAAAGGTGGGTATTTTAAAAACAATAATTCTATGTATATGTTTTATGTTCAGCTTTGATAATTTAACAGCTAGTCCAACTTTGAACACAATTTTAAAATACAACAAATATGTATATAAAATTTAAAATTTTAATAGAATTTAATCACGCTTCAAACTTTGGACCAGACCAAAATAATGGAAATATTCCAACTGAACAAGCCGAACAAACCGAATTAATCACTTGGTTCGGTTCGATTTTATGCTAATTTTGATTTGGTTTCGCTTTTGGATTTTTAGAATTTTGGTCTATTCAATTTTGACTATTCTGGTTAGGTTGAAACCGAGTAAACCGAATGCTTACCCCTATCATGTTCTATACAGAACAAGACAAGGGTCAACGATGGCGTGCGACAGCCGTTGGTGTCGAGGTGACTCTATGAATGGTCGACTAGACTCGCGGTCGAACGGCGAACAACTCTGCATCAATTTTCAGAGGGGAGGTCATCGACGTGGTTGCTGATGGTAGAGCAAAGGAGTAGTGCGACGGCCTTTCTCGCGTCAGGTGCACGAGAGAACATGTCGAGAAAATTCGGTGAGAAGCTACATGCGAAGGAGAAGGGATTGGGATAGATAAAAGAGGAGTTTGAGGTATTTGGAAGGGGTATATCGCACACACACACACATACTAACCCCTATTTATATGTAACAAATTGTATATTCGTATGTGTGTGTGTGTGTGTATATATATATATATATATATATATATATATATATATATATATATATATATATATATATATATATATATATATATATATATATATATATATATATATATATATAGGGAGAGGATCAAAAGCCCCCCTTAGAAAACCCCCTAAAAAAACCCCTCACTCTAATTCGTAATATTAATGTTAATATTAATGTTAATGTTAATATTAATTTTAAATTTTATTTTTTTATATTAATGTTAATGCTAATGTTAATATTAATGTTAATTTAATGTTAATGTTAATATTAATTTTAATGTTAAGTTTAATGTTAATTTTAGTATTTAATGTTAATATTAACATTAATATTAAAATTAACATTAATATTAATATTAATATTAACATTAAATTACGGATTAGAGTGACGGGGTTTTTTAAGGGTTTTCTAAGGGGGGCTTTTGATCCGCTTCCATATATATATATATATATATATATTTTTTTTTTTTTCCATATATATATATATATATATATATATATATATATATATATATATATATATATATATATATATATATATATATATATATATATAGTGACGGGTATAAATATAATTACGGATTAGAGTAACGGGGTTTTTTAGGGGATTTTCTAAGGGGGCCATATATATATATATATAAGCCCCCCTTAGAAAAAAAAAAAAAAAAAAAAAATATATATATATATATATATATATATATATATATATATATATATATATATATATATATATATATATATATATATATATATAGGGAGCGGATCAAAAGCCCCCTTAGAAAATCCCCTAAAAATCTTCCTCACTCTAATTCGTAATATTAATGTTAATATTAATGTTAATATTAATGTTAATGTTAATATTAATGTTAATATTAATGTTAATGTCAATATTATTTTTTTATTTTTTTATATATTAATGTTAATGTTAATGTTAATGTTAATATTAATGTTAATATTAATTTTAATGTTAAGTTTAATGTTAATTTTAGTATTTAATGTTAATATTAATATTAACATTAATATTAACATTAAATTACGGATTAGAGTGAGGGAGGTTTTTAAGGGGTTTTCTATAAGCAAACATATTTAAATTGTATTAACATGCATATATAATTAAGAATACATATATGAATACATGCTAATAATTACCTTGGTTTATACTATTACTAGCTTATTGGGGGGGGGGGGGGGGGGGAATAGGCAAATTACATCCTACCCAACTTATAGAATTTTTTCCTCAAAATCAAACTAAAGCGCGATATATATATATATATATATATATATATATATATATATATATATATATATATATATATATATATATATATATAAAAGAGAATTCAATGCTGATGAAAAGGCAATAAACGCTCCAGTCCCAAAAATACATAGGATTAAGAGTATGACATGCCAACTATATATTAAGTGGGATCTAGTCTAGCTTGAATACATATAAGCTATTTTGGTTTTCTAAATGTATTTATTAAATCAACTAATATATATCTATCTCAATCCACGTAATATATAATATAAAAAATAAATAATATGTGTCATGGTCTGCAACCCAATAACATATTGAGTAGACCCGAAGAACAATATAGGTTTATAAAACTCGGCTAAAGAGCGAAAATCAAGTAATAGATAAATATAAAATCACGATAAATACCTGAATCAAAAATAGCAACACCTCCATGATCAACAAACTATCTCTACACAACCACCTTGAGAGATCACCAGGTCCTCAGGGGACATAACAAGGTACATACAATATGCCAAAATAACAGTAAAATAAAGTATAAATACCATAACCAACTAAGTGAAATGCACGTGAGAACACTTCTCCGATTTCAGCCTTCAACCACTGTGAGGACCTTGATTTTTGGCAATTATTTTTTATTTATTTTATAATATTTCTGATTATTAGGTTATATTGTATATTTAATTAGGATTTTATATATACTTTTTTGTGTCTTTGATTTTTGGAGTATAAGATATGCCCATATCTTGAAACGTCATTCATGAGTTTTGTAGTAGACAGCATGACCTTCAACTTGATATATTATGTCCCATCCAAACTTGTCCCCTAGCATTCTTTTGACTTCGTGCAACTTCGGGTCAAATTTAGGCAATTAGATTATTTACCATCATTCCAGACCTAACTTTCCACGTGAGTTCGGAACTCGACATAGATCAAAATTATTTGACCCAATATATGGTATTGACCCATTTTGAGCCTACGACGCACATGCTAAGGGTGTGCCACTCAATCGAGTTTCTATGTGCTATTTAATTGCGAATGGCACAAGAGACTCATTAGTTGACTTTTCAAGTTCGACTTGACTAGAAAATATATTTGGACCCTAACCTAGCCAACCCCACTTATAGAACCATGATAGGTTGCCATAGCATAGTATAATTATTTTGATATTTATTTTGGGATGTTATACATCCAAATAGATTTAAATACAATTTCGTATATATATGATTATATTTATAATAGCCTAATACTATATTTATATATGACCTTAGTCATGGTTAAGATTTGGAGTACAAGACGACTAAGAATTGTGACACGGATAGTGTACACGCGTGCTTTGACTAGTGTTTTAGCCATGGTAGGAAAGTCCGAGCCATAGGTGTGTTCTAACTAGGAAAACCAGGCCAAGTTGCGACTTAACCCCCACCGATGATTTATTTATTTAATTATTAGATTATTGACTTTCTAGGAGACCTGATTGTACCAATTTAGCCCCGACTTGATCCGAACCAAATCCAAATCTAAATAGACATGTAGTACTCTCAAATACCTTTATTTTGATGTATATTTTGTATATATATTTTATTAATATTAATATGTTTTCAATTTTGGAAAGTTTTTATTTATAGAAAGTGTCTACGTGTAATCCTAGTATAATCCTAGTTGGCATTAGTTTATATCCGACCCAAAGTCCAACCCAAACCTATGTTGACATGTTAGGCATTAATATATATATATATTAATAAACATATATATTTAATACTATTCAGATTTAGATTGCATTTATATTTAAAAATCTAACTAGTTCCATATTAGGAAACCTTTTATTTAAATCCTCAATCAATCAACTCACTACAAGAAAATGCATTTTCAGCAACATAAGCAATATGTTGCGAAACGTTATATTTATGTCGCCAAAGGGTTTCTGCGACATATTTGGCTATGTCGCACATATGTCGCGATAGCCTTGTCTGGGAAAGTCTTTGGCGACATGAAATCAACATGTCGCAGAATGTAGTACCTTTTGGCGACATAACATATTTCAGATTCTAAAAAAACCTTTGGCGACATGTGCCTTGTGTGTCGCGGAAAGGTCATACATTGGCAACATGACACATGTCGCCAAAAGCTTAAGTTATCTATTTTACTTATTATAGAAAATACTTTCTGCTACACAATTTGATGTCGCGAAAGCTAATGTAGCCAAATATAAATACACTTCTGGCTACACAATTTGATGTCGCAAAAGCTAATGTAGCCAAATATAAATACGCTTTTTGCTGTACATTTTGATTTCACAAAAGCTAATTCATATTTTTTACATTAATTTTTATTTTCGCTTATATTTTCCAAGATAAATTTAAAGAAATTGTTTTGAAAATAACTTTAAAACATTAAAAAATTATTCAAAGAACTTGAGAACAAAGAGCAACAAGTTACGTGAACAAATCATGAATCTAATATAATGTCTTTAAACATCTCTTTACAAAATAATCCATAATGCAATATTTTAACAACTTCAAGTGCCCATATAGTAAAAAAAATGTATTTCACAAACGTACTGTATTCAAATTAGATAATTATAATGTAGACATAACACATGAATATTTGATTGACTTCCCAAAAAAATAGCCTAGCTACAATAGATTTCATGATATGAATGCCTTCCCCCAAAATTAGCTTTTGTCAATGTGTCTATTTGATCCTGCAAACAAAACAAAAACAAAAACAAAAAATGTAAGTAAAACAAAAAATATATATATATATACCAAAAGAAAGTAATTTTATGCTCATAACTGATTCAGTCTATTTTAAACTCAAAATAACTATAGTTAATCAACCTGCGTCCAAGGCATATGGACCTCCATTGACAAGCAACAGACAATAGCAGAAACCTAAAGTTAATAAAACAAAGATTAATAAAACAAGGTGCTCTAGACAAAAAAATAATCATAACATGTATATATCTCAAAGAAGTTTTTCACCATATCTTATGCCAAATAGAGTATCAGATAAGAAAATAGCACATTTGAAGAGTAAGAAAATTGCATATGGATTGAAAAGTAAGGTAATTGTAGCATTAAGTGTTGAATATAGACAAAAGTGATGAATTCTGAACAAATATTGTTCTAGCTGAAGCATATCCAGTTCTTTTCATTGACTTATAGATCAGCTACTAAGGAAGCAGAAAGTAGAACGTCCTTTACATTTACTCTACATGCTTATTTGCCAAAATTTGGCTGATGTTGACAATCTGGAAGGACTTCTGATAAAGGAAAATAATCTACAATAACAATAACCAACAATATACCACCGAACATACTTTTTTGTCAAACGGGGCTGATAACAAGAAGATTTCATACGGGAAGAGTTGTCTAGCAAACATATTTATATCAATAAAGTGAGATAAGAAAAAAGCCACACACTGGCAGTTATACATTTTGATTGGTTAGCGATTGGTGAGCAAGTAATACAACATCAAAGGAACTTAACACCATGAAAAACAAATTAGAAATTTGGTAAGCAATGAAGAGAACACATACTTCCTCCATTTCCTTCTTCTGTGAGCCCTTTTAGATCAGATCTCTAAGCAGTATAGCAATCTCAGCCCAAAAAATGCATAAAGAACTGCAGAAGACAATTTCAAAGATAGTGTTAGACAAATTATATTGAATATTCAATCAATATTTTGATTTGCATACTAAGAGAAGGAGATGTTCCTTAACATATTATAGTTTCATTTTACCGTCTAAAAAGGAGAACCTCCTCACAAGCTTATGCTTATAGAGACGAAAAAACAAAACAAAGATGTACTTGAATATGATATCTTCTGGCCATATAGTAGAGAACTTGAACCTATTCAGTGTAAGGCCGTGTCTGTACCCTTCCTAGATAACTTGCCAAAGAAGCCTTGTAATAGAGTAATTACTATTGCTCATATACTGATAAAGGTTGTATATGTAACAAAAAGAAGGGCCTCTAATTACATAACTGAGTCAAACAACATAGTCCCCCATAAGATTAATGTCATGTTTGGTTTGAAAGAAAGGAAAAGGCAAAGAAAACCGGGATGGTTTTTCAATTTTTTGATTGCAAGTGGAAAATGAGATATGTTTCGGAAAAGTAAGCTTAAGAAGGAAAAATGGGTTTATTGGTAAATTATAGTCATTGAAAACTCATCCCAACATCTTAGCGTGGTTCAAAAGGAAGGCAGGATTTCTGCCATGCATAAGCTTACATCCTTAATGTTTTTCCGATTACCCAGGGAAAAAGGGAAGAAAAAAGAGGAGGGCATAAGGTAAAGGTAATCAATGAATATTTCAAATGATTAAGCTTTAATATAGAGAGAGCATATTTATCACAATTTTGAAAATAATTATAACTAACCTGTATGGAGTATCACCGCCAAATTTCTTCTGATTGACCTAGTCAGACATAAGCTTTATGTAACAACCACCACATTCAAGGTACTGTTCAAATTTTACAGAATACTTGCACCACCAATGTCCTATCCTTGTTACTAAATTTTGGAATTTTTGCATATATGGCATAATGCTTGGCATCTGGATACATTTGAATGATTGGTACCAATTTCAGAAGTACGTGGATAAGTATATCTAAATCAACCACCAAATTACTAACAAGAGAACAAGAAAATTTAATTAGCATGCAGACATTACAAAGTCGGGGGCAAACCGTGTCTAGGTTTTGTGAGCCCAAACTCCTACGAGCAGTAGAAATCAACAAGAAATGCCATATGATACATGCCTTTGTCATCCGGGTCTCCGGCATATTTTCCTGCTGTATGCTTAAAAGAACCAGTCTTTCTCTTAATCCTTTTCCAGTCTGATTTAACCCAGCGGCTCTCCCAACCATCTTCTTAGAAGAAAATTAGGAGGCATCAAATTGTTATCATAAATGAAGAAGAAAAAGAGCATAACGCATACACATTTAATAAAGAGTAAAGGACAATCAAAACCAACATTTGCTGTAACAACATTAATTTAGTGTCCAACATGTTAAAGTTAGCTACACCAACCTTTATGATACACAAGTCTTTTACTAACCTGTACTCAGCATATTAGCTCTGGCCTTTACATGTAAAATTTCAAGCTAATTGCATTATATTGGCAACCATCTGAGCATTCTAATGTCACCATATAGATAGTAGTCAGTTTCCAGTGTCTCGGGTTTGTTGTCTGCTATTGGTCAGACTAACACCAATTTAACCCAAGTTTTAAGAAATGAGCCAAAATCAATGCATGTTGGCCATATCAGATTATAATTTAGCCGAGCTGATTTGAAACATGATAAAATAGGTAAATGCTTCAGATATCGGTCATATGACTGGGAACACCAAACTTGTTAAGGAATCTGAAGCATTTGCATTCAACACATCTCGTATCTTCACACTGATAGTATTTGACATTACATTCTCCACATATAGCACTTGGAACCAAGGAATCAATAAAATACGAAGCAAATACTAGAAATTAACCAGAATTAATAATAGGTAGCTAAAGTTTGCTCACTAAGTGAAAGTTTTACTCCGTTAGCTAAGGTGTCCTTTATAGAGATGGAAGTTCATCCAGTTCAGCCTAGACAAGTACATGCAGAACACTGTATCCTTAGAAGTGAAATTATGTATATCTATAAACAAAGCATTTACTAATGAACTTTTACCAGGAACAACATATATATAAATAAAATATGCTAAATCCAAAGGATTCAGGTTGGATACTCTATGGCTTTTTGCTGGTAGCTAATTTACAGAAATGGTAACAGTGTCCATCAATCATGATACTAATAGATATGATAGGATCTATCTCATCTGAAAACTACTAAAACCTACCGAATGAAACCTACTAGTATTGGTGATGTACATAGTCATGTTTGGTCCAAGGTCTTAAGTACAACAATAATGCTGAAATTGCTTGAACCAATCGAATGAAAGCTACTAGAAGTCAGCAAGTTTATTTATCCATTGGTATAGCCTACCAGACATACTCTTCAATATTGAAGTTACATGGAATGATGCTATCTTCTAGCATCCCTCCTGGTAAAGGAAGGATGCAGAAGGGCTTCTCAAGCCTAAAGGCGCTCATATGTTTCATAAGGGAGAAGCCCTTGTAACAAACAAATTATTAAAACCCCAGCAGAGTGATCAACATACTGCATTACCAAGTTCTGCTACACTATCCACACACACACACACAACATTTATATAAGCTACCTGTAGAAGAGGCAATGCCCAAATAGCTCCCATCCTATCCCTTGAAGCAGCAGCTCAGCACTTCTAGTGCTTGAAATACTTTTCAGCACACTAGCTACCAAAATCAAAGCAAAAGAACAAAAACAATCCCCAAAGTAAGCCAAAGGAGTTGTTAGGCATACAAGTTCGACTTTCATCAACTTAAAATGATATCCAAATCATGTTCCTTCTAGACTCTACATTAATCATTTTAAACAATTCTTGTATAAATCAGCTTAGAGTTCTTTTGTCCATCTGAATGATGATGCTACTGTTTTCCTACATCGCTCTTGCTAAGTTGGAGAAGTGGGCTGCTTTCTCTTTCCCTCCTTTTCTTGGTATGGACTAAGGCGACCTTGGTGTTTTAAGAGTGATTCTGAACATTTTCATTATTCATGAAGAGCTCTTGTTTTATCATTTTCACTATTTTTCTTTGTTACAAACTATTTCTCTTTGAAGGTTGTCGAATATGGTGTTTCATCAATATGGTGCACTTTTCTTCTTTTTTCTACAAAGATCAACAGGGGATATATGGATAACCAGTCCCGCCTTTATATAAGCTTGAAAACTTAAAACATAACACAAGGAAAACTGAAGTTGTTTAACAGAAAGACCCAAATAGGAACTGATATACTAATCTCAACCAAAAGAAAACACACTAGGCTCCATCTTTAACCAGTTTCTTTCCTGAGTGCTTGGTCTGGTTCAGGTTCCACAGTATCAACCTCTCTCTTTGCTTCTTTTCTTTCTGTCAAACCCAAGTTTCTTTTTTTTAATTCAAAAAAAAATTGATCAACCGATATCAATCCTACACTTGCCTATCTAATTATTGGACATTTTTCTAATATATATCCTACAAGCACTAAAATTAATTTTCGACCAACTGAAGTGGAGTAAACTCCTAGACGACATTTATGATTGAAAGGGCTAAAGGAACCATATCATCTTAAATCTTATCAATAATTAATTAATTTCTGTCTTAATAGAAAACAATTATTGGCTCAATATACCTAATATTTGTTCTTCTTGCGACTTGATAGTCGATATATCATATATTTTTGCTGGAATCTTGCTACTGATTGTGCATCCACTTACTGCCTTGGGCCAAATGACAATTATGCTTATTGTTTTTTGCATTCCCAAAATACAAACATCTTATTGTGGAAATGCTTTAGGCAAATGCCCCCTAAATATATAATCTTTAGTATTCTAGGAGAAGGTCAATATGAACAGCGTGGACCATCCTTTTTGACATCTCATCCTACATTTTGGTTGATGGACATGTTTTATTTCATGTGTTATGCCTTGGGAACAGTCGTAATGGTGCAAAGCCCTTACCTTGAAGCTTATGTTGTTAGTAATGTTGTAATACTGTAACATCCAAAGTATTCTGATACATCAAGTGTTAATTGTTCATTTGTTCTTACATAATGCTTTCAAAGTGATCGATTTTGTTAACTAGGCTTGAATATTAGTTTCACAATGGTGATGATACAAGTAAAATACCAATCTATTGATCATGATCTTCACAGGATGCAACTGATCATTCCATATTTAGTTGATTTGAGAAAAATGCGTAGTAGACAAATTATCGACTTTTTTCTTGAAAATGTCCACTCGGTCACATTATGCAGCACAGGTAAAAGGCTTCTGCTTGAAAGTGACCTTGTGTCCAGACAATGCAAAGCTAGACTACTTAACTATTACTTTGGTGTTCAAAATATAGGGGACTAGGTGATTGGTGAAAGTTGTAAAATTCCTCTTTGGGGACGTACCTCTTATATGAAGCAATAAGCTCTGAATAGAATCATTCCATTAGGATTGGAGTTTGTTGAATAATACAATTGTCTGTCGTAGAAATTTAAATAATGCTGTTAGAATTGTAATTTTAACCCCACTTGCAGGCTTCTTCAGCACCCAATAAAACATCTCCCGGACCCCCTACAAACCATCCCATCCCCCTTTTATTTCGTTCCCTAGTCTCCCGTCAAACCACAACAGCAAGCACTGACAAGGCATACCAATACTGGTGCATGCAAAAATGACTGTGATTTATTTGTATGTGGTTCTTTTATGTGTAGCTTGGAAAGCTACCTGTCTTTTTCTCCATTTAAGGTGTTTTGTATTATAGCTTGCCTGTACAACTTTTTTTTTGCCAAGCTGATTGCATCCACTCACTCTAGGAAGTACTGTTATTATAATAATCTCTCTTTTCCCTTTTAGGTTGATTCTGGTTTGCCATTTGTTGTCGTGCACTCCTCTCCAACAATTTTTTATGCATTGGCTGGAGCTCATAATAACTTGCTCCCAAGCAAAATGGAAGCCATGACAGGGACTCTTTTCGATGAGATTAGTAAACCTGAAGATTCGTACTGCTTACAGTTTTCTGTATCTATTAAGCTAGATCAGTTGTGCTTTCATGTTGACTATGCAGAAGAGGAGTCTAACTCTTCAGTTGTCTCATTTACCTTAACGGATATAGATGTTTGGTTAGTTACCTGACCAGATTCATCATGTAGTTATTACATTGCTTGGATTAGTACTTCCTATCAGAATTCATTTATTGTTGAATGCAGGTATGCCATGAAAGAATACCCGCAATTTTCTTTCATTGTCAAGCTCTTAAAAGTCGAAGCACTCAACATGAAAGATGAATCTCAAAGTTGTATATTATGTCTCACAAGAAATGGTTCTTATAGTTCTTCTCCACATCTAGATGTTCTGTATGTTGCTCCCAGTTCACCAGGCATTACACAGGAAAGTTCAGTTGAAAGTTGTTTAAAGTTGGATTATCATGCTCGCAGACAAGGCTCTATAGTTCACCATGAATCCAGTGTGTCCATAAGTAATCTTGATCTTCATATCTATCCTAGAATTTTTGGGTTGATACAAAGCTTCTTTTGCAAACTTAGAAATCATTTTCGTTCATCTGATTATAGTGGAACCTCCTTTCAAGCAAATAGAAAAGCTGAATGTACGAAAGGAACTGGTGATATGAAGTCAAAATCCATCTGCTGTAACATCTACGAAACTGAGTCAGCTATTACTGCAGGCACTATGGATCATTTTCCATTTGTGACTATTCCTAGTTCAGGTTACCTCAGTTGTCTTGAAGGCTCACTCATTAGCGGAGGTCTCGAGTTGCAGAGATCGTATACATCTCTCTCGACCTTCAACTCCAAGAGGAAACCCAGAATTGTGAACTATGCAAATGTGAAATCTCCTTTCAGAAATGAAACAACGAATCTTCCTGAGCATTTACACATCTATAAGTGAGCAGTAATACATGCAAATAGTCATAGTTTAAAGATAAAATACAACAGCTACTACATAATAAAATTATATTTGCACACAAAATATGTCTAAAGAAACATAATGTGACTTAAGAAGACAAGGCAAATTATATTAGCACATAAACATGTCTAAAGAAAAGGATGTCAAGATGTTAATAAACCAGGCAATTCATAAACCATCCAACTTCATACACATTGAAACTTAAGGTTTCTATTTCTAATCTTCAACAAGATGAGGCTTGACTCTTGATCTTCGCAAAACAAGTAGACAATCATCTCAACGTTATGGATACCTCTCGACCCAATAAAATTAAGTGCTACAAGTGCATTATTATCTCAAACAAGTGTTATGTGTTTCTGATAATAAAATGCACTTGGAGAACATATTGCCAAGCAGTTATTGACTAACCCCAATGATCCCACTCAAGGGACATCAATTACACATGCAGAAATACACAAAAATATCAATATATTATCTAGATAAAAATAGAAAGAGAATAATTACAAACTGTATAATGTTTGATAGCAGTCAAAACAGAATTTGCATCCTAAGAACATTAAAAAAATCCAGTAATCTATATATTAAACATATCAAAACAAAAACAAAAAAATTAAACAATGTAACAACTACCTTCGATAGCTTGAAAGCATATTTGAAGACATAATCCACTCGATCTATCTGCAAATTCCTCCCTCCAAACATACAATATAACTGAAATAACAGAATAAGAGCTAGAAAGAGTGTAACTTTAAACCTAATGATGCACATAAGACTTATAGGACTTATATTTTCTTGTAGTATACTGAAAGGAATCACATGCAAGAGCTATGTCCTTATGCTCAGTACGCTACAAATCAATTCTTCTTACAAAACGTATGAAGAGTGGATGATAAAACACAGTTACCATCTAAATTATACAACAATAAATTGGCATTACAACTATTTTCGATTATATGCATAGTTGAATCTGTCTAACCACATAATTTACAATAAGAGAACCAATAATGATCCACTCTCCTCTTCTTATTTGAACATGTTAGATAGATGCGCAAGATTTATGACATAATGTTCGATGAGGGAGAATACCAACTTGATGTATAGTTATGCTATCATTTTAAATGAAATGGATGTGCTTTCTTGATCTTTGTAAAAAAAAACTAGAAATCAGGCACTTAAAAGAGCAAACAATTGCTTGATTATGACATTACCAACCAATTTTGTTGAGATAGACTTCTAAATATTTTATAAAATTCATATAGAAAATTCCTCACATTTATGTAAAAGATTATATGAACTTCTGGAGCTTACATTATCACATAAATTTTGTTACAAGGAGATTGCTGAACAAAAATGTATATAAACTAGAAACTCTTACGTGTAACAGGACTGACAAAGCTTTCCTTCATCTTTTCTCAAAGCAATTACACAATAGGAACTAATCATCAAGTCACATGTCCGCAATTAAAGATCTGAACTCTCATGCGAATATTTATCAATACACGCTAGCCTATGGTGGACACAGACACATGAGAAACCCTAATTTGTCCACTATTATACTACCCTAAATCAAACCTAACAAAATCGAATTAGAGAGAGAAGCCCTAACAAAATCAAATCATAACAAAATTGAAGCAGATGCAATCAAGTACCAATCATATCCTCAACCCTAACAAAATCAACATACTAAGAATATTAGGGGAAGAAACTCACTATGAATGGGAAGAAGTTTCGAATCTCATGATGGAGGAGGGAAGTTCACGATGGAGGAGGGAAGTTTCGAATAACCTCGTGATCGTAGAGAGAACCAGCTTGCGTGCAAGAGAGAACCTGGCGTTCGCGCAAGAGAGAACCCTGTTGGTGTGAGAGAGAAACCCAAAACAATGTGGTCAGTTTTTTTGTTTCGAGGGTTTTCTTTGATGTTTTTAGGTTATTATTTAATTAAAAATTATATAAATAAATTTCCCTACATAGAGACATGTCGCAGAATATATATAGTGACTGTCTGCGACATATGATATATGTCGCCGAACGTATAGTACCTTTCGGCGACATGTGGATGTCGCGATATATAGAAAATTTTTGGCGGGACTAATATTTCATTTCCCTCTATTGAAATTTGTGTGAATTTTGCGACATAAGAAAACTCATGTCGCCAATACATGTAAAAAATAGCTTTTGGAGACATAAAAGACCCTATGTCGCTAAAATATGTTGCTAAAAATGCAATTTCTTGTAGTGACTAGACAACTCATCAAATAACCAAATAAACTAAATGGACCCCACCCTATTATATTCGGCCAAGCAAACCCCTTCCCCTTGTAACACCCAGTTTTCCAGATGAGAATAATTTTGAAATTTTGTAATTATATTATTATTTATTGATATTTATATCACATTATGAATTTTGGTAATTTTTAATCAATTTAATATGGTTTTAAGTCATGACTTGTGATTTTGTTGTGCTGCTAGTGAAACCCTAGTGACTGCATGACCTAGAGCCTAACCATGTCATTAGGATATTTAATTATCATTTTAGCCTAGGGGTAATTTGGTCATTTTGACTTATTTAAATTATTTGATTATTTATTGAATTGGTGATTCATAGTTTGGGCTTTGACTATTAGAGACTTGTAGACTACTCTAGAAGCTAACCCTAGCCATGGTGACCCTAGTCTAACTTAGGTTAACCTACTTTTAGTCATTAGAAACTAATTTTGGATTAGGAGGATTAGTTTAAGTAAAATTATTGCATGGTTTATGGTTTAATGAAATGACTTGTGATTTAAGGACTTAATGACTAGTACAATTAGGCCCATAGCCATTAGACTAAACTCTAACCCTAATTTTCTACTTTATGACCAGCCACTAGGTCATTCCCTTCCCTATAAATAATCTCCTAATTAGTTCTTGCCTCTTTTGTATTGAAAGAGCACATAGGAAAAGAAAGGTTTGTCCATTCTTCCCCAATCCATAGATTTCTCATTTTAAATCCTTTTTAACTCTAGTTTCTTGCATTAGAACCTAATACTCTCCTATTTTCTGATTGTGGGGTTTAATCCCAGCTTTGGGACAATTTGGGAGCATTTGGCTAGCAAGGAAGAATCTTCCATTTGAAGCTTTTTTATACTTTTTGCACCTATTGGTAAAACTCCACAAATTGATTTAAATTTATGTTTTCTTTGCATTTAGGGCTAGATCTAGGAGTCCCCTAGCTGTCCCCGAAATTTGGGAGGTTTTCGTGTCCGTTTGGTGTCCGTATCGGACACGTGTCATAGTGTATACTTAGGTGTTTGATGAAATACCTCTTTAAACTTTTTGTTCTTGGTTTTCAAAACAAATTATATATTTGGAAAGCTTATTATGTGTAGATTACTATGGTCTGTGACTGAGCACGAATTGGGTTGGTTTTCGTGTCCAAAATTGGACACGAACGCGTACACGAGGCCCCGGTGTGCTGCCCTGCTCCTCGGGGTCGACACAGGACATGACACGGCGAATCAGGTCCTAATTTTTGGTGGACATGGGGGCCTAGTGACTAACACAACACACACAAAATTAGGGGGATTTCGTCGAACGGATTGGGAAAAATCCTACCCGTACTGAAATTGCACACACGGACCCACACGCACAGGCACGTCCTGATACTTGTTCGTATCAGGGACACGGCGACACGTTGGCCTATTTCAGGGTGACACACACGTACCCCTATGTCCTCTCTAGGAATGTACACTAGCACGGGTCATATCGAGCTCTGTGTCGAGTCCACAACGACTCGACACGCAAGCACGAGGCACTCTTCACTGCCATTTTCTGATTTTGTCCCATTCGAATTTGGACACTTTGTGTCCTGATTTTTGGACACATTTAGACTCCATTGGACACGTGGGGTTTGCTAGACACACTGTACACTGGTTAGCATAGAGTTTGGAGATGGTTTGAAGTGGTATTTTGGCCTAGGGGAGGCTCGGGTCTGTGTTATGTTCACTGAGTTGCCCCTCTCTGATGTACAGTCTATTTATTGGGTTTAACATGGTTGATTTCACATCTAAACACTCTAGACATGCATAGCCTATCATCCATTACTGTCTATATTGCTCAGATTTCAGTCGAGCATATTTTTCCATATCCTTCATTGCATTTGCGATTCACTGCATTACTGTTAGTTGATAGCATCAGGTTGAGGCTATTGTCGTGCACCCCCTCTGTAAGCTAACCTTACTGATACAAACATGTATCAGAGCATGAAGTGATTCACTGCCTTCATTTGTTCACCATGTAGCCCACTGCATACCCTGAATATTATATATTGTTCTGTCCAGTATCATTGTTCTTCCTTTTTGATTTTAGGATCAGTCCCACACTTGAGATATTTAGCAGCTATGTTTATGTCCCTGCACTCCTTAATATTGATTCAGTTATTCACTTCTGCCCATTTGTGACTATGTATCTATGCTACCTATCCATATTTGATATATGTCATTCCCAACATTATAATGTATCAGACCAGATATGGTTATGCCCCGTCCTGCAATGAACTCTATTGGTTCTGTCCCCTGCTTTACTACATGTCCATTCTTGAACTGAACCATCTGCCCACCCTAACTTTAAGTGCAGTCCCTTGGATCAATTGAGAGCAGTCAAAACTATATATATATATATATATATATATATATATATATATATATATATATATATATATATATATTGTATATTTTCCTTGTTGTTCTAAATGTCCAGATATGGGTATTATCCTTCATCCACTGTGCAATCAAACCATTAGATTACGTTCAGTCTTGTGATGCGAGGTTAGCCCTTATTCTTTAATATAGGTTAGTTTTCCTCCTTTATATGTATATATCTGCCCATTGGTTCAGCTGTGAGATGAGTAGAGGGTTTGCCTTAAAGCACAACTCCATTTAGAAACCAGGTCCAGTCCTTATTTTAACCAACAGCCATGCTTGCCCATGTTGGTATCAGAACATTGAGAAGGGGGGAAAAATAGGTTGATTGTCATATGAAATGAGGATTGGCCTCAGGTATGGGTTAAGTTTTGTGTTTGAGAAATGGATTTTCGATTTGATTTGGGATGTGTAACTATTATTGTTCTCCTGAAATTGATTTGGGTCGGGGGCTAATTAAAACTGAGATGTTGGATTTTCAAATGTAATTCAAAGGGGTTTTCTGATACATGTTTTAAGTGACAAGGTTTCCCTTAGCATGCTTTGTTCAGGTCATTACATTTAGCCAATTGTTCAGTCATTCACATCCACACTATCCTATTATACAATCCTGAGAACCTGAGATACATATTGCTGTCCCATTATGCATTTATACACACATTTCTAACTGTTAACACACTACACACGTACAGGTACACGCATATCACCCTAGCCTATTCCTCTATACACACACACGCATGCCTAAAACTGAGAACAGCCTTGACCCTCACCTTAACAGCTCACACACTTTACATTACACAAACACATTTACACACACATGGTCTTAACTAATCACTGAAACCTATTACACACACACCTGTCCTACATCAGCCCTCTCACTTAGAAGATGTTCTGCATAGTAGGAAGCCACTACAAGTTATATGCCCTACTCTCTTGCATATCTAGCATATGACACTCATTCATTCCTCATTTCCTTGCTATACAGATACATTCACTGCTTACCTAATTTCATTGTCCTGCATTCCTATACATTATTGGTATCAGGACATTGCTGCCCTGTCCTCGTTTGGTTCAGATTGCATATATGTGTTGCACACATATATGATAGGCTAATGTTCACTTGGTGTATTGTTTTGGGTTATGAGTTGAGGGCTTGCCTTAGCTCATTTGCCCTCTTGGTTCATTGTAACCATACATATGGTATATATGTGATACTGTGTACATATCATATGGGTATATGTGTGAGGTATATGAGATAAGGTTGGGGTTATACACAATATATAAATGTGATATATCTTAGGGTGTGATATGGTATGGGTTAGAATTTAGGAGATTAGTTTTAATGTAGAATTGACTAGATAGTTGACCCTTTGACTATGTTGACTAGATAGATTGATATAAATATATATAGTGAGGTAAGGTATTAGGGTTAAGTATTAGGGTTATGAGTAGTGTTGGTTTAGAGGAGTTCATTGACTTGAGTTTATGTTGAGGTGATATATATGTATATATATTGTTTTTTTTATGTATATATATGTATGGTAGAATATGTATAGATGTCTTGCTATATGGGATTACCTAGATAGTTAACCCTTGATCAAGTGACCACATAGTCTAAGCTTAACCCTATTTGACAAATGGTTGACCAATTGACTCTTGACCTAGAAATATCCAAGCTGACCTTGTTTGACTAGATAGAAGCCCAAACCCTAAATATTGACTTGGGTTGACCCAGAATTGACTAAGTTTGACTCGGACCTAGTTTGACCTAGACAGTTGACCAGGGTTGACTTAGAGTTGACTTTGACCTAGATTGGTCTAAAAATCATGTAGATTGCATCATAAACTTCATTTACCTTATTTTTAACATATTATAACCTGTACTGCTCCATTTAGGACATTGTGACTCCGGTGTAGGCATCTGACATTACACTACTCTTTTCAGAGTATCAGACGAGTACATTCTCTGGTCATTTTATATCCTGTTAGAATTATTCTCCTGCTTTAGATTACTTTACTTGATGCTGTCACGTTGGTCACACAAATTAGTACTATATGGATGCTTTCTTGAGATGTTATCCCCTCAGGGAGCATCGGATACTACATATTCTGTGCGTTTCACTTACATTGTGTATCACTATGCTTCATGGTTCATTGAATCATTTGTGACATGTACACTCATGATCACAGAGTCTTTCTTGAATCCCCCATTTATGGGCTTTCCTAGAATCCCCATTTATGGGACTATCATGTACCACCCTTCGGGGGCCGTTACATAAATCATAACATAACCTGGCTGGATCCTTGTATATTGATTGGGGGTACGGGGGAGTAGAAGTGGACATGTGAATAATATCCAAGTAGTGTAGCATTAGAATCATTCCATAGTGTAGCATCAGAATCATCCTATGCCGTTTACATGTCTATATTGTACTCTGACTCACTAGCCACTGTTAGTTCTCTATTTATAGTAGATATTTCTATTACAATTCTCTTTCTGTTTATATACTGTATTTCTTTCAGATCCTGTATCTTATTTTACTGCATGATTATATTTTCTAACCAGCTATGATTTGTTGAGATGTACTGTGCTCGCTCCTGTCCTGACTGGACCTGTTGATAAATTTTACAGATAGCCTGGAGGTTGCCTGATAGCCTAGAGGAGACACAGTAGAGGTTGTATAGATAGTTATTCAGTTGTCATGAGTTGTATTTATTTTATGGATTACTGTATTGAGCTTTGAGATATTTTCTGGGTTTGTGTATCTTAGACACTTAGACTTCTATCTGCTGTATCTCTTTGTGGATTTCATGTTTTATCTGTCTTTTATCATGCTCTACCTTAGATGTGATTGAGACCGTATCTGCTATGTCACCTCCATTCGGAGAGTATATACTGTACAGGTACCTTTATATTGTTAGATGTTTGACCTAGGACATCGTTCTACCGTCGACATTACGGCGTAGGCTGGACGTACCCACGTCTCGTCCCTTACTCTAGGGTGCGGGTCGTGACACCCCTTGGCCGAACACTCCAAAAGAAATAGGATCCAAATTCTATATGCATACAAATTCATAAAAGCCTATATTTATATATATATCTACTTATACCAAATCTTAACCCTAACCTAATTTCTTCTTCCCTCACCTTTTTGGCCGACCACTTCTCTAAATCCCCCTCTTATTCGGTAGCACTTTCCCCCCTTAGCCCCCACACATCATCTCCTCTATTGCACATCTATTCCTCCTTTATAAAACTCCTCTTTTTTATCCTTCTTCCATCCAAACTCCACCAACCAACCCTAAAAACTCTATCTTCCCCATCCAACCATTCATAACCATTGTCCACCCTCTAAAGCTCATCAATAAAGGATTAAAGAACAAGGGCATCATCGAAGGAGGGAGCTTTGACAAGAAGAAGTCTTCACAAAACAAGGACCTTGGTAAGAAACCCTAACTTTTTCTGTTCAAGCCCATCTCATAAATCTGTAGAAATTATGGTATTATTTCTGTAGAAATAGTGTTTTGATGTCTCTTGGGTAGTATTTTCATCCATAAAAGTTTCATAAATTATGATAGCTATTTTCATGTTTCGGTAGAGCCAAAACTTACCACGTTGTGAAGGAACTATAAGTTTCTGTAGAATTTTTTTCAAAATTGAATTTTATGTAGATTAATAAATTTAAATTAGGATTTTTAATTATTTTTTCATGAATTTATCAATTCAATTCTGGTCGGAAAAATTATAGGACGGAACTAGTCATTTTCGGGTGACTTGTTGACCTAAAAGATTCCAAACCATTAGTACCATGAAACCCTTGCATCAAAATTTCATATTCTGATATTTAGGACATTTTAATTATGTTTAAATTATATTTTGAGGATTTTTATAATTTTAGATAATTAATGAAGTTCTAGACAAATTTCGGGTAGACTAGTCGACCCGATAGACAACTAGTAGTATAATTCGTTAGAAATATAAATTCTGGAAATTC
>JANAVB010018030.1:0-22500 GCA_029216955.1 Iris pallida | reverse complement strand
CTATACTACTTGTTCTATCTCTCCTATCTTGTTCATGTCTAGTGATAGTACTGCTATGCCTGTGCCATGTTTTTCCTGACCTGTTGACCTGTACTTGACTTGGACATAACTAGATAGGCTTGACTTCCTAGTACCTTAGGAGAGAATGTTTTATTAGCCGTGTCTATCCTCTATTGTTAGTACCACCCCGGGCTATGATAGAGAACCTGTTATAGGACTGTTAGTACCTCCTCCGGCTACGGTTTTAGCCACGATTAATATTATATTCTTATGACATGTCTCCATCTATAGATTTCCCTTACGTGTCATATTTTCCTCTACTTGTTATTCTTATTTTCTTGCATGTTAATTACTGTACAGTAGGCATGTATATTATGTGTCTTGCTAGTCATCTGAGGACGTGATGATCTTTCCAGGTTATAGCCGAGCTGGTAGAATCGGTGGATGGTTATGCTTTGCATCTGCAGGATTCAGGTATCGTTGGTGCATGATTTTATTTTATTATTCTCTCGTGCTGCATATTCTTATCTTGATATATTCTGCTTATTAGCCTAGTTTAATAGACTCATATTTTTTTGAGTATATTCAGACATGTATGCTAGTGGGCTGCAGACCAAGAACCATATTGTTCATTCTTGATATTTTATTATTTATTGTGGATTGAGATTAGTTTTGACTTGCCATTATTAGACCTAATGCCATAGTCCATACAACTTATACGTATTCGAGCTGGGCTGGAGTCCTCTCGTGCGTAGCTGGCATGTATTCGTATCCTAGTCCTATGCATATTTTAGGACTGGGGCATTACAGCCACTAAGGCTCACAAGCTCCTCAGCATGCTATCCCCCAAAGCACTATGTCGTAGTACCAAGGACATATGAGTTAATAACCCCGAAGTTTTGCTGCAGAGACGACGACATACGAGTAAGCCACCAAGTCCCAAATATGGAAACGAGGTCATACGAGTAAATATTGCCTGGTATGACAGTAATTATCCCTACCCCATGGTTTAGAACTATCCAGTCGAATCACGTCAAGTAAATCTCAAGTGTAGTAAATCTCAAGTGTAATTCGTAACCATGAGTAACTCATATAGAAATTATATCATGATCGTGTCAGTGTCTATGGTCTATCGTGTCAATAAAATATGAATAAAATGTATCGCTATGCCTAGTGTCGATGCCCGCTATCTACATGATGACATTGGCACCCGATTCTACTTCAGACTCTATGTATCAACTAATCATATGTCCACAATATCTAAAATAATAAAATAAATGAATAATAAAAGAAAGCTAAACATGCACTGAAAATTTGGCAATGTACACTTTCTTGAAGCTTGTATGTTGATTAGACGACATTCCATAGGCGAACTCGTCAAGCCAACAGAAGCAGCAAAGGTGAATCTTCCGCAAACATCTCTGGATGCTGAAACAGACATCACCATCATTCTCCAAGATAAAGAAATTGCTAAAATAGGCTACTCATAAGTCCAATTCTAGACAACAAGAGCAAAAGAATAATTTTAGGTTAAAATAATATCCGTCGTTGGACCCTCTTTTTACCGAAAAACGTGTCAGGACAAAGGTCGTCCAAAGTTGACAAATTATATGTCAATTCTGGCCAGAACGATGCCACAAATCAAATGGTAATATCAGATTTGAAATCCGATGTCCCGGGTCCAAAATTTAAAGTTTGCATATTAGAAATTACGAATTCGAATTACCAAATTTTACGTCGAATTTCACCAACCAAACGACATTATAATGAATTGAAATTTTTATCACTCGAAGGTGGTTATACCTGATATGCAACAGAGTTGATGGTTCGTCAAATGAAAATTCAATGAGGTAGAAACAAATCTACAAAATTGGCTCCACGAAACTGTCAAAAATAAAAGTGATTTAAACTCGCAACTTGGTAGCCGGTTTTGACCGATTCAAATGATCGAAATATAGTTAAACTTTTAGGTGGGTGTAGGTGTATATACCGAGATTGAAACGGAAGAAACTGTTAGAAGATCAAATGGTTGGATTGCCCAAAAAATATGTCTAAAGTTGCTGCAACAAAACACCAATTCTGACTTTAATTCTCGTGCGTCTCATCGGAATTCGGATCCAACCGCAGAAATCGACTGTTGCATGCGTTGTGGAGGCGATGGAAAGTCGGAGGTGGTTTGTGTCGGTGCCTAGGGATAGAAGGGTCGAGTCGTCGACGATGAACGGACGCACTGGCTGCTATCTCTACGACTGTGGTCGCTGCTGCTGCAGCTACTGTGCGCTGTTGTCGCTACCTTGCTAGCCGGCCTACTGCGATGTGATGGTCGTCGATTGACAGGCGGCACACATACGCGGAGTAGCATCGTGACAGGTCATGGTGGTCGACGTCACTCTAGGGAGGCTGTCGCCACAGCTGCTACGTTTGCTGTCACGACCTGCACCCATTTTTTGGGATGCAAGTGCGTGAGCAAGCTAGCTAAATACCAAGTGGACTCCAGTCCAACTCAAATACGTAAACGCTGTCTGGACTATGGTAATATGCTTAATCATGGCAAGGCAAAACTATATCTCAATCCACAATAAGAATATAAAATATAAATGAACACTATGGGTCGTGGTCTGCAGTCCACTAGCATACATGTCCGATTAGACTCGAAGAATATTATGAGTCCGTAAAGTAAGCCAACAAGCAGAGTATATCATGATAAGAAATGAAAGCACGAGAGGATATTAAACGTAATAACAATACCTGGATCCTGCAAGTGCATCATAATCATCTACGATCCTGCTGTGCTAACTAACTTCATACAATCGCTAAACCTGAAGAGATCATCAGGTCCTCCGGAGACATAGCAAGATACATAAAAATGTGTCTATCTAACAGTTCTATCATGCATAAGAATATAAACAGAAAATGAGACAGAAACTGACAAGTGACTATGAAAACGGATATGAAAACAACTACGCATAAATAAACTGCTAGAAGAACAAGTAAACAAGAGATCAATGAAATACCAGACCCTCGCCCCGAGTGGACTCGCAGGTTTGAACTAATCACTAACCCTCGCTCCGAATGTGGACTCGCAGGTTAGTTCGCGAAAAATACCCGCGTCCCGTGTGTGGACTCTCTGGCGCAAACGAATCAAGATAACACCCTTATCCCGAGTGTGGACTCTCTGGCACAAACGAATCAAGATAAATACCTTCGTCCTGAGTGTGGACTCACGGGTGCAAACGAATCAGGAATAACAGTTCAGTTACATATACCTGTAGACACGACTCAGTCAAGTTACAGGTGACGACACGTACAACTCAGTCATGACACAGGTAAGGACATCTATAGTATGAACTATAATGAGAACAAGTCTGGTATAACTATACTATCAAGTCACGAAAAGATGGTGATATACAAGCAAGACAAATAAACTGATATACATGGTATGAAGAAAACACATAACTGAAATCAACTAGAGAACTAAATGGTAACATATAAAACGAAAGACTATAAGCATGTAAATAAACTGTAGAGGGAGGCAAGCTATCTTGTCTGGTTCCGTGATGTGAGGATGAAGTTTCGCTCCCGTATCCACACATCCGGAATCCAATGCTCCTAAATAATTTATTTAACTATTATGAAACTTATAACATAACTTAATTTACTAAATTAATGTCTTAAACTACTTTAGCTATACTCAAATATCTCGTAGGACTACTTAAATTGTATAACATACATACGTGTCCAACGAGACCTCAGAATACAGTTTTAGGGTTTTGACCTTCCAATTAATCGGTTATGACCCCACGTCAATAACACACTTAAAAATTATATTAAATTCCTAAAAATAATGTTTAAACTATTTTCTACAGTATTAACTCTAAAATTCTAGAATTACGATTTATAAAGAATTATGTGACTAGTTGACTACTATGTCACCTAGTCTACCCGAAATCGTCATGAACATGGCCAATTACTCAAAATAACTAAAGTACCCAAAAATATATTTTAAAAAATTTAAATACCTTATTTCACAGAATATCATCATGGGTACAAGGGTTAAGTTATGCTATAAGTTTGGAATATTTTAGGTCAGCAGGTTACCAAAAAATAGCTAATTTTGACCTATAATTTTCTCGACCAGATTTGAGTTCCTAATTTCGTGAAAAAATACTTAAAAATCCTAATTCATATATATGAACACATATAAAATTTAGTTTCGAAAATAACCACCAATAACTTATAGTTCCTTCACAACGGGGTTAAATTTGATCCTATCGAAATATGAATATTACGACTATAAATCATAAAACTTTTATGAATGATTATACATAGCAAAATTCATCAAAATATAATTTCTAAAGATTTAATAACATATTTTTTACATAATTTTAGTAAGGGTTTGAGATGAAAAATTAAGATTTCTTACCAAAAGTCCTTGCTAGCTAGAGAGATTACATAATTTTAGTAAGAGTTTGAGATGAAAAATTAAGATTTTTTACCAAAAGTCCTTGTTAGCTAGAGAGATTGTGAAGACTTCTCCCTGCCAAAGCTCCAACCTATCTTGCTATCTTTGCTTGTTAATCCTCTTTTGGTGAGTTTGGAAGAGTTGACAATAGCTATAGATGGTTGGATGGAGAAGATGGAGTTTTTAGGATTTGTTTGGTGGAGTTTGGATGGAAGAAAGATGAAAGAAGGAGTTTTTTTTATGGAGGAGGAAATATTGTATAATGGAGGGGATGAAGATGAAAGGGTTATGGAGGCTTGGTGCTGCCAAAATTTGGAGAGAGAGAGAGGGGTTTGTCGGCTATGGGGTGGAAGAGAAAGGAAGAATTAAGTTAGGGTTAGGGTTTGGGTTAAGTTGATATACATATATGGGCCTTTTGAGTTGCATGCATGAAAAGGAGTGGAAATCCTATTCCTATGAGATGTTCGACCATGGAGGATTTGCATGGCCGAATACTCCATGGTGAGAGTCCACTTGGCATGGTTTGATTGTTTGGTGAGTTGGCTAATTGATTGGATTGAGGATTAAAAAGGACTTTCCTAATATAGACTAATTAAATCTATCATATATAAATACAATCCAAATCTGAATTAAATATAAAATATATTATTAATATATATTAATATCCAACATGCCTACATAGGTTTGGATTTGGCTTAGAAGAGATTTGGGAAGGTTTGGTGCAACCGGATCTCCTAAAAAGTCATAAAGGCTTTATTAATTAATTAATTAAATAAAGTATGACTTGTACTATAATTTGAATTGTTAACATGCAAGAGACTACAATATGACCATGGCATTCCTAACATGGCTAGGATACTAGTTAAAGCACACAAGTACACTATCCGTGCCACAATTCTTAGTCGTCTTGTATTCCAAATTTAATCATGACTAAAGCTCTCTATCGTAATAATTAAATATTTCTAAAATTCTAAAATTACCGTCTAATTCAAATAAATAATTGAAAAAATATCTTCAAAATTTTGGGAAGAGGAGTTACATTTGTCGCTGCTGCTGTGCCACGTGGGTGGCGCATGGGTCACAGTTGGCGAGGGACTAGTGAGATAGCGATGGTCGCCCACTTGGTGCGGTGGTAGCCACCATATATATATTTGGAAAAGGTAAATTTCATTCATATGTAAAACTTTGGTACAGACATACTAAACTAGACATGTCGTACATTCATAAACTTAACATCATTTTCTATATTATGCATGATTCCATTGCTAGATATGGTCCTCGAAGATGTGATTGTTATGCACCTTCCAAATGTGCCATACAGTTGCCGCAATTCTAATACGAGCCTCTCTGAACCAGCTTGTTGTCCACCGCCTTGCTTGTTTGATCTCTTCAATAACCGCCATGATATCTCGGTCGCCATTGCCTGCCAACCCCAACTTGTCTCTCTGATGCTTCCAAACATCCCATGAAACTAATTATATATATATATATATATATATATATATATATATATATATATATATATATATTATATATATATATATATATACATTCTGCACTACGATCGCGGCTGCGCCCAAGGTCGGGGTGAGTTTTGTTAGAATTAGTTTTAGGTTTAGGGTTAGTATTATATTAGGGTTACACACACACACACACATATAGAAACCGTATAAATATATTTATATAAATAGTTTTTGGTTTTGTATATATGATTATATCTATAAACCGATATGTAAATATAAAAAGATTGATATTTATATTTAATTATACCTATATATGAATACAAAATAAAGCGTATATAATATAATATATAAACTATGTCTATATATAGGTATAAGAAATTGGTATATATATTTATGTCTATAAATATATCACATATAAAAAACTAATATCTTATAACTAAATATTAAGGACATACAAAAAAAAAAGTTTATGATACCAAAATGTAGAAAATATATATTTATAAATTACAAAAAATATTTATTGTAAAATTGGGGGTTTTCATGCACTCCATGCATATTGGGGGTTGGATTTGATTCGGTCTTGTTAGGATGAATATATGCAACAAATCCATAAATGCATGGAAAATATTTATATACCCATTTTATAGAATTAAGTCACAGTTTGACTTGTTTCCATACAAGGGACATAGATATAGCGATGTCGTGCTTACCAGGGCTAACATGCTAGTCATGGTATACGACTACGCTACATGTTTACTAGGCAATATGTATAATAAAACTTAACCATGACTATGACTACTCATAAAATTATTTTTAAATAATATAATAAAAATAATCTTCAAAATATTATTTAATCCAAAATAATAAATAAAAAAACTGGGGGTTTACAGGCAAGTATGTCAAGTCGTACCTAGATTATCGAAAAGATGGAGAAATTGTTTAGTATGTCACCCTCGCGCTTCCATGTGGACTCTCCTAGCGAGTGATTCTTCCACGATACACGAACAAAAATAATTGTTTGAATGCTCAAGACCTTCACTCTTCGATCTAAAATCTCCAATTTCTGGCCCTTATATGATAGATTCGGTCCAACTATAATTTTGGAGTGATCCAATACATGATATATACATATTTACATATGTATTAACATGCTGTTATAATTAAGCATACATATACTAATACATGGTAAATAATTATCCACATTTATACTTTTACTATCTTACTACAGAATAGGAGGGGGGGGGGGGGGGGGGGGGGGGGGGGGGGGGGTGTTCTATTGATAATAGTACAAGTGAGTATAAAAACCCAAGGTTGGCCACCAAATATCTGGATCATTAGCAATTGGTCCTCTGGCTTTGTGGGGGTGCCTTGAAAATGATGCCATGCACAGCTTGTATTACCCAAATATGTGAATATGTAATGTAGGACCAACACCAAATTTAGCAAATAAAGGGAACTGTGCGTTGTGCCATTAGCCCCAGCACCCCTCTCTTTGGCTTTTACTGCACCCACTCGTACAATTTTCCTTTGTTTTTTCCGTTGCTGTACCGTCACTGTCCCTCGTTTTCTGTATCCAAATTATATACCAGAAAGAAGCGGCAAACTCTCGCCAAAAGCCATTCCCTAACTTTTTACATGTCACGGACGAAAACCATTGGCTGCGCATTTTTTTTTTTCTTCTTTCCTTTTCTTTTTATTTCTAAAGTTAAATTCACACAATCATCTTGAGTAAATAGGTAAAAATGGTGCTGTACACTGTTTGTGACACTTTTATTGGAAGATCTACGAGAGAGAGAGAGAGATGGATGGGATAATAATTCTTAATGTTACTTATTACTAGTTTGACTAGTCAATCTATTTGGGGTTCAAACTGTCTATTTCTAAAATCTTTCACCCTTTCAACATTCCAAAAGTCACAGCATTGTTTCAGTGGAAGCACAATTTGTATCCGGTGAGGGGGTTCAAGCTAGGAGCCGATTAGAATGTAGGTGGATGGGTGAGTAATCAAACGAAAAAAAAAACATTCCAAAAGTCTAGAGCCGTTTGTTAATCACTCTAAAAAAGAATATTTTTTAACATTCTAAGACATTAACGTCCATTTTTTCATGAAACTTTTCACCCTTTGAACACTCTAAAAAAGGACATTATTGATTCAAAATCGAATAATGTTCACCCTATAAGTCAAACTAGTTCATTAATGGTTGGTCATCTTCGATTGAGTAATTCAGTAAAATAGTTTGAAGTATATATATATATATATATATATATATATATATTTGAAGTATATATATATATATATATATATATATATATATATATATATATATATATATATATATATATATATATATATTAGGGGTGGGGATCACATGACACATATAATTTGACATATAAAAAAAAATGCAATATCAGCCGCACATCAAATGGTGTGCGGCTGATATTGCATATTTTTTTTAGATGTCAAATTATATGTGTCATGTGATCCCCGCCCCTCTATATGTGTCATGTGATCCTCACCCCTATATATATATATATATATATATCTATATATATATATATATATATATATATATATATATATATATATATATATATATATATATGGGTCCTTCTGCAATACATGGGATGTATCAATACATCCCAAACAATTGCATTAAAAATGCATTGAAAATTGTGAAAGTTGTTTACTTTGACTTTGACTTTACATGTTACTTTGACTTCGGCTTTAATCTGAACCATTGGATCAACATCCAATGATTCATATTTGAGATGTACAAATTTTTACATTGGATTTATTGAAGAATTTTCCTATATATATATATATATATATATATATATATATATATATATATATATATATATAGCAAATGACCTCTAGCCTAGTAGTTAAGAGAGATGCATGCGGCCCGAGTGGTCAGGAGATCGATTCCCAGTGGGAGCCTTCGCCACAATTACCTTCTTTCAAATATATATATATATATATATATATATATATATATATATATATATATATATATATATATATATATAAAATATATATATATATATATATATATATATATATATATATATATATATATATATATATATATATATATATATATATAACGCGATGGTCTCTAGGGTTTCGGGAGAGGCGATCGCGAGGGTGACTTCACAAGAATTAGGGTTTCCGATATGGGATCCTGGACTTGGAGAGTCATCTAAGGTTGACGGAGACCCGTCTGTCAAAGAAGGACGAGAAGTTGGACAAGGGTGGACAACGGTGAGACGTCGAGATCGAGGAAGGGGTAATCGGATGCCAATGCCAGAACCTCGACAAGTTTTCAGAGGAGACATGGGGAGGAGGCTGGATCGTCGTCACACGGGTTGGAGATCGGACCTATACCCAAAAAGTGCTCCGACCCAGGGGGTCCTGCGGGGGGACCACGATGGCACCGCCTGGATCCATACCTCCTGGTCATGGACGGCATGGGACTCCATTGATGAATAAAGAAATAGGACAGCAGGCTACATTAAGCAACAAAAGAAATCGAAGATGGGAGAGAATCCACCTAGCAAGTCATGGGCGGAGTTCTTCACAGCCGATACGAGAACAACGACGAGTCAGATGAAGTATATTGCCCCTAGGATTGTGGGTTCGGGGGCCAGAGCTTCATTTACAGAAGAAGATTTAAAAGAAACAAAGGAGTACTAGAAAAATACCATCATCCTGTACGTATTGGGCAACCGACCATTCTACAATCATATAAGGGCGTACGTCGAACGGGTCTGGCGACCTAAGGGCAGCATGAAATTCTTCTCTCGGAGCAATGGCTTCTACTTTGTCAGATTCGGGATGGTGGAGGATATGGAAAGGATAGTTCAAGGAGGTCCATGGACCTTCGACGGACGTCTGATTATAATGAAGGGGTGGATCCCGAAAATGCGGTACGAACGAGAAGTTCTGAGATCGGTGCCTATTTGGATATGATTTCCAGAACTACCTTTACTCTATTGGAGTAATCTGATGATTATGAAACTTGCCAGCTTGATTGGGATACCAATAAAAGCAGATGAGCAGACGACGGCAAGAGCTATGATGGGGGTTTTGCCAGGGTCTTTGTTGAAATTGATGCCGGTCAATCTCTCCCATCTCATGTTGAATTCGAAGTTCCCTCAGGAGAGGTTTTTGTTCAAAAAGTAGAATATGAATGGGTTCTCCCTACTTGTAACCATTGTCAACAATTCGAGCATCCTTCGAAAGAGTGCAAAGCTGAAAGAAATACCACAGAGGAGGTAACCAAAGATAATTTGAGGCCGGATCTAAACTCGAGGGAAACAATTAGTAAACAAGCCCAACCACAAGGAGATGAAGGCACCCGGATTGTTAATCATGTAGATGGCATGGAACTTGAGATCGAAATAGGCTTGGAAAACTTTCCTTCACAAGGGAAAGAGCCTGATAGCCAATTGCATACGGAGACGTCCCAGAGGAAAGGGACAGCGGCGCAAGTCGAGAAGACGGGGCCACCCATGATATTCACAACAACATTGGGTGCGAAAGAAAAGAGTCGGGGGTGGGGGGGTAGGCAAAAGCAAAAACCCAAAAGCACAGCAGTTCGAGCAAATACTAGTCAATAGAGAATGAAAGAAACACAGGTACTGCAAATTGAAGGTGGGGGCAGCCGTAAGAGGCATGCAAGGTTCTCTACGGAGGACATAAACAAACCTATAGCTATCCAGAACGAGACGAGCTCGGCCCTCTGATTAGATAATCCTAGATGGAGGGACATGATGATCAACCACGAAGCAGCCAACAATCAAGAAGTTGCTAACAGTGAGATATATGAAGTCGATCAAAGGAATGAAGAGCCTGATCTGCTCCCAGCGGACAAGGCTTTGGAGATTACTGGGAACAACCAATCAATTTAAATGTCCATGATTACATGGAATGTTCGGGGCGCCTGCTCTATGGGGCGATGGAAGAAAATTAGTGAAGTGATTCGTAAAGGGCAACATGATATCTGTGCCATTCTCGAGACCAAGATCAAGTCTGATAGGATGCTTCAACGGAAGACGGCTACACACTGGCAACAAGTGTACAACCTTCACCTGTGTCAGATGGCTCGTATTTGGGTGAGGTGGGACAGCCGACAATTGGATGGTGTTGTTTTACATGTCTCCGAGCAGATGATAGTAATTTTGTTTAAAAATAAAGGAGGATTTTAGATGATATATGGCGCCATATATGGCCATAATGATAGAAGAAGAAGAGAGGATTTGTGGAGAGAGATTACTCACATCAGCAATCTCGCGAACTCTCATCACAAGTTGTCTCTCATTCTCTCGGGCGATTTCAATGCCCTACTTTACCGGCATGAGAAAGTAGGAGGCAGGGAGGTGCCAGAAGGTAGTATGCAGGACTTCCAATCTTGTCTGCTTCAGTCGGGGCTGCAACCATTAGAGCGATCGGGGCACATCTGGACTTGGAATAATAAAGCAGTTCGTAAGAGAGTAATTTTCCAACTAGATAGAGCTCTGGGTAATCAATTCTGGTTTCAAACCTTTCCCCAAGATAAAGCAGAGGGGTTGCCAGCAGGGACGAGTGATCATTCTTCGATCTATGTTCGATTCTTGTAATCTACTCGCAACCGCTTGAGGCCGTTTAGATATAATAATAAATGGCATTATCTAGAGGGCTATATGGATGTTCAACGAGGGCTATCTATAGCAGTGTCGGGCAACATCCAATACCACTTGGTCTCTAAGCTTAAGGCGGTGAAGCGAGCTATTAAATCTTGGAACATGAACTTGCCACAGCCGAAGTTACATGAGGAGGAGGAGAAACTGATGGAAGTCTAGCACCGCCTCCAGGCGGACTTGATGAATGAGGACCTGGCTCGAGAGGAACGAGAAACTCATTGGTAGCGTTGGGAAGCTCAGAATGCATCAGAAAATTGAGTTGGCACAGCGCGCCAAATGCCAATGGCTGCAGCAGGGAGACCAATGCACGAGATTCTTTTATGACGTCGTGAGGATGCGGCAACATCGCAATGGTATATCTCGGCTTCTCGGACCAGCGGGTCAAGAATTGAAATCGAATGAAGACATCCAACAGGAGGCAGTTCGATATTATTCTAAACTTTATAATCAAGTTGATTATCTAATTTCATTTCCTAATATTATATGCAAGAAGCTTGTGTCCCCTGAGGGGAATAATATGATGGGTGCGAGGGTGGAAATGGAGGAACTGGATGACATCATCAAGAAGGCAGCTCCTGATAAAGCTCCAGGCCCTGATGGATTTAGTAGTTTGTTCTATAAAATTCATTGGGATGACATCAAACACCAGGTACTGGAAATGGTGAGAGACTTCTTCGACAATCAACGAATCCTGAAGGAATTAAATCACACATTGCTTACCATTATACCCAAGAAGGAAGGTGCTACGATGATGGCGGACTACAAACCGATAGCCTGCTGCAACTTCTTGTACAAGATCATCACACATCTTATGTGTCGGAGGATGGAAAAAGTTATGCAGGGTTTAATTTCCTTCAATCAAGCCGCATTTATCAAAGGCCGGTCTATAGCTGATCACAATCTGCTAGCTCATGAGCTTGTACAGGATTTTAATAAGCCTGGAGGCAACCATTCTTGCATCAAATTGGATCTACGTAAAGCGTATGACTCTGTCAATCGGGACTTCATTTGTCATATTATGCTGGAAATGGATTTCTCTAAAAACTGGGGGGCAATGGTTCGTGAATGTATTACGACCCCAACATTCTCGGTCCTTGTCAAAGGGATCCCATATGGATTTTTTAATAGTAGCCGAGGTGTAAGGCAGGGGGACCCGCTATCTCCATATCTGTTTACCATAGTTATGGAGTACTTTACTCAACTACTTGATATTGCGGAAGCTCAAGGGAGGATTACTCCGATCCAGAAGCATATCAATCCTAGTATCACTCATCTTATATATGCTGATGACTTGCTATTATTCATTGAGCCTTCAAGTAGAGGCCTGGAAACTTTGGGCCAGATGCTGACAGAGTTCGAAAAGATGACTGGTCTCGAGATCAATAAAGAGAAGAGTAGAATTTATTTCAACAAACTATGTTCTCACAAAGAAGCTAAAGCTGCTATTATAGGGGTGGACACAGGCGAGCTTCCCGTGCGGTACTTGGGATTACCACTCAGCATTAACTACGCCAGAGATTCAACCTGTCAGAGCATGATCGAGTATGTCCGGCGACGCACGAAAGGATGGCATGCACAAAATTTGTCATTTGGAGGTCGTATAGAGTTGTTCCGACCTGTGGTTCTTGCAATAGCTAATTTTTGGCTTCAAGCGATCTTATTGCCGAACTCTACTATTCGGAAGCTGGAAAAAAATTTGTGCTGACTTCATATGGCATAGAGGGGTACATGGAATTAAAATGGAAACTCTATGCCTACCTAAAGAGGAAGGAGGAATTGGATTATACTCAATCTGGACGCTTAGAGAAGTAGCGGCCATGAGACTCGTCTGGAAGTTCATCACTGGCGAGTCTCTCTGGGCAAGGTGGATAACGGCTAAGTATGTGAAAGACAATAACTTCTGGGCTATACAGTCCAAAAGCAATGCATCGGTGACCTTCAAGACTATCCTGCTATATCGGAAGAAGGTTCTATAACACATTGAGCGGATAGTGAAAGATGGGAGTACCACGGATCTATGGTTTGATCCTTGGTTCGAACGCAAGAGCTTAGCGGATCTTGGCGGCATTACAACTCTGGCACGAGCCCGGGTAGGTAAACCGGTTAGCATCATCATCGAAGATGGAAATTGGCGGCCGAAGAAACATGGTGTTGCCAAGGCCATCAAACGCACAACAAGTGATTCTTTGGCTGAGAAGGATCGATGGAAGTGCATGGGTTCTTCTACTGGGGAATTCCAACATCACCTTGCATACAATATCTCTCGATCCGTTCATGCCAAAGTTGTTCATACTGAGTTCATCTGGGCAAAAGGAGTGTCGCAAAAAATGTAATACTGTATGTATAAAGTAATGAAGGGTCGGTTGGCCACCATAGATCGGTTGCGTCGATTTGGTGTCAGCATTCCAAGCTATGAATGTGAACTTTGCGTCCAGGAAGATGAAAGAATAAAGCACCTATACTTCCAATGCGCAGCTACATGGAGACTCTGGATGATACAAAGCCATAAGATGCTGATATCTAATGGGCAAATGAGGAGTATTGAGGAAATTATTGAGGACATTCAGAAGCTTCGCAAAAAAGGCAGCACGTGGTTCAAGGAGGCTAGACTCAGATTAGCTTCGACAGTATGACATATATGGAAAGAGCGCAACAGGCGTATATTTGAAAACAATATCACGTCTGAGATTGGTGTTATCCAAAATATAGATAATGATGTCAAAGTGTTGATTGGAAATTAATACTCTATCTGTATCTGTACTTTTTCTTAAAAAATATATATATATATATATATATATATATATATATATATATATATATATATATATATATATATATATGGAACAATCGTCGGAAGGGCAACGATCATCTTATGGCTCCTTTGAGGATGGAGGAAATAGAAGCTACTGTAAAGAACGCAGACCCTAACAAAGCTCTAGGACCTGATGGCTTCGAGAACAAATTTTACAAACTACATTGGATTGTCATTAAAGATGATGTTTGGGACACGGTTAGTGAGTTATTTGAGAGCGGGAGGCTACTTAAAGATTTTAATAACACCTTCCTCACATTGATTCCTAAGAAGAAAGGGGCGACAGAATTGGCGGACTTTCGACCCATAGCATGTTAAAACTATATTTATAAAATCATTACAGGAGTTATTTGTCGGAGGATTGAAGAGATAATGGACACAACACCAAATCGTCCAATTTCTAACGGGTCCTTGTTTTAATTTCTAACGGACTTCATCTGTTAGAAAATTGCAACAAGTTAGACCCGTTAGTATTGGCTTAGTCTGTTACAAAAATATCAAATATAATATTTTCTTCCCCTACCCATATAATAAATATTCTAGCTAGGTATTTTCTCCCCCAATTTGTAGAATCTTCGATTCTCCCACAGCCAAATTCTTAGCGGCACAACCCAAATTTGGCACCACAACCAAATCCTTGGCGGCAGAATCCCCCCCCCCCCAGTTCAACACATATACAAGTTCTCCTCTCTCTCTCATTCATAAATTCTCTAAACCATTAGTTCTCCTCTCTCTCTCTTTCACAAATTAAACGGATCCCACCTGGCTTGTCGTCCACCTGCGGCGAGTCATCCATCTCCGACACGAAGGGACGTCGTCCATATCAGACGCGGCGGCACGTCGTCCATCTCCGACGCTGCGGCACATCGTCCATCTCCGGCGCGGCGACACCATCTCCGACAAGGCTGCACGAAGGTCTCAATTCGTAGTCGTCGGCTAACCGACGTTCTTAATTCGTAGTCGTCCACCTGCGGCGTGAGTCATCTACTATTTTTTTATATATTCTCATATGGTTATTTAGATTCACAAGTTTTTGGAAATATCATAATGGTTTCTTAATTCTTTTACTAATTATGATGTGATATGAGTAAGAAACCCTAGGTTTTGGTTTTTCTTTGATATGTGATGTGAGTAAGAAACCCTAAATTTTGGTATGTGATGTCAGTCATTTACTCCTTTAATCTATCACATAAAATGTCGAACTTGGAATTGGGGAAGATCCAGTATAATTTGTCATAGATTTGTGTAGAGAAGATTGATCAAGAACAATAAATGGGAAAGAACATGTGACTAGGGTTTGTTCATTAAAATTGGGGATCGAAAAAAAGTACATAGGTTACTAACTAAGAAAGACTTGTGTAGAAAAACTATGAATTTGAGCACCAGAGTTTGAAAAAAGTACATAGGTAACTAACTTAGGATGCCAAATAACGCTGAGGAAGAGAACAAGAATACTCAAACCACAACATTACTCTCCAACTTGAACACCAGAACCTGTTGCCCAACCCCAAAATTATAAACTTTTCACCATCTGTCACAATGAGAGGCTTGGGTAGTGATGACCCGTCATTCCGTTACAGCGTTGGGATTCAAGACCTTTTGCTTGATTTTTTGAAGACTAGAAAAGAATAGAGGCCGAGGTCCTCCAACCCTGCTTAATTCCTTAGCTACTGCTAATTCTGATACACAACACTGAAGAGTATGCATGATACCTGGATCCCATACCATGTAAACTAACCGAGACTTGAGAGCATAAGCATTTGGCATAGTGGGAGTTGGTATCCAAGAATATAGGTGTTTTGGTGTAATATAGTTTAGATCGTTGGAATATAGGTGTTTTGGTATAGTGGGAGTTGGTATCCAGGAATCAAACAACATTCGTCAAAGGACGTTCGATATTAGAGAAATCTTACTTGCACACAAATTCGTCAGGGAGTTCAACAAACCAGGTGCAAAAAAGTCTTGTCACAAACTGGACCTCCGCAAAGCGTACGACAGAATAAACTAGGATTTTATATGTGCAACTATGCTTGCGATGGGATTCTCGGAGCACTGGGTGGAAAGAATAAGAGAGTGCATCACGAGTGCAACGTTCTCAGTACTCATTAAAGGAAGGTCATATTGATTCTTTTCCAGTAATAGGGGTATCCGCCAAGGGGATCCTTTATCGCCGTACTTATTCTCCCTGGTAGTGGAACACTTTTCATGGCTTCTTGATGCGACAGTTTCTTGGGGTCAGGTCTAACCATTATATAAAACGATTACTCCACACATCAGCCGCTTGATCTATGCAGATGATCTATTAGTGTTTCTGGCACCAACCGTGAGGGGTATCCGGGCTATGGCTGATATCTTGGAGCTATTCGACGAACACACATGGCTACTGCTAAATAGAGACAAAAGTCACATATACTCCAACTTCTCTTGTCCCAACAAAGAGGAGCTCGCGACATCATTGGGAGTTGGCCATGCAAAATTATCGGTTAAATATCTGGGCACGGCCCCCTGACGGTTAATTATGTACGAGATGAAGACTGTCCAACTTGGTAGAATATGTGCAAAAACCTATCGAGGGGTGGCAAGCCCAATGTTTATCCTTTGAAGGCAGAATAGAGCTAATCAGGTCGGTAATCATGTCTATTATGAAATTTGGATGCAGGCAATACTTCTACCAGAAGAAATAGTGCACCGAGTGGAAAGACAATGCGTGACTTCATCTAGCGTGGGTGCATTCTCTCCATTGCATGGGATACTCTATGCACGCCTACGGACGAAGGAGGAGTTGGCCTTCAGTCACTAGACAGCTTGCAAAAAGTAGCTGAGGTAAAGCTAACCTGGAAATTCCTATGGAGAGACACCCTGTGGGCTGAATGGATGCCTAACAAATACTTGTATAGAAGGAATTTTTGGGAGTACCGACAAAACAACAATGAGTCGGTAACATTCAAATACATATTACGACATGAAGGAGACATCAAATTTCATCTGACATGGAAGTTTGCGGATGGAAAGGATACCAGTTTATGGCTTGACCCATGGATTGGGCAACAATCGCTACTACAAATTATTGGCCCTCATGCGGATCGGGAGGCACAAAGAGGTGAACTAGTGAGCAACATCGTCGCTAATGGGCAGTGGCAACCCGACAAACATAGATGGGCAAGAGTAGCAGCGGTAAGTATCAAGCAACAAAAGATTGATCCAAACATAGGCCGGGACTGATGGGTGTGGGCGGACACATTGGATATCTGGTTTCAACAAGGGGCGGTATACAACAGAGTCCGAAGCAGGCACTAAAAGTCGACTATGTAGACATAGTATCGATAAAGGGGATTCCTCGTAAGATGCAAATGTGCATGTACAAGTTGGTTCAAAGAAGACTGCTCACCAAAGACCGACTACAAAGGTTCGAATTTCAACTCACTAATCTGACATGCTCCTTGTGAAGCCAGGATTTGGAGAGCATAGGGCATCTATACTTCACCTGCCCGGTGACGTCGAACATATGGAATACCCAAAAGTCTGAACTGGGTTTGCACTCAAGCATGGAGACATGCATCACTGAAGTAATATAACAAATAAGAGGCAACAGATCGAGGGGCTTTACTTGGATACATGAAGCTAGTGCGAGTCTTGCCGCAACAGTTTGGCACATATGGAGAGAATGCAACGACAGGGAGTTCGAAGGATTGAGCATGGTATGCATTGGAATCATGCACAATATCGAATATGATGTTGAGGGCATGGGCATGAAAGGAGGAATTGTATGATGTATGTAAACTGAAATTTTTATATCAATAAATTTACCTGGTTCGAAGAAAAAATATTTGGAACCAGGTAATTGTATTTATAAAAGAATATTAAGATACATCCATCAGATTGACGCCCCTTCTAACCCCATCCCATTTACATCATATTCGACATTATGGATTATGCCTATGATCATCTTTCTCGTGCCATGAAACACCATGTTCTTTTCGCTCTTTCCAATACATACACACACACGTGCGCGCACACACACACGCACACACACACACAATGCACACATACACACACACACACACACACACTCTTATGTGTTGTCTATGGACACAATGACCGCTCTGGGGAAGATCTTTATGGCAGAACATTGTTACTCTTAGTTTGAAGGTTGAGTCAAATGGCAAAATGCCAATGCTGGTGCTTGGGGACTTCAATGCAGTCATGTCCCCGCATGAGAAAATACGTTGCAGGAAGGTCCCCAACCTTACAATATATGACTTTCAGAGATGTCTTCTGCGGTCAGGCCTACGGTGTTTGGAAAGGACAGGGCATATTTGGACTTGTAATAACAAGTCTGTTCAGAAGCAAGTGGCTAGTCAGCTGGACTATGCCTTGGGAACAGTTACTAGTTTGATTTATTTTTGCACATTGTGTCAGAAGGTCTCGCTGCAAGGACTAGCAATCACTATCCACAAAAGATTTGTCTTGCTGCTAATTTACCGTAAAAATCATGCCCGTTCCGTTAAAATAATGCATGACATTTGATGAAGGGATATGCAGACACGATCTGAGGGCTTTGGCCAGACATGTTCATGGGAATCCACAATTCAAAATTGTTCAGCGCATCAAGGGATCAAATTGGATCTTCAAGAATTGCGCAAAAATTCTCCAGTGGCTAACTTGGCATCCAAAGAAGCGAAACTTCACCCGCATCAAGAATTACTGCAGGCGGATATGACAAATGTGGGTCTGGCTGTGCGTGAGAGGGAGTTGGTTCGGGAGGTTGGGACATTATGCAATGTGGAGGAGATACAAATGGCGCAACAAGTGAAATGTTGATGGCTCTAAGGTGGGTCATAAATGCACAATTTTTTTGTGACATTGTCCATACCCGAAAGAATCACAATAGCATTCATAAACTAATTGGGGCAGATGGCGCAAATATTACAGCTTTATTTGATATTGAAGCGGATGCAGTGAGATATTATTCTTCCTTGTTTAATCAAAATGATTACTTATCTATGTTCCCTGAGATTGTGAGCAAGAAAATTGTCACAAAAGCGGGCAACCGCATGCTTCTTGGCCCTATAATGGGTGAGGAGGTAGTACCGGTCATTAATTTAGCAAATTTGGATAAGGCCCCAGGTCCAGACGGATTTGGAAGCAAGTTATTTAACTTCACTGAAATGAAATCAAGGAGTCAGTGTTAAAGATGATTCATGATTTCTTCACGAATGGTAGTCTACTGCAGGAACTTAATCATACCTTCCTGACATTGGTGCCAAGAAAGGAGGGGGCCACGTCACTTGCTGATTTTAGACCAATTTCTTGTTGTAATTATATTTATAAAATAACAACACATATTATATGTCGTCGGATGGAGAAAGTAATGCAGGAACTGGTTTCTAAGAAGCATGCAACCTCTATTAGGGGACGGGCCATTGCAGATCATAGTTTGTTCGGTCACGAGCTTGTCATCAAGCCTGGGGCTGATAAAACATGCATCAAGCTAAATCTGCGGAAGGCATAGACACAGTTAACGGGGATTTCATATGACATATTATGGACTACATGGGCCTTTTAAACGAGCCTGGATAGCGTGCGCTCGCGAGTGCATTACTATGGCGACCTTCTCTGTTCTCATCAAAGGATAGCCGCATGGATACTTCAGTAGCAATCGGGGCATCCGTCGTGGTTGTCCCCTCTCCACATATTTATTTGCTCTGGTTGTGGAAATAATTTACTTGCTTGATGGAGATTGTTGTGTGTCGTCATAAGATTACTCCTCTGTTTAGTCATATACGTCCTTATGTGACTTATCTCATTTATGCAAATGATTTACTAGAGTTCCTGAAGGCCTCTATGTCGGGGCTTGGTGCACTATCAAATCTCATGGAGGACTTTGGAAGGTTGACGGGGCTGAAACTTAACAAAGAAAAGAGTTCTATATACTTCAGTAAATGGTGTCCGGATAAGAAGGACAGGCCTACTATATTTTGGATCACTATAGGGGATCTTCCAGTGAAGTATCTTGGCATTCCTCTATATGTTAATTATGCGTCAGCAATTTATTGCGCTAGTATTGTGGAGTTTTCTCGTAGACGTATGGAAGGTTGGCAGGCAAAAAACCTCTCTTTTGGCGAACGAATTGAACTTGTACACTTAGTTGTTTTGTCCATTACGAGCTTCTTGCTCTAATATATTATTTTACCAATTGCTACTATTGATAGATTGAAAAATTTGTGTGCAGAGTTTTTCTGGAAAGGAGGTATACATGCTATTGCTTAGCGGGACTTGTGTCAACCGAGAGAGGAGGGAGGTGTTGGTCTTTATTCCTTGCTACGCATACAGTAGCATGATGGAAACTAGTATGGAGATTCTTACATGGGGATTCATTGTGGGCTACTAGATGCGGAGTAGGTACTTAAAGGGGGATAAGTTTTGGGCATACTCTTCTATCAATAATTTGTCGGCCTCATTTAAACAAATACTGAAGCATAGAGCATCAATAAGCCTAAGGATAGAGCGTATCATCAACGATGGGGAGAGCATTGATCCCTGGTTAGACCCGTGGATACAACATAAGGGATTACTCGGTTGGGTTGGGGACCATGCTTCCCATGATGCATACAGAGGCGTCAGGGTGCCGAGTATTTTCGTTGGTGGCAATTGGCAGACTGCGAGCAACATTCACACAAAAATGTGTTTGTCACAAATCCACCAAGTGCGTGTTGATCAAAATATACTGGCAGATGCACAAATTTGGGAAGATTCCCCAACAGGCGATTTCATCTCTAAGGTTGCATATGAACAAGCTCGTGAGATTCATGGTAAATGGGATGCAATGGAAGTTGTCTGGTGCAAACAAAGTGCAAGGAAAATGCAACTTTGTCTTTATAATTTTCTAATGGGGCGGCTTCTCACTTTGGATCGTCTAGCTCGATTTGGTGTCTAGACTAGCACTACACATTGTATCATGTGTTGGCAGAAACCAGAGACTTTGCGACATATGTTCTTTGAGTACGAGTCTACCAGGAGGATATGGCAGATGCAGGAGCGGAAAAAGAAGAGGACTTTAGTGGTATACATAGGCCAGACTCAGGCTGGCGGCTGTAGTATGACATGTCTGAAGAGAGCATAATGCTCGTATTTTCGAGTCTACATACACTTCAAAGAAGGGTATTCTGTATAATATTGAAAGCGATATATCCTATATACGGTTACCAAAGGGAGGCACCTTAATTAGCTGAGTTGTACTGCATTTTTTATGAACAAGAATTACATTTGGAAATGGTAATTATGGGGAACGTCCTTACTGGGAATCGATCTCCTAATCACTCGGCCGCATGCGTCTCCACTACCACTAGGATATATATATATATATATATATATATATATATATATATATATATATATATATATATATATATAGCCTAGTGGTAGTCGATGGAATTCGGGTGCGACTTCGGCTGCGTGAGGCCTCCTGCCGGATGGGGCCTTCTGGCTAGGATGTAGTCTTAGGACTGGGATGGAACATTCGGGTTAGGAATTGTATATATAGGACTTCGGGCTGGATTGGTTGCAAGTCTTCGGACTGAGTCGTAGCCCCTCGAACTCTTGGAGGTACCGAATGAAAAAAAAATAAGAAATATAAAATAAAGTATAAAAAATTTAAAATTTAAAAAAAAAAATATATATATATGATTGGCTGTGGCATGCACATGGTGTTCCCATGTGAGGTCGTTTTCTCTGCATTGGCAACTGGTACGTAAGGAGGCAGTAACCTCACGGGCCTCAAGGTTCATGTGGTCCAATTGTTCATCACTGAGGACTGGTCACACAACTACTGCAGCTAATAGCTCACCAAATATTCAGTCCGGGAGAAAGAGAACGAAGAATATCATGCTAGCTTAGTTCGTTGATTTGACCAACTGCAGGCACCACAGTGCATTGACTTGCCACTGATCACTGATCAATAGTGATATCAGGAGTGTTCCCTCTCTTTTTTTGGGTACAAAGTCATGAGAGTGTCCTCTGTCTGTCCATAGGACCATAGCTGTGTGTGGCTTGACATAGTTTGGGAGCTTCTGCAGAGG
>JANAVB010018029.1:47500-276396 GCA_029216955.1 Iris pallida | reverse complement strand
TGTGTCATAAGCTTTCCCATGAGGGTTTCAAGGTTCATTGTTGTTAGATCATTCCCCTCAATGATGGCGGTAGCTTTAGGATTCTACCCTTTTGTTAATCCACGGAGAATCTTTCTAATCTTTTCATGAGTGGGATATTCCTTGCCAAGAGAGAAGAGAGGGTTAATGATATCAAAGAATCGAGTGAACATAAAAGTAATAGACTCATCTTGTTTCATTTTAAAAGATTCATATTCTTGAGTGAGTCTACTAATCTTTGATTCCTTCACTTGAGATGTTCCCTCGTTAGTGATTTCCAAGAGTTTCCAAATTTTATTGTAGGTCTTGCAAGTCGAGATCCTATTGAATTCATTGCTATCAAGAGCACAGTAGAGAGCGTTCATTGCCTTAGCGTCCCGACTAGCAATTTTTACCGTTTTCGGTAAGTTTATCTCTAAGGATTTCGGAAACTACTTCCTCAATAACTAAGGAAGATGTAGGAATGCCATTAACAACACAATCCCATAGATCAAAATATAGGGATTTCAGATAAATGCTCATCCTAATTTTCTAATAGTTATAGTTGGTTCCATCAAATCGAGGAGGTCTATTTGTGGAGTGTCCCTCATCGTGGAATGAGTTGGTACTAGAGTTAGTGGCCATGGATCACTCTAAGGATGTAAATCTAAATCAAGAGACAAGGCTCTGATACCAATTGTAGAACCCTATGGGGGTGAATAGGGTAATAAAATAATTACCAACAATTAAAAGCAATTTAAAGGATAATAAAAGAGAGAAGAGATTCAAACACTCGATGTATCCTGGTATCCTCCCAAGGGGCACTCCAGTCCCAGAACTCTCTCCGGCTTTAATCTACTATTTAAGTAAATAGTTACACACAAATTTGGATCCGAAGAACTCGTCAACTTCAACACGAGTTTGGATCCGAAGAGCTCGTCAACTTCTTACACATAAGTTTTCTTTCGAAGGCTCGTCAACTTCAACAAAAAAAAAGGCTTTTGATCTTCTAGAACACTTTGAAGATCGAATGTTACAACTCTTGAATACTCTAGCACTTTAGGTTGGATGACAAATTAAAGCTTTGGGTAGAGTAGTAATGGTGAGGCTCTTTGGTAGTTGAGGAAATTTAAGGCTAAAGTGGATGCCTTTAAAGTGAAAACACAACCACCTTAAATAGAACACAAAGAGAGCTAGTCATTTAATGCTCCAAACATACAATAGACAGAATTCTGTCGGTACAAACCAAAATTTTATCGGTGTACCATTCTGAACAGTAACGGTAATAAATCTAGCCGTTGGAGCATTTAATGCTAAGATCTGTCCATTCAAAAATAAAAAAGAAAGCAGACAAAATTCTAGCGGTACTAATCGGGGTACCGTCGGTATACTGATTATCTTTACAGAACTAATTTTGTGCTTTGATATCGGTGTACCGTCGGTATACATCGGTATGTCGTCGGTATACCGATTATCTTTACAGAACCTTTTTTGTGCTTGATAACGGTGTACCATTGGTATATATATCAGTATGCCGTCGGTATACTGATTATCTTCACAGAACTATTTCTGTGCTAAGAAATCAGTGTACCGTCGGTATGATACGATTTTTCGTCAGTATTTCGATTATCTTGACAGAACATTTTCTGTGCAGTAAATCGGTATACCGTCGGTACCTATCGGTATACCGTCGGTATTCCGTTGACATAAGACAAGTAATTTTCGAAAGAAATTTTGTAAGGGCTTTTGGTTTGTCATCCACCTTAAGCGTTTCTTAGTTTGTCCTAGACCTTGTACAGACTCTAGGACCTTGAATCTTTGAGTGTATGCTTTGAGTATGCTGGTGGCTTCTCTTCAGTCTTGCTTTAAGTCAATCCGTAAGTCTTCCGTGCGGCTTAATGAGTAGCTTTGATGTCATCTATCTTTTGTAGCAGCCTTTGGAAAGCTTGACGGTATATCTGTTTGCTGAAAACATAGAGAAACTAAAGCACGAAGATATAGTTAATGTTATCAAAATCAATGTGCCAACAACAATGTCGACGGTAGAACGCATAGGACAACTACACTATCTAAGCAGAACACAGATATGATTCATAACTTGTCATCTCCGCACGAAGGAATAATATGGCAAATGAAATATATGTAACTCAATCACAAGTTCTAAAGGAAGATAAATTACGATGTTTAGATAGAAGATAAAGGAAATGGAACTAAAACAGCATAGTCACAATACAATTTAAGTCTTGAAGTGTAAGACGAACAAATACATATCCTGAAATAATAATGAAACTAAATCCCTCACTCGGAACAATCTGATACAACAAGAAATACTAAAGTTCTAAGTCACTACTAGGGCACTCTCTACTGAGCAGGATCCTCCTGAGACTCCTAGATGCATCCCTCGCATACCCCCTGCTCATAGTATATAGGACAACAGTCCTCTAAGCCATCTGAAAAATATATCTAGTCAGGATGGAGCAAAGTACAACCCAATAGCAGTTTCAATTAATTTGACAAGTACTATAAACAGTAAATATATAATACTTGATGAGCAGTTTTATAAGGGACAATGTACAAATAGAGAAATAGGTAGATAAGGAACAATATATGTGATAAGGGAAACATATGTAAAAGTGTAAAGACAGGCAGATATGTAATAACGAGAAAACCTGTCATGCAAGTATACAACTAGCAAGTATAGAATAATCCAGGAAAGCTGTGTATAAAACCAGTGTTTTGAAATACCGAGTTGACATGTGAACGGCTAGGAGATAATATCTGGCAAACAACACAAGTCGTGTGTGGCTGCTATTATTCCAATAAGACCAAAGGATAGAAAAGGTATGTTCACATGTCTCCTATATATTTTCCTGCCCGACTAGTACACATGGATCTAGGTCCCAACACGAATCTCAATAGTCCAGAATACATATATTAGTCCAGTGATTCATTAGTCCAGTAAATGTCAATAGGAATGAAACCACGTATCTCAAGACAATGAATCCATACAATACCAATCCGTGTATCCATCGTGTCAGAAATTAAATAAACACTAATATAAACATGCATCATAGAAAATATCAAGTAATGGAAACTATCAAAGAATGTACTCGCCTGTGGTCCTGAGCAATGAATGTGAATCGAGGCCCAAAGTGATGACACACAAACCTATATATGAATATACATCGTTAATTGGTGTTTAAGTGTGTTAAACGTGGATATCTAGTGTGTGATAATAATCTAAGTCAATTCTAGGTCAAACTAGGCTTCCGGGGTCGAACTAGGTCATTACCTTGTCATAATAAGTACCCAATTACCTATACTCTTACCTATACCTATATATTTACCCATATTATTATATACTAGATAGGCATACATACCTAATATCCCTATATTATTGTATCAATCCTACATCATGACCACCTAGGTACCAAGATACCCTATGTAGCATACCATGGCCCCTAGTGTATTTGCCCTATCTTATGTGTAGATATATATTCCTATGATATGATATCTATATGATTTTTAATATTACTTTACTCATTCCTACCCCTTGATATATGTATCTTTATCAATATCCTATTGATGACTAATAATTCTATAGGTAACTACCTAGGTAACCCTATACTAAGTAAATACCCATTACTATTTCATATGTTATTTCCTATTACCTACTATAGGTAATCGCTCAATTAACTACTATAATCTCCTACCTATCCTTAGCAAAATCTTTAACACAACACACTCACATACATTATCCTGCCTTCACCAGTATGGCACACTTGTGTGTGCCACATTCACTCACGCACTCATTTAAAGACACTAGCCTATACAGGCCTGAACACCCACACACATATGGATATTGTAACATAGCCTATGTGCTAATTCCCATCACTAAATTCCCTAAACATAGCCTACTGCCCTTCTTCAAATACCTGCTGTTGTCTTTCACTATATATATCTCTCTGTGTGTGTGTGTGTGTATAACACACACTCCTGCCACATGTATATGCCTATAGGTTCTCACACACATACAAATACTCTAATATAACACACACACACACACCTACATTTGCACATATTTCAAAATTTCTCCCTCTCACTGTCTTGTTGCTACTGGACCTCTTCCTCCTTATTGTGTGCACTGCCTACTGCAATGGGGGACTGCCTGCCTACTTTTCCAATGCACAGGCACTGAGCCTGTGTACTCCACACTAATCCTATGTACACTGCTGTCAATCTTCTACTGACCTCCTCATATCTTGATCCTTGACACCTTCACAATTACTGACACACTAAATATATATATCCCTCCATGACACTCAATCACCTAACACTCATACATAACACTCTCACACTACTCACACATGGGTGATCCCCTTTCTCTGTTCAGATATGCAGGGGCAAGGTGCCCCTGCCTACTGCTGCCAACTGATACTCAAGTGAGTATCACACCACTTACACCTAGATACATTCTCTCACATACTATTAACTTATGAAACTAACACATAGCCTAGGACAAACACTCACATCCTATGCATTATCATATAGGGACACATTCATGGACACAGGTTCACACAATTTCCCTCACTCGAATTTCCTTGAAACCAAAGCCCTCTCCCAGTCTTCACTTCCTATGACAACACACAAGCCTATAATCTTACATATATATCTAAATAGGTGCAACACACATGCACATGACCCCACTAGGATATTCCCTCACTCACATTCCTGTATTTGAAATATACTCCTACTACCCTGCATTACTGAAATAGGTTCAGATAATCCCCTGCACAGGGAATGACACAGGCACTCTAACCCTATGTTATCAGGGGCAGGTAGCCCCCTTCCATTTCACTGCCCAACTCCTGGCAGGAGGCCAATTGGCCCTGCCTAACATGCACTGCCCTCTGTCCTAGATCAAAACAAGTCCTCACCCCACAGGTCACATGACACTGTTACTTGACAGTTCACTCTTCACACTAATTCATCTCTCTCACATAGGATAAGCCTAAGCTCACTGCTTGCATATACTGTACTCATGTATGGGGCACATACAACCCCCAATTCCTGGACTGTACTCCCTAGCTACTGCATTGCTATCTTAACCTCCCTAGACTAACACTCACACACTCTTCATTGGGTCACCTATGCTGTTGCAGAAAGAATTCCTCCATCTTCTTATTTACCCGTATGATAGTTGTTAACTTGTTAAACTATTAACTGTTAACTTATTGGTTCTATTTGCATTCCGGACAGGGACTTCCTTCTCCCCTATACAATTGACTACTAAAAACAGGGCAAGCCCCGCATTTCCTGTGCACACTAGAGCACAATTCCTCCCCTATTGCAGCTAATGGCTGTTGTTTCAGTCACAAACCTATGTACATCAGTGCACAGGTGGTATTATTTCCCCAATTCCTCCTACCATTCATTTCCCATACACTACCAAAATAAGCCATATCAGCGACGAAATTAGCGACGCCAATTTAAAACGTCGCTAATATTTCTGGAATTAGCGATGCCAAAAGTAAGCATCATAATACGTCGCTGATAGCGACAAACAGCGACATTTTACGACTACCTTTAGTGTAATAAAAAGCAACGTCGTTGATTTGTCGGAAAACGTCGCCAGTTTTATTAGTTCAGCGACGTTTAGCGTCGCAAAGCTTATGGCGTCGCCGAATATTAAAGGAAAGTCGACGCTTTGCGACGTATTTACAGACGTCGCTAACTTACTACTAAATAGGGTTTCCTCGGTTCAACTTTTCATTTCTCCCTCTCACCAATTTTTTTGTTCCTGCCCCTCTTCCCCGACCTCGACGACAGCCCGACCCCCTTCCCTCCGGCGCCGCTCATCCTCCTCCTCCACCGCGAGCCCCGTCCTCCTCCTCCTCCACCGCGAGCCCCTTCTCCTCCTCCACCGCGAGATCCTCCTCCTCCACCGCGAGATCCTCCTCCTCCACCACCGAACTTGTCCTCCTCCTCCTCCTCCACCACCGCGAGGAGACTGAAGGTAAACCCTAACCCTAATTGAGGTGTTTTTCGTGTCCAAAATGGACACGAAGACACATTACGACCATGTGTTCACTGATACAGTGTGTTCGTGAGGTTTTGGACACTTTGTGTCCATTTGTTGGACACGTGGACACCCCCAAGCATGCATAAATATATATTTCACCTCTGTACACTTAATCCCCTACTTACACTTATGTATTTTCGTATTAATTTGGATTTGCATATTGGGTTTGGGTTTCGATATAGTGTTTGATACATTGTTTCACCTTGCAACATTCCTACACTTAGAGACGTTTAGTACACAACTAATTATTTTATCCTAGTTCGCAAGTGTACTTTTGGGTAATCTAGGTATATTAGTTTACCAATATCCCCAATGGCCGGAGATTTTAAGTATATGAACCAATTACTCAACATCTATTGTTGAAGTATGGTACTCCATTCTTCGTAAGTTCTAGCTATATATGTCTCAAGATCCAATACTCAAAAATCCCAAGAGGAAGAAGAAGAAAAGAATAAAATGACATCGCTCAACACCCTATGACAACTCCATGAATAAAGTAGACGAAAATTGTCGTTTTAGCGACGTCTTTAGGCGTCGCTAAAACGACGTATTCTGGTAGTGATATACACATTAACAAGCCACTGACTATGCTAACACGCTAGCCCATATATATATATATATATATATATATATATATATATATATATATATATATATATATATATATAGAGAGAGAGAGAGAGAGACTTCTTAAATGAGCAATACACACACACACACACACACACACACACACACACACACATATATATATATCCATTGACATACACATTCATTTACATATATAAATAGACACTTGGGACTTGTATACACCTATTTTATGAGCTAACCAAGCTACACCTAGTGCAAAATCTGAAAAACAACATTAAATAGCCAATTTGTCATTTTGACAAACACTTGGTGTGCCATCCTCGGTTTTCTCCAAAAATGACACTAAAACTCTATAGAACTCCTATCAAAATGATGGTTAGAGCCTTGCCCTTCTCCCTATGGGTACCCCTAGTCCATGGGTGTGTTCCTACTAGTGTCATGCATGAAAATAGAGTCTTAAACTAAGAGAAATGTCATGTGTTTACCTATTGGGAGATGGATTCCCAATAAAACTCTTAGGGATGGCTCAAGTGTCAAGTATGACACCAACTCCCATGCTATTGGACTCCTCTTCTCTTGCTCCTTGGTCTCCAAGCTCCAAGCCTTCTAGGATGAAGATTTGATGAAGTTTGAAAGGGGTTTGGAAGAGTTTTGGTGGAGGGAAGTGTGGGAAATGGAGGAGGCCTGTAGAGAGCTTAACTAGAGTTTCTTGGAGGCTCAAATGAAAATGAAGAAGTGTGAGAGAACCCCCTCCTTATGGCTGCCATAAATGTGCCCTAAAATCGACTTTGAAATGTCCAAAACACCCCTCAAGTTGTCATGAACACTTAACTTAATGTGAGGTAGTTTCTAGTCTAAGTGTTGGGTTAATTCTATTCCAAATGTTGACTCAACATGACTTAAATGTGGCTAGTTGTGTTCAACCTAAAACATAGGTCCAAGTGGTCATGTCTAGTCCAAATAGGTCTACTAATCAAGGGTCCAATAAATAGGCTAGTCTACTAATAAATGCAACCATCACATTTAATAAAAATATACACAATATCCAAGTGATGTAAAATGACAAAAACATTCCTATCTAGAAATGTGGTAGTGACATGTATGAACCTAAAAACCTAGATATGACCTAGATTAGGAAGGTATTGACCTAGTTTGACTTAGAAAAGACTTGGAGACCTAGTATTGAGTTAGTATAACTTATTTATGATTCCAAAATACGAATTTACATTGATATTCCATTTAGGTCTTCGAGTCACTATTTCAGATATTGTTGATACTTCACAACAAATCTCAAGCGAGTACATTTTCTGACAATTTCCGTTTATGATATTTTCTACGTTTTCTGTATTTAGTGTAGATATCCTTGATTCTTTTGACACATTGGTTACACGGATTGGTATTTCCTGGATCCCGTCATGAGATGTTATTCCTTGTATGTCTTGGTATACCCTGTGCAAGTCTTGTTGTTTTTCTTGTGCATTGTATAGACACCGATTCCTGCGAAGGCTCGCGACCTTTCCAAAGAATCCTGTGTCATAATATACCATGGTTGGATCCACTGTACCAGTCGGAGGGGGGAGTAGTATAGTATAGATATATGATCATACCCTCCCTGTACATGTCATGTTCCCTTTAAGTGTTAATCATACACCGCACGTATGATTAACCAGGCCATTATTTCCTGTACAAGTTCCTAAGATGATCACATGTTGAAACTAGTGCTCACTCACTTAGATAGTTACTTCCTGACTATTGACATGATGATTCCTGTTCTCCTATTTATTTACAATATTTCCATATTTGTTACATTCACGTACATGTTATAATATCTTGTATTATATCTATTTATTGTTACATAGTCTTTATCATTTACTGGAACTGTTATTAGAGGTGTACTTCGCTCCAATCCTGACTGGATATATTTTTTCCAGATAATTTAGATGACGGTTGTCCTACTACTATGGCCCACAATATGTAGTAGGTGTAGACCAGGAGACACTGATCCAGGGAGGTTTAACTCCAGCCGAGGAGGCTCTAGTAGCGACTCAATTAGACTAGTTTAGTACTGGATTTGTCTCCATCTTTGACTCTTGGCATGTTATTATTTTGAGACTGATGTTATTGAGATAGTTGACTCTTAGACTATCTTTGGACTTGTACTATGTTATGTTAGACTCCTAGATATTTTATATCATATCTTTATCTTATTCGAGCCATTATCTTCCTTATAGTCATTGTGATTGAGTATGGAGATTATCATTATTTGTCCTCCATTTGGAGTTGAGATATCTTGACTAGTTATGATACATATTGCTAGTTAGCATTGTAGTCCTAGACAACGTTCTACCGCTAATGCTGCGACGTAGGCTAGACGTACTCACGTGCTCGTACCCTTGCATCGGGTGTGGGTCGTGACAAGATTGGTTTGGGGTTGATTATAATTTTTGTTTCAAAATGTAGTCTACCAAACTATTTGGTAATATCATTTTCCTTTTGAAATCCATTTCATATTTCAACAACTTTTGAAAGCAAATGAGAAGATGGTATCAGAAATTAGCAATCCCAGACCAAGCCTTATTGTTCTACCCATATATAGGGATGGTAATGGGGCAGGTAGGGGCCGGAGACCATACCCCCATCTTCGTCCTTGGTTAGTGTTATACTCCTCATCCCCGAACAGGTTTAAATTTTTATCTCCATCTCCGTCCCTGTTAAACAATACATTTTTGCCCCCATCCCCGTCCCGTTATCTCTTTTGGGGACGGGTTTTCCATCCATGTTCCTCATCTTCGTTCCCTGTTAACTCTATTATCTAGTGTCCGTGTATTCAACCTAAAGATGGCGAATAAACTGTCAGAAGACAGGTTCGATCATTTTTAACGTTCCACTGGGGACAGACGAGTGGGTCCTGAAAAATATTGCTGCTGTGAAAGTAGAATAGGTGAGGATGGAAATTGGCGAACCATATATATATATATATATATATATATATATATATATAACGACAAGAGAATTTATTAATAGGCGGAAGGTGGCGTCGGGAGATAGCCCAAGCACCTAGAAAATCTCCAACGACGGGAGGACGCCAGGACGGAAAGGACAATGGTAGCACCAACAGCTGGCGCCGGAAGAAAAACAACGCAACAAAACCATTGGCCAGCCGGGCTAACCCGGGGGACACAAAAAGAAAGGGGTAAAGAAGGGTTGGGCAATCCCTGAGACAGGAGCTTGGACGGAGTGAGGGCCGGGGGACACCAGACCCTCTCCAAGAAACCCAGACTACAGAGGTCTCTGAGGGTTGGTCGATAACTCCTTACACCGACCGCTGGTTGAACGTAAGTACCGTGGCGCCGCAGGCACCAAAGCTCTCTTGCGTTTGGAGGCTATGTATGCCTCTGGATTGGAGTGCTCACTGCACTGAATGCCTTGAGCCGCGTCGATGGCCTGTTCTACCTCCAACATTCTGGGAAGAATCGAAAATAAGTATTCCAGTTGTTCTGCCATGGCTCTAATGATGACATATTCCTTGACCGCCTCCACCAGTGAACTGACCTCAGTAATCTGATCAAATTAATCTCGCAGATAAGGCCGGGAATCCGTAATCGCATTAAGGCCATCCTCGATGTGGGTCGCTTCTGGTGTTCGAGCTGGGGAACAGCCGAGACATCATCTTCGACTGTGTCCTCTTCTGCTATATCTGTGTCTTCTTCTGCTTCATCATCATCTGGTTCCTGATTTGTATCCGATGGGATATGCTCCATATGTTCTTCGGGAAGGTCCTTAGCGAGGATATGATATCGAATTTGTTGGCGAGGTTTAGAGAAGGGGATTTGATGTGAGCATTGGAACTCTTCTTGAGAATAGTAAGAGGTGGGGGTTCCTTCGACCGAGAAGATGACTCCCGAGTTGGCATATGTGAGAGGAGGCTCCGAAGGTGTTTCTGAGGGTTTGGCAACGAGGGGGTTGGATGATGGTTTGAGGGAGGTTTTAGTCGTAGCTTCAAAGCGGGTGGGTGTTGGGGAGGTAATATGGGAGGTTGTTGTAGATCTTTGTTCTGTCTGGGGGCAGCCTGCTGGATGTTCTTCTTCTTAAGCTCAGGATGTGCTTTAAAGCAATGATCGGTGCGGTGTCCTCTCTTGTGACATTGTTTGCAAAAGATGGTGTTGTTGTTGAATATTATTTGCTGGGTGAGCATCTTGCTGCGTAGTGAGATTTGAATTTGGTTGGGGAGGTCTTTTGATAAGTCGAGTTCCATACATATTTTGGCGTAGTTACCCTTAGAGAGGGTTCGGGTTTCCTTCGCCATGGCCACGTACGTCCCGAAGGATTTTGCAATCCGTTTCAAGGCTCCAGGGGTGAAGCAGATCAGGGGGAGGTTTGGGAGTGTCACCCATGCTGAGACTATTGCAGAATCTTTGGATGTGTCGAAGTCAGGAGACCATTTAACGATCGTGTATGAGAGATTGTCGATCCTGCATGTTCCTCTTATCCGAACTGAATGGTAGTCTGATTCTGAAAAGAGGTGGATATAAATGTGTTTAGGGTCCATGGGGGCAACCTTGTACCCCGCTGAGATGCCCCAATTGTCAATCTCAGCCTGGACCCGCGGTAGTTTCGGGCAGCCTAATGAAAATTTTAGGACGAAGGTGTGATGAAAAGTCGCTGACAGAGAGATGATTTCGTCGGACGAGAAGGGCACGGGGATCTTGTTAGTATCTAACGAATTGGGTGGATCGATGTCAGGCAGCTCGATCTCGGGGACCGACGTGAAGGTAGCCCGGGTTGACCTAAGCTTGTCAGCGTACGTCTCCGGAGCGGGAGAAGGATTGGGACGCGGGCTAACTAGATGGGGGTGCGGCCCCGGTATCAAGATAATTGGGAATTGGGAAAACTTAAAGAAGAAAAAAGGAAAATTTCTTTAAAGAAAATGGAAAATTAATAAAAAGATGATACATAAGATAAATACAAGAATAAATAAGATGAGATTCGCCCACCTCCCATATATTTGATCCCTTCCCCTATAAAGAAACTTGCAAGGCCAACTCCATTTATAATTCCATCAATTATATGTCTATCAAAAACTGAATTAGTTCGGCTAATCTTCTTATACCCACAGTGAAAATCTTCATATAAAAAATATCTATGTAACCACGATTATATGACCAATTATATATCCAATTTTGGATTCGGTCCAAGCGCAGGGCAGCGCAGGGAAGGCAATCTCTGGGAAAAGAGTAGTTGCGCCCATAAGTAGACCCGAGGGGGGTGCGGAGGAGGGAGTGACGGGCCGGGATGACCCATTAAGGAGCGCGCCGGAGGAGGGGTGGATCCCGGAAGGCCCTGCGCCAAGAGAGGAATGCGTATGATCTTGGTAGAACTGACCTCCGGGTGGCGCGTCGGAGGAGTAGCGCCAGGCGCTCACAGGGCAGTCGGGTAGGCTGCGCAATGAGAGGTATATAATATATATATATATATATATATATATATAATTATATATATATATATATATATATATTATAATATATTTTGGCAGACTTATTATTTTTATATGTGAACTATCGGGTCGAAAATTTATTGAGGCGGGGAGTACAATATCCATACCCAGCTCCGAATCTATTCAAATTTTTTTTTTAATCCCCATCCCCGCCCCATCCTCGTGTTTAAGTCTCCAAATCCGGCCTGGTCAGGGAAAAAAAATCTAAGTCCCCGTCAGGTTCGGAAAAAAATTGCCATTCCTTTAAGCTAAAAGGTATGCTTTGGAAATACTGTTACTTTTTAGGAAGCAACAAAAAGAACTACTTTGGAAGTCTGGTCCTACTTGCTTTCAAAAGATGTCTTAAAATTTGACTTCTTATTTTTCTGAAGAGCACTTCCAAATTTTGTTTGGTAACAAGTTGCCAAAAAATTTCTAAAAAAAAAGTCTAATTTTGGAGTAACTTTGTAAAGCATGTGAAAACCTAATGTCAAATATGCTTTCGTTGTCTTTCAAAGCAACAACAAAAGCATATATCAACAACAATCTATGCTATGCTTTTAGAAGATTTTTTTTTTCTTTTCAAAATTGGGTTAATTTTTTAATATTAGTATAGAAAAGTTAAGTCCATGTTTGGCGGCCTTTGAAAACAGAGGGTCAGGTTGCTTTCAGAAACTTATTCTGCTTTTACTTCTTGAAATCAGACCCCAATACCCTTTAGGCCTCGTTTGGTTCACGGATTCAAGGAATCCGGAAAGGAAACTTGTTCCTTTCCTTTGTTTGGTAGCCACAAATTTGGGAAACACTTTCCTAACATGGGGGAAAATATGAGGAAAAATGATTCCTCTCATGACCCATGGGATTCATTTTCCCTCCTCCTTTCCCAACATTAATTGCCAACATTGACAAAAATAGCCTTAATTTATTACCTTTTTACCAATTAACTCTTCGTATTCTGTTGATTATAATTATGTTGACATTGGATATTATTGGAATAATAATATATTTTTTCCTTTCCTTTCCTACACCAACCAAACACTGGAAAGGAAATTTGATAGGAATTCTACTTTCCCATCCCCATGAAAATACATGGGAATTGATTTCCTTTCCGTGAACCAAACGAGACCTTAGGGTTCGTTTGGATCAAGTTTTTGTATTCCTAGGAATAGATTTTCAATTTCTTTCCCATGTCAACATTTCCATATCCATGTTGGTTATGATAGGAATAGGTAGTTCAAAATTTAAAAAAAATTATCTCCATGTTTGGATTACAAAGGGATATAAATATTAATTTATTTAATTTTCCTTTAATACTCTTTCATTAATTTAATGATGATTTACATGTTTGGGATAGAAGTTGAAAATTTGAAAATAAAGAGAGGGTATAACCGTCCAAACAAAATAGCCAAGTATCATTCCTAGGAAAGCTAATCTATTTCCAATGGGGAGCTTGGGAATAGCTTTCCCAAGTCAATGGAAATAGCTTTTTCCCCTAAGTCCCTCCTATTCCCTCCTCATTCCCAATCCTAAACATACCAAACATGGGTAAGTAGGGGTGAGCATTATTCGGTTTTGAACCGAAAACCGAACCGAACCGAACCGAATAAGAGATTCGGTTCGGTTTTAAAAAAAATCGGTTCGGTTTCGGTTTTGAAAATACTAAATTTTTTTATTCGGTTTCGGTTTTGGGTTTCGGTTTCGGTTCAAAACCGAAAACCGAATAAGAAATTTTAGTATATATATATATATATATATACATATATATATATATATATATATATATATTATAATTATAGGTATATACTAAATATTATAGGATATATATATATATAGGTATAATATAGGTATATAATAAATATATCTAGGTATATTTAGTTGTATATATATTAACAAAAAAATACAAATAAATCCAAAAATCGAATAAACCGAAAATCGAACCGATTTAATTCGGTTTGGTTCGGTTCGGTTATTGACCAATTCGGTTCGGTTTCGGTTTTGCTTATTCGGTTTCGGTCCAATTCGGTTTTCGGTTATTCGGTTCGGTTGGAACCGAATAAACCGAATACTCACCCCTCTGGATAAGGAATTCAAAATCCATTCCTAAGCCACAAAAACTTGAACCAAACGCCCTCTTATAGTAACTCAAATAGGGACTTGTAATGTGGTTAGGGTATCGTATAATATTTAGGTCTTTGAATTTTTTTGGTTTAGGTTATAAGAACTCATGAGTTCCTATATGATTTTTGTTAAACTTTAGATCATGGGTCATCATTTGATAGTCCAACCGTGTATTGGTCGGACCACGGACCGGACTTGGACGGTCGGGATGCATAGTTCAAATCCGGCTCTATGCTAATATGGACCGGATCGAATTACCCTAATGTTTGGATTTTATCGGACTTTGGTCCATCGGACCGGACGGATAGTTCGGGCCAAATGATGAACCCTACTTTAGATAGTTTTTAAATTGTTTTTCTTTTCAAGGGAAAGAAGAAGAAGAAGAAGAAGAAGGAAAGAGAGGATGAGGGTTAAGAAGCAGAAGCGGCACCGCAAGATCGTCCGGTTCTACTCGGCGTGCTTCGGTTCAGGGAGCCGTTCAAGGTCCTCTGCGACGGGACCTTCGTCCACCACCTCCTCACCCACGGTCTCACCCGGCCGACGACCGCTCTCCCACCTCCTCTCCGCCAGGGCCCTCCTCTTCACCACCGCCTGCGCCGTCGCCGAGCTCAAGACCCTCGGCAACCCCTACTCCGCCTCCCTCTCCGCAGCCCACCAGCTCGTCACCGCAAGGTTAGGGCTTTTCTTCTTCTTCCTTCTGGATTGTGTTCGACCTATTTTTTATGGTGTTGGGTCTTAATTATTATTGTTGTTGTTCTGTATTTATTGTAGGTGTGATCATGAGAAGAGGGTGAGTGCCGCGGCGTGCATAGAGTCCGTGGTGGCCGGAGGCAATTCGGAGCACTTCTTTGTCGCCACTCAAGACGGAGAACTCCGGAGGAAGTTCCGCGAGGTGAGAGGGTTCTACCCACATTTTAGTAGTAGAATGTTTGTGAAAAAATGGGCGGAGTTGGACTGTCAAAATTGCAGTTTGATTGTTTCGGGATTAATATCGTTGCAAAAAGACGCTCTTTTCCACGTTAGTGTACTGCCTAGCTCTTAATTTATGGGGGTTATGGTTGAAGTTTCCTTGCCTTGTCACGGACACAACTACGGGCACGATACAGACATGGGAACCCCGACAATATTGATTTTGGTGTCACCTAGTATATTTTGGATTGTTATAGGCTGTGATGTGAACACAACATTGATATTTGCACTGTCCATGCTTCCTAGATCCTGGCCTTGTAATGATGCACTTGCTTTAGGCAAGCTTCTAAACATCGGTATGCGGGGTGCGCGGCGGAGATGGTCGGCCTACCGCGTAGGCGCTTGGTACATTTTGGGTATTTTTACTATTCTACCACTGTATTTTTATTTCTATGGACCAAGTTGTAGAACAAATATTTATGAAATTTCAGTCTCGTAAAAGTGAACCAAAGGTCCATAATGCTCGCAAAATTGTTTTGCCAAAACATGTAGTCATGTATTGCTCCGCCTAGGTACCCGCCTACGCCGCCTACACCGCGTCACCTCCGCCTATGCCACCAAATCCTCGCTGGCCGCCTACTTCACTGCCTACAACAAAAGCTGTGCGGAGAGCGGCTGCCTAGCGCCGCCTAGACGGACGACTCGACTGCCATTTAGAACACTGGCTTTAGGTCAATCTTTGTTGCGGACACTTTTGCTATGTTATATATTATCAAATATAGTATGATAATTTCTAGGGACATTTCTGATTATTTATTTTCAATGGGACTGTTTGCAACTCGTAAGTAGTGGTTAATGGGTAGTTATTGCTAGAGTGTAGATGTGCATAGCATTTTAGAAGTTCCTTAGGGCTGTCCTGCATCATGTGCCTAGAAATATAAGTTTTTAACAAACAAGGTTCACAGTATCGGCCAAAACCGATGCTCAAACCACTAAACCCCCTCTAAACTGCGGAAAGCGATACCCATAGGTAGGAAGGGTCTGAACGTGTACTGTGAACCTTAGTTTTGAAACTTCACATGCATTGCATGTGAAATGATTTTAGTACATGTAGATTGCACAAACTATTAGGTAAAGGCCAATAATGGAGCAGACGATCATAATAGAGTATCTAAAACAGGAACAGTGTTGTGCATGCCCTGTTCTGTATATTTTTGCAGTAAGAATGTCACAGTTGTTTTTATGCCGGATGGTGCCTGCATCACTAGACTTCACAAATATTTTGCATTCAAAGTTATTTCTGTTTAACTTGAAAGGTCTATGTTTTCAAATATGACTGAACATTATCCTAATGCTTGTGTTTATATCATCTATGTTATTTTTGTTTGCGGAACGCAGGTCCCCGGTGTTCCTGTGATTTATGGACTGAGGAACACCTTGTTTCTTGAGCAGCCATCGATGCAACAACGTGAATTTGTTAAATCTACTGAAGAGAAGCGCTTGCATATGAGTGAATCGGAATACCAAAAGTTGCATAAGATTAAATCAAAGGATAGGATAGACTCAGCAGATTTGTCTTCTGATCATGAGGAATCTGAAAAGGAAGTTAATATTACGCATGCGTCAAGAAATAATGGGAAAAGAAGAATGCTTGGTGTTTCAGATAAAAGTAAATTCAAAAGAAAGAGAGCAAAGGTCAGGTTTATATTTTGTCTTGTGAATTATGTGGTATTTATATAAAGTCACTGAATCATTGTTGAGCATTCTCTTTGTTCATTGCATCTTAAAAGCAACATCCAGTCAATCAGCATCATAAACATCCAGTCTTAAATAGATACATAAGAAGCTATAGGTCTTTTGGAAGTCTCTATATCAAACTTCTATGCTTCCAAACATCTGACTTCCAGGTAGAGTGTACGAATTATATTGCCACCCGATGTATATGGTTTGCCTATTGACCTGGAATAGGCCAATACACTTCATTTTTCTGATGGTAATTATTTCAAGCACAGCCGTTTAGACAGACAATTGGCTTATAGAGTTTGGTTTTTTACATCATCATCATCTTCCAAGCCTTCTTCCATCAGAATGGATTGGCTACGGAAGAATTAAGAAAGTTTTTATGACTGGCTGTTGACCTGTCATCGAGCCTCTTGGCCTCTATGTCGCTGACTTAGTTCCAAGCTCTTCTCCAAGGTAGCTATGAGCATGAGAGTGACATGCAATAAAACCTAGGCAGCCAGTTTGTTTTTTAACTTGAAAATTTATAAGGCTCCATGAGTTGTATCCAAATCAACCATCTTTTGGTAAATATATTATATATTCATATAGGTTAAACACACATGCAAGTATGCATGTTAAGGGTACAAATAACTTTTTTTTTTTCCTTTCTGTCATGTGTTGTTGAATTATCCTTGATATACTGATATTAGTTTGCATTCTCTATTCACATTGATTCTAGTGTATCCAAATTCAAACATTATGTAACATGGTGCACATCGTATGGCCAAGATTTGACGATTATTTAGAAAGATGCTTTGGCTTTATTTCCTAAGAGAGAAGTTGGATACTAAGTTACAGATTTTGATGAAATTCAAAGTGATGTTGGTGATAATCAACACTTGTACATTTTCGGAAGGCCAAACTATGTGACAATTACCAGACAAATTTAACTCCTAAAGAACCATCATTCAAAGGGATAACCTGCACAGCAGTGTTGCAAAAAGCGGTGCTTAGTCGCTAGTCGGCCATGACCGTCTAGGATTTGGAAAAAACGGCCAAAAAATCGGAAATACCCAAAATCGGAAGGAAAATCGGTAAGTCGGACGCCTAGTTGGCCTAGGTGGATGCCTAGTCGGCCAACTACCGCTAGTACTATACCAATTTCTATTTTAAAAAAATCAAAATGCAAAGAAAACTTAGAATTGTACCGATTTATCGGACTGAGCGACGGATCTCCCTCAGCGGCCGCGTCGTCTTCGAGCCCGGCCGGCCAGATCTGACGACCGGCTTTGCTCGCCTCCCGAGCCTGGCGAGCGCCTACTCGTGTGTCGAGCTCTCTTTCTCTCGGTGAGTAATTTTCCTCTCCCTATCTTTTTTGATGTTACCACCGAGATCGGTAAAGCACTTAGACTTCTCTCCCTTATTTTCTAACAACAATACATTAAAATTTAATAATAACTTGGGAAGAAATAAGAAAGAAGAAGAATAGAGTATACATGTTTGCAGTGATAATTATTTCCGAAAGGTGTGACAAAGAGAGCCTACACGTTAGGCGGCAAACAACTAATAAATAGACCTGTCAACATCAAGATGTGACTTATCAATTCATTAGTTCCAATTGTAAACATACTTTCTTTTTGGGATATTAAAACAAAGGAATACATATGGAGGAGTATAGAAGACTAAGGGACAGTCGGTTATGGGTCTACACAAATGATCCTGGACCTTAGCTGGTCGGGCCAGCCTTCTTTTCAAATAAATTGAAAAAAAACTTAGTTGACTTTGGGCCTAAGCATAATCATTTGGACTGCACCATAATATATATATATATATATATATATATATATATATATATATATATATATATATATATAAACTCTAAACGATTAATCCGACTAGTCCCCGATTAATCCCTAGTCCCCGCGAACCGACTAACAGCCAACTAATGATTTTTACAACCTTGCTACACAGAGTCTCTATATTTGCGGAAATAAGTTATGTATATGAAAGCTTAAGGCTTAAGATATAAAGAACTTGTCAAATAATACATAATCGTGCGCCTATTATGATTTGTTTACTAGGGACCACTGGTCAGAGTCATTAAGGAGTTAAAATATTAAGGGCCACCATGGAGATTGTTAGCAGACCCAATAATTTGGGATAAGGGCTCTAATGTTGTCATGCATGTATAAGAATTCTATTTCATTTGGGACGAATCTGGTGGTGTCAACCCATCATTGGCATCGACTTCAGCTTTTGATTTTAAGTTATTCTCAGTAATTTTTGGATACTCCTACTAGTGATTTTTACAACCTTGCTGCACACAGTCTTTATATTTGTGGAAATAAGTTATGTATATGAAAGCTTAAGGCTTAAGATATAAAGAACTTGTCAAATAATATACAATCGTGCGCCTATTATGATTTGTTTACTAGGGACCACTGGTCAGAGTCATTAAGGAGTTAAAATATTAAGGGCACCATGGAGATTGTTAGCAGACCCAATAATTTGGGATAAGGGCTCTAATGTTGTCATGCATGTATAAGAATTCTATTTCATTTTGGACGAATCTGGTGGTGTCAACCCATCATTGGCATTTGGCATCGACTTCAGCTTTTGATTTTAAGTTCTTCTCAGTAATTTTTGGATACTCCTACTGTACTTTATACAGTTAGTGTTAGTCTATGAAACAGAAACATTGTATCTCCAATCATGGAGAACTTTACATGTTTGCAGTGATAATTATTTCCGAAAGGTGTGACAAAGAGAGCCTACACGTTAGGCGGCAAACAACTAATAAATAGACCTGTCAACATCAAGATGTGACTTATCAATTCATTAGTTCCAATTGTAAACATACTTTCTTTTTGGGATATTAAAACAAAGGAATACATATGGAGGAGTATAGAAGACTAAGGGACAGTCGGTTATGGGTCTACAGAAATGATCCTGGACCTTAGCTGGTCGGGCCAGCCTTCTTTTCAGATAATGAAAAAAAAACTTAGTTGACTTTGGGCCTAAGCATAATCATTTGGACTGCACCATAATATATATATATATATATATATATATATATATATATATATATATATATATTCAAAATGATTAATCCGACTAGTCCCCGATTAATCCGATTAATCCCTAGTCCCCGCGAACCGACTAGTGATTTTTACAAGCTTGCTGCACAGAGTCTTTATATTTGCGGAAATAAGTTATGTATTTAAGGCTGAAGATATAAAGAACTTGTCAAATAATATACAATCGTGCGCCTATTATGATTTGTTTACTAGGGACCACTGATCAGAGTCATTAAGGAGTTAAAATATTAAGGGCCACCATGGAGATTGTTAGCAGACCCAATAATTTGGGATAAGGGCTCTAATGTTGTCATGCATGTATAAGAATTCTATTTCATTTGGGACGAATCTGGTGGTGTCAACCCATCATTGGCATCGACTTCAGCTTTTGATTTTAAGTTCTTCTCAGTAATTTTTGGATACTCCTACCAGTGATTTTTACAACCTTGCTGCACAAAGTCTTTATATTTGTGGAAATAAGTTATGTATATGAAAGCTTAAGGCTTAAGATATAAAGAACTTGTCAAATAATATACAATCGTGCGCCTATTATGATTTGTTTACTAGGGACCACTGGTCAGAGTCATTAAGGAGTTAAAATATTAAGGGCCACCATGGAGATTGTTAGCAGACCCAATAATTTGGGATAAGGGCTCTAATGTTGTCATGCATGTATAAGAATTCTATTTCATTTGGGACGAATCTGGTGGTGTCAACCCATCATTGGCATCGACTTCAGCTTTTGATTTTAAGTTCTTCTCAGTAATTTTTGGATACTCCTACTGTACTTTATACAGTTAGTGTTAGTCTATGAAACAGAAACATTGTATCTCCAATCATGGAGAACTTTTGGATGACCACACTGGCTATGTAGGTTAGGGGAAGTGAGGTTGGATCGTTTCTTACAGTATGATTGATTTAGGAGACAAATTGAAGGTCTCGGAGTCTCAAGTTAGCACACAGAGCCATGTGGATAATTTATGAAAGAGTCGTATACTTCTATTCTTTTCCTGGGAAGACATGCTGTTGTTTCATTTAAATTGTTTGCCAGCTGTTGAGGCAAGCATTAATAATTTAATATTTATTAAGAGAAGGCTAGAAAAATTATGTGGCAACATGTAATTTTTTTAGCTATTTGAAATGTGCTCAAGGTGTTAGTTAGCGAGGGGGAACGGGATTCTAAGATGGTAATCAAATGCTTAGGTTTGATAAATGATTTTATTTATTAAAATTTAGTCATATTTTGAAGTCAGTATGATTTTGACCATAGAGAGACATTAGAAAGAATATACACATTCATCTATTTTTGTATCATTTTAGGCATTACCTCAAAATAGTAGATTAAAGTTGTTACACATTTTGCTATATTTCATTCTTTAAGTTACTCATGCTGTAAGCTTTGCAACATGGCTTAAGAAAGAATTATTTCCATGGACTTTGTCAATGGATGTGCTGTAGGTTACTTTTGATTCCTTTTATATATATATATATAAAGTCCCTGCCGCTAAAGTCCCTCCCGCTGCACCAAAACTCTAGAGCCATAGTGAGGGTTAAGCAAGGTAGTCAAAGGCGCAAGGGACACTTGAGGCGCAAAGGGTCCATATTGTCCGAGGCGCAAAAATAATAAATAATAAAAATATAAATAAATAAATTAGTAATATAAGAAATAAAACCTAATAACATATTAAAACCAACATAAATATGTTAAAACATAACCAACTGAACTAGCATAGCAGTAATAGCAGTAGTAATCAATTGAACTAACAAGAGTTTGTATTCTCCCTACCACGTTTTTAGTAAAATTAGTTTTTCTAGTTCAACAGTAACCAATTTTGGCAACCGTGGAAAGGACTACTACCATGGGTTAAGGGCTAATTATTTATATTCTAACGTGTCCCCTTAGGTCACAGGCCCTTTTTTGTGATAGAGAGTTGGATTCACGCAAGAGTATATTTTATTTTATAAAATCTGTTTAAAATGCCGGGCAAGAGGAGATTCTAACATGGGTTGCTCTGATACTACCATGCTAAATTTCCTTGCGGGTGCACCAAAACACTAGGGCCGTAGTGAGGGTCGAGGGTTAAATATTTATATTCTAACTTGTACATAACTGTTGTCGTCAATGACGAGCAATATTGACCTTGCAACTATTATTATAAATCACCATATATATATACATAGCTGTTGTACATGGCCGACGAGCAAGATTGATCTTGTAACTATTGTTATACATAAGGTTATGTTCTTTGATGTAGTCCTGGCTTTTCATCAGTATATATAGGCAAAAACTTGTTAGTTGGCATAAACACTTGTAATCTTGATGTCTTGGACCATGTGTTCAAGTAACTCTATTTTAGACCAAAAATGTCACGAGTGGACTGTTTGATGGAGCTCATACATCATTCAAGCATTTTACACTGGAAAAAGCTCTTTAAGTAGTTTTTGATATAACTCTTTAGCAACCACCTTACAAGCGATGTTCATATTTTTGTTTGACATCCTTAGCAATCATCATCCTGTCAAATGCTTATAAACTTCCTGTATTTGGGAGTCTTTGACACAAAGTGAACGTGCCATGTTAGTGGAGTATTTGAGCTCTTATTGAAATTGTATAAACTTAGGATTGCTCCCAAATTTGTCAATGATTTTCCTTCGGGGGATGATATTACGTGAATTCTGTCATTAACTGTTAAATTTATATTCTACAGGGCCCAAACCCACTTTCCTGCAAGAAGAAGAAAACGAAAGATGACTCTTCTGGTGCACAAAATCATGTAAAGGTAATGATCTCAACGCTGTATTTCACTCTTTTGGTCAAGTATTCTTCTTGGATACCTGCAACTTGACCTCTTTCCATTTGGTAATTTTTAAAATTTTCTTTAACCAGTCATTGGCTCCAAATGGGCCGCTAGATTTTGTGAAAATTTATATTCAAATAATGTTCAACTTGTCATGTTGGTCTGAAATGGAGTAACTACTTAATTAGCTCTTCTGACCACTCAAAAACCATAAGGGCGAGCCTCACATATATTCTATTCATATAAGAATCCAATTTGCATGTTAAGCAATTGAGAATACAAAACGTCAAGCAACTGGAAGTGGAGAGAAATCAAGGTTAGAGAAGAAATCAGGGTTAGAGTCTACATGATCGAAACTTCCAGGAATGTATGCTAACATACGGATATTAGTGGAGAGAACAAAGCTACTGGTTCTTCTAGGTTGCTCAACTTGCTAGGGCTGGAGGATACATGATGGAGGATAGAGAAGAGAAGTTTAAAGGACAAGGAAGTGCTAAGTGGAGTTAGAAGAGAGTTACTAGTTATTCTAAGTTGCTCAACGTGCCAGAGTTGTAGGTTACAACAATTGTTAATATCTATCAACTGCCTAGTTTTGACTTTTGAGGCTCGTGGAATCATATTCTTTCAATTATAGAGGGATTTGTGCCTCTTTTTTTTTAAAAATTTTATTGCATTAAGCAGTGAAGAATAGTGTCAACTAATTCAGTCTAGGAGGATACAGAAGAAACTCTTGAAGGAAAAGGAGTGGAGACAAGAGTGGAGGGAGAACGAAATTACTGGTTTTATAAGATACTCAGCTTGTGGGAGCTTGTGGATTCACGATAGGAGGATAGAGAGGAGCACCTTGAAGGATAAGGAGAGTAGACAAGTTGAGAGAACAAAGTTACTAGTTCATCTAAATTGCTCAACTTGCAGGAGCTGTTGGTTACATAACCAACTGTTGGTTACTGACCTAGTTTTGGGGCTCGTGAAATCATGTTTCAATTACAGATATCTCCTGCCTTCTTCATTTGCATTATTCTTGCCTGTACATAAACTGTCTTCACATTTACATGAACGTTGCTCGATCAGCCTTGAGATACTCTCGTCTTGGGTCGAGCAATGAAGCCCCACCGTCCAAGCCTAATGAGGATGCGAGGTTACCGATGACCAAAGAATTCAGAGTGATAAATTAGTAGATGCAAGTGTAACTGAAGATGAGTTATATATAAGAATGAAATGTATTGCAGAAGTCATCTAGTTACAATAATTTTGTTGGTGTAGCAATATCTACATTACATGCCCAATTATGTTCGTAGTTATGCGCCTGGATGCCCGCGTGAACTAGAAGCTAGTGCTAAGGGAGGTTGCATCTTGCTTCAGCTAGGCGTGCACCTTGCTTTTCATGACAAGTGTAACATAATACAAGGACAAGATAGCATCATCGACGCTCCCCATCAAGGTTTCAAATGACACGGAAGGTGTCGTGTTTAGTTGCAAACAAGCAGAACCTGGAAGAGAGCAATATAGCAATTTTGAGTTTGAGGACCTCTATTCTTCTTCTTGTTATGCATGTCAATTACTTTGGTCAGGCGCTTGTCGCTTTTGCTCTTTGCGTCTAGTCCCCGAAGGACTTTGTAGCCTAAGTGTGCTTTCAGCTTCTGATAACTATGTCCATCTTGCGGACATAAATATGAGATGATATGATTCGGACATGGCACTGGCTTTGGCATGTGCTCGTGTATTTTGGAGTGTCTATATCAGAGTCATATCTGACACAATACAGCATGGACACTGCACCGACTCATGGAGTGTATACTTCCTAGTGGGCAACTACAAGAGCTTACTATGTTTGATCACTGGTTTTTATCGTGTTTTGTCCATGTAGTTTTTAGTGGTAAAGAAGTGAATGTCACTGGATTTCTTGTATTATATGACCCAAATTATTAATGAATAAAATGTTCTTACTCATCTCATTGAGCATGACCTTTAGGTTTCCTTCATGATATAAAGCAAAGCTGGAGTTCGAATTAGCAAAAATATGATTTAAAGCAGTAACTGTGGGGCAAAATTCTTGATGACTTGTCACTAGTCCAAAGTGATAAAGTCCAAAGTGATAAGGGTATGAAGTTAAACCAAGTGGAAGGTATTGACTGAAGGTTCAGAATAATGGTATTTGATTGATACGTGGGGACGACATAATGCATTTAAATTCCTTATAAGAGGATAACAAATTCATTCCTTGATCATCATGAATTGTTTTGGAAGGTTTTAATAAAACCCTAGTAACATAATTGTTTTTACTTGGCAGTAAAGGTATTAAAATTCAATATTTAGTGGTGTACAACTCGAAAGACAAATCATTCTTTATTATGTATATGAAGCAAGCTGTGAGCATGGGTATTTAGTTTTCTCATGCAACCATGGAGTATAACTTTCTCTAGACATACCATGCTTGTTTGGGCTATAAAAATTTAGGGTAGGAATCTATTACCATGTTTGTTTGGGCTATAAAAATTTATTTCCGGGAATAAGAAATACCCAGGTAAATAGCTTACCCATAAACCATGGGAATCGTCCCTTAAGAATAGGTGGGTATATTTTTTTGCCCGGGCAAAAAAAAAAATTGTTTAAATTTGTTTCTTCTTTTTTTATCAGTTTTGAACGTTTTTTATCGTTATTTTCGTTTTTTGTCCCTTTTTTTCTTTTTTTTTTTTTTCTTTTTTGGCCTTTTTTGTCGCTTTTTGATCTTTTTTGTCATTTTTGGTCGTTTTTTGTTGTTTTTTGTTGTTGTTTTTTTTGTCATTTTTGTCGTTTTTGTAGTGGTTTATTTGTCGTTTTTGTCTTTCTTGTCCTTTTTTTGTCGTCTTTTGTCGTTTTGGTCGTCTTTTTTTTTTGTTTGTCCTTTTTTTTTGGTCTTTTTTGGGTCTCTTTTGGTCCTTTTTATCGTTTTTTGTTGTTTTCTGTCAATTTTTTTTTTTTGCTTTTTGTCGCTTTTAGTCTTTTTTTGTCGCTTTTTATTGCTTTTTTTTGCTTTTTTTGTTGTTTTTTGGTAGTCTTTTTTTTGTTTTCTTGTCGTTTGTCTTTTTTCTTTCTTGTCGTTTGTCTTTTTTTTTTACTTGTCGTTTGGCTTTTTTTTGGGTCATTTTTTGATCGCTTTTTGACATTTTTTGTCATTTTTACTTTTTTTTTCCTTTCCTTTTTTGACTTTTTTTTTTCGTTTTTGGGTTTTTTTTTCTTTTCATTTTTCATTTTTTTTTCCGGGAATACTTATATAGTCACCAAACATGGAAATGTAATTTTCCAGGAAATTTAATTACTTGGAATTTGATTCCCGGGAATATAGAATTCCCGGCTATATAGTATTCCGCATACCAAACGCCCCTTAAAAGGTAAGATGATATAATTTGCTACAAGGAATTGCATTCTCTCTCTTTGACACATTAAGCCAAAGGGTGAAAAAGGAATGACCATCCCATTCCGAGACAAAAATATAAGATGATAAATTTTGCTATGGGATTGTGTTCATTTTCTATGACACCTTAAGCAAATATTAAAAAAGAATGATATCCCTAGTTATCAATTTTTCTAGTAGACATCTGATAAACCATTTGTAGATATGCAGATATTGAAGGGATCCTAACTTGTAGTTTAAATAAGACACCTAATAAATATGCACACCAGGGCCGGCCCTGAGGTGATGGGGCCCGAGGCGAACCCCAAGACATAATGTAAAAAAAAGTATAAATATAATAAAAATTTGTTGCCACCAAGATTTGAATCAAGGACCACTAAAAGGTAAAGTATAACATACTAACCACTACACCATAATATTGTTTTTGCTAAGAATGACACATGATACATACTAGTTCTATTGTAGATAGATTCATGTTGGTGCCCCCTGTCGTCTGGGGCGCTGGGCCGTCCGGCCTGCCCTGGGCCAGGGCCGCCCTTGATGCACATTTTTTCTTATAATTTGATATGGACTTGATATAGACATGTTGATGCAGGACGGAGAGGCAGGCCGGAAGAGAAAGAGGTCCAGGAAACCGAAGAAATTGCAAACCGATAGCAAGCCAGAAACTTAGTTTGTGAGTAGTCTCTAGTGCCCCAAATCATATGATTAGACAATCCTATTTCCATAGGAAGGCATCAGACTCTAATGTAGAGAATACACTTTCATGGAAAATAATGTTCTGTAGCAGTAATTTATTTGTTTACTCGTAATGTTTTTTTTCGTGTCCAACATTTTTGTGTACCGCTCACTCTGTAAGAGCAGGTTTTGGTTTAGCCTGCAGCAAGGGACTCGTCAGCTTGTTTACTGAATCAATTTTGATTGCATGAGAAATTAATGGATTATACTGATTTCAAGTTTTGGGACTTCAAATCTGATTTCATGTTGTAGGTCGTAAGAAAGGAATGTCAAAAATGTAGAGAATACTTTCATGGAAAATAATGTTTTCTGTAGCGGTAATTTATTTGTTTACTCGTGTAATGTTTTTTTTCGTGTGGATATTTTTGTGCACTTTTAGCTCACTCTGTAAGAGCAGATTTTGGTTTAGCCTGGAGCAAGGGACTCGTCAGCCTGTTTACTGAATCAATTTTGACTGCATGAGAAATTAATGGATTATACTGATTTCAAGTTTTGCGGACTTCAAATCTGATTTCAAGTTGTAGGCCGTAAGAAAGGAAGGATGCATGTCACTAATTCCGATTCTTTTTTGCAATGGATTCGTGCAAGATATCCTCGGCAAATCTGAGGTTGCAATGATCCTGGGAGCCTGCTAACCAGATTAATGGTCAGTTCGTGGCTTTAACATTTCAAGTTTTTCAGCTAATACTTTATTTGTTTGAGATTTTTATCCCTATTTACATCATAAATGTAACATACTGTTTAATTTGGAAGGATAAATACTACACATCTATATTGGTTATCCTTGCCAGCAATATTTTTCCCACCAAGTAAAACAAAAGTAACCAATTTTGTAGTCATAAATCATAGGGAAAGCCTGTCCCATTTTCTGCACGGTAATTCCGTCCCCTCCTGACATATTAATAAATACTTTCACTATGCGTGGGGAAGGTGACTACAATCTGATTTATTTCCTTCTTTTAACCTCTAATACTGTTTGGTTTCTAACCTAGTCATCGGAGGTGCGTTGGATCGAGTACGTCGCTTTGTCATTATGTCTTTGTGCAGAACCGAGCCAAAGGCAAAGAAGTTTCCTCCAATTCGAGAGATCCATAATCGAGCCCATCAATCGATCATGTGAACAATACCGAGCTCTAGCCCAACAACAAGAACAAGTCCATACCCAACTCCTAAGACCACAATGGGGTTTCTATCTTCCCTATTTCTATGGAAGAAATTCATTTTAGAAAAAAACTTCTCCCAATGATGATTTCTATCACCATTTCCATCCTAGGTGGCAATGATGTAGGATGGAACTTTCTAGGAAGGTTTCTACATGTAGAAACTCTCATAGAAATCCTTTCTCTCATGACAATTATTATTGGGCCCCACACCATTAAATTGGTCTTTTTACTATGTGACACATAGGATAGAAATGGAGAACCATTGGAGAGCATTTTTGTATGTCTACAATTTCTATGTAGAAATTTTTTCAACTAGGATAGAAATCTCCTTAAAGTACAATGCCAAGTAGGATAAGAACTTAATTTTAGAAATCACCATTGGAGATGGTCTAAGAGAGACATCAGTTTGGCAATGTCTGTGGGCACGTCACCCCAACTTTCATACACGATCATCATGGTGTAAACTAGGTTTTTCAGCTAGTGTGACGATGCAGCTTACGGAGGGAGAAGAATGATGGTTGCTCAACCTCATCGACGATTGAAACACACGGTTCAAATGAAGCAATAGAGTAGCCCCAGCACGGGTCCTCACTACAGGCAACTCTATCGGTGACTGGAAGCGAGCCGAGCCACAAAACATTCAACCCAATCAACTGAGCGAGCTTTCACAAGGCTTATTAGACTACGTCACCTAAGTAGTATTGGCTAGCCCACAACTGTTGTAGCTGCTAACCACCACACAGCTCCTCGAACCTAATGCCACAATGAATGTACATTTCTTCCCGATCGCATCAACCGACACAGATTTGGTAGGACCGATTGTCCAAGCTAACCTTCTCTACCCCGTGACGTGTATGTACCAAGAGGGATCTTTTACATGATGCCATCTCCCACTCAGCCTCCACTAATGTTTGTCGGAGCCAGCCCACCGATTCCAGACCCACTAACATTGTGGACTGAACATCGCGACCGTTCGTCCATCGGTCAGCTTGTAACACCTTTAGACTTATATGGTCGTTGTCCCAACCATTTTTTCCTTAGAGTCTTCCACACCACCGACGCCCGTGACGATCATACCAACCTAGGTTACGAATAACTCAACATCGCATGGTGTTTATACCAGTCAGATGTCGACAGGACAAGCTTCCCCATAGATGTTTAACATACTGTCCTCTCCAGGTGCGTCCTTTGCTGAGTGAGGTGCACAAGAAGTCCAAGGATTCTGTAGGACCGTTGAGCACCTCTAGAGAAGGGGGGGGGGGGGAGTGAATAGAGTGTGTACATGTGCAGCAAAAATATATTACCAATTAAAAAATTATCCAGAACTTATACTATGGCTAATAAATGACAGTAAATAAATTACAGTAAAGTAAGAGTCAAGAAAATCAAACTCAGCGACACAACGATATATACTGGTATCCCTCTGAGAGGATTAGTACAGTCTCAAGTACTTTTACTCGATGTTAATCCACTATGTCACAAGCAAATTGAGAGCTTGTAGTCCCTTACAACACCATGCTTGACGACGAGCGCACGACTGACTCCAGAGGACGATTTTGAAAACTAGAACGTTTTCTGAATACAGCATCCGATACAACTCTTCAACACCATACTCTAGATTAAACAGAAACTGTACTGACTTGGCTAAGAGTAGTATAGGCTTGATTTGAAAGTGTAGCTCGTAGAAAACACTTAGGAATGAATAGAGAAGAGAAGATTCAATGAATGAGTGATTTGAAAATGGAAAAGTTCTTCTCTATTTATAGTGTTTTTGTAAACCGAATTCGGACAGAGTTCGAATGCAGAAATCTCGCATTCGAACGTTGGATGTAGATTTGGAGGGAATTCAAATCAAATATAAAACTAACTTGGACCGAACTCGGGTCGAGTTCTGTCCGAGTTCTGCCTGGGTTAGGTCAGAACAGTTGGGTCAAATCTGTTAGGTTTTTGGGCTTTTTAGAAAATGGACTTTTGGATTTGTATATGTGGATAGGTATATTAATTTTTGTGGACTGATAAAAATCTAAGCCAGTACCGATCTTGATCAACCTTACATATTTTTCTTAAATAAAAGTAAAAATACATAAAAAAATATGAAAAAGTTTGATCTGATTCCATTGCGTTTGGTTCTTGATGACGACACGATGTTTGTACTTTGTAGCAGTTGGACACATATTTTGGATGTAGTCATTCTTCTAACTTGAAACCTGTAAACTCGTAGCAGTATATGTATTTTGCATATCGACCAAAGTTGACATTGATTATCAAAATCAGGTGTGATCATTAACCAATGGGCCAAAAATCTCCTCCATTTTGATAATTGACAAACTTTGAGTCTATACCAAAATATAACAAATAATATATAACTTTGAAATTTATACCTGACTTGTTCTAAAACGAGAAAGAAAATTTTGGTCTATGTTCTTTCTTCCCCTTTGTCATGTACTCAAAATACGGCTCCCCAGTAATTTATGAATCCACAACAACAAAGAAAAATAGAGTAATACAAAAATATTATTAGAGCTAACATGTCAAGTATATGAACGAGAACATCAGGAGTAGCAGATATAAAACATGAGCAGTAGATGAAAAATCAACTAACATAGCAAATGAAAACAACTACAACTGAAGTCCAAAGTACAAAAAAAACCAGTGCTACAGATAGTCCAAAAAAAACTGTCACTACATCATCATCAACCACCAGACAAGTCCACAATCCAAAAACAGTAATCAAGCATCAGCATCATCCGGGACATCAGCGGGAGGCTGAGGATCGAAGTAGGCTGTCGTCGGATCGAAGAAGCCAAAAGTAGGATGATCCTCGAGTCTCGGTCCATCGAAACCAGGGTGACGGAGGATGGTCGACTCAATGACACATCGATGTATGAGAGGACTAGTCCAGTCTCGAGTACTCTTGCTTGATGTTAATCCACTATGTCACAAGCTAATTGAGAGCTTGTAGTCTCTTACAACACCGTGCTTGACGACGAGCGCACGACCGACTCCAAAGGGTGATTTTGAAAACTGGAACATTTTTTGAATGCAGCCTACAATACAACTCTTCAACACCAAACTCTAGATTAAACATAAACTGTATTTGCTTGGCTAAGAGTAGTATAGGCTTGATTTGAAAGTGTAGCTCATAGAAAATACTTAGGAATGAATATAGAAGAGAAGATTGAACGAATGAGTGATTTGGAAATGGAAAAGTTATTCTCTATTTATAGTATTTTTGTAGACCAAATTCGAGCAGAGCTCGGGTAGAGTTTGGATGCAGAAATCTCGCATTCGAACATTGGATGCAGATTTGGAGGGAATTCAAATCAAATATGAAACTAACTTGGACCGAACTCGGACCGAGTTCTGCCCAAGTCCTGCCTGGGTTAGGTCAGAACAATTGGGCCAATTTTGTATGGGTTTTGGGCTTTTTATAAGTGTAGACTTTTAGATTTTGTATATGTGGATAGGTAGGCTAATTTTTGTGGACTGATAAAACCTAAGGCAGTACCGATCCTGATCAGCCTTACATATTCTTCCTAGACTCAATAAAAATAAAATTACAGAAAAATATGAAAAAGACTTGATCTTGATTCCAGTGTTTTGGGTTCTTGATGACGACGCGATATTTTTATTTTGTAGCAGTAAGACGCAGATTTAGGATGCCAACTTTCTTCTGACTTAAAACATGTAAACTCGTACCAGTATATGTATTTTGCGTATTGAGCAAAGTTGACGTTGATGATCAAAATCAGATGTGATCATTAACCAATGGGCCAACAATCTTTCCCATTTTGATAATTGACAAACTTTGAGTCTTTACCAAAATATAACAAATAATATGTAACTTTGTAATTTTATACCTGAGTTATTCTGAAACGAGAAAAAAATGGTATATGCTCTTTCTCCCCTTTTGTCATGTACTCAAAATACGGCTCCTCCGTAATTTGTGAAACCATAATAACAAATAAAAAATATACCAGAGTAATACCAAATTTGATAGGAACTAACAAGTCAATAACTCAAGTATATGAATGAGAACAACAGTGGTAGCAGTAATAAAGAACATGAGCAGTAGATGAAAGCCAACTAGCATAACAAATAAGTGCATAAACCAGATACAACTGAAGTCTAAAGTGCATAAACCAGTGCTACAAAATAAGATAGTCCAAAATGAAAAAAGTCACTACATCATCATCAACCACTAGACAAATCCATATAAACTACTAGACCAAAACATGAATCAAGCATCAGCACCGTCCGGGTCATTAATAGGAGGCTGAGGATCGAAGTAGGCTGTCATCAGATCGAAGAAGCCGAAAGTATGATGATCCTCGAGTCTCGGTCTGTCAAAACCAGGGTGACGGAGGATGGTCGTCGGTGCAGTGGGATGATGTGCCATCGTCCACTGAATATCAGCTATCGTATTTCTCAAGACCTGGGCCTGAGAAATATGGTGATACTCATCATCTCCAAAGTGAGCTAGATAGTTATGATGTTACTATTCCTGGAGAGTGACAAAAGCATCAAACCTCTGATACAGCTCGCCAATGGTATGGTATGGAGCTGCAGGGGTTGGAGCGTCTTCTTGTGCTGTGGCTGGAGTAGGTGGTGGATGTGGAGTATCACCAGGAGGGTGAAGGAACTTCCTAGACCTGAAGAGCTCTTTAGGCATTTCAGAGATAGGACACAAATCTAGATAGATGTTAAATTTTTGGAAGATGATCGCCAGATGCATAGGGTAAAGGAGGTTTCGGCCTGCTCGCCGACAGTTGGTCATGGATGCTATCATAGTCTTGGGAAAATAAAATGTAACCCAAAAATGGATATGATACATAGTAGATAACTCTAAGTGCGTGATCTTGTCAGTGGATACTGTCTTAGGTAGTAGAGATGAATAAATAATATGATGGAGTACATAGAATTGTTGGTTGAGCTGACGTGCATACAACCGTGACCGGGGAACCGAAATCGAATGACACAACGCTACCTTGAAAGACTCAAGAGTCATGTCAGCAAGAAATTAAACTTTTGTAATATCAACTAGAGCGTCACCATTATCAGGCACAAGGAAATATTCGCTCGTGTCTTCAGAACTAAATTCAAATTCCTTGTCGCTGACACAAGAATGAATACTGCCGTCTGCTTCTTGCATGTTGCAATAAAATATGCGAACAACATTATCATAGATTGAGTGGGAAGCCTCTAGAAATTCTCGGAGTCCTAGGTTTTCAAAAGTAGTAGCATACTCCGAGAGAACAGTAAAGTTGATAGTTTTTCATGGACAAATTTTTCGATACCTAAAATGAGTAAACCAAGCGGTTGATCTCTCGAAAGAGAAAAAAGAAGGACGAGTCAAAGTCCTCATCGTCATCGGGACGAGCGGGACTGAACATATTGATCGGTTCCTACTCCGACGTGGAAGATGAAACGGTGTCTCTAGCTTTCTTTCTCTTGGAAATTCTAGAAGCCATGCGAAATTAAGAAAGAAATGGTAGAGATATATCTCAATAGAGATCAAAAATCGATGGAGAACGCCTTCCTAGAGTCTTTAGATCCAAGAAATTAGATTTTTGAGGCATGGAAAGGGGTTTACTAAAATATAGGGTTAAGGTTTAGAGGCAGCTATTCGAAAGGTTGAAGTAGATGAATAGGGGAGAGAGGGAGAGAGGGGGCTGGTGTTCGCTGCTGTTTATAAAAACAGTCCCTATAGACTTCGGCTAAACTCGATCCGAGTTCGGCCACTCGATTTTAGGTCAAATAAATTATAAAAATACTTCATGAACTTTTAACTCTTTGATTTCATTATTATTCATCACCTTGGTTTAGCTGTAGGGGCCGAATCCCAACTAGCGGTAGTCCGAAGACACTTGGCACTGTGTCGCTTAGGCTTTTATGCCTTGTTGACAGAAGGACCCTTTTGGCTTATACCCAAAATAATGTCAATTAATAAATTACCAAATATCAAGTTTTATGTATTTTTATTAATCATAACGCATTATGACTCTGAAAATTCAAGTATGCCTAACTCTCGATACAGATAATTGAAACGATTTTCAGCTAGTGGTTTTGTGAATTTGTCTGCTAGTTGATGATCTGTGTCAATAAATTCTAAGCAGATATCTTCATGTTGTTGGTGATCACGTAAAAGTGGTGACATATTTCTATGTATTTAGTGCGTGAATGACCATCTGGGTTCTTAGTCAAGTTAATAGTGCTAGTATTATCACAATAAATGGAAATCTTAGTGTAGTACAGATTATAGTCTTCTAGGATTTGCTTCATCCACAAAATCTGAGCACAACAACGTTTTGCGGCAATATACTCAGCCTCAGTTGTTGATAACGCTGCAGAGTTTTGCTTCTTGCTAAACCAAGAGACTAAAGCTTTTCCTAAGAAATGACACATATTGCTGGTACTTTTACGGTCTACTTTACATCCAGCAAAATTAGCATCAGATAACCGATTAGGTCAAATGATATGGTTTTGGGATACCATAATCCGACTGTAGAAGTTCCCTTAAGGTATCGAAACATACGCTTAATGGCGCATAGGTGTGATTCCTTAGGATTAGATTGATATCGTGCACAGATGCAAACATTAAATATTATATTAGGGCGACTAACAGTTAAGTAAAGTAAACTACCAATCATACCTCGATACTTACGATGGTTGACTGGTTTGCCACTTTCATCAATGTCAAATCGTGTTGATGTAGCCATTGGCATGCCGATAGGCTTTACGTTGTCGAAGTCATACTTTTTTAGTAAATTTTTCGTGTACTTGGCTTGATTGATGAAGGTTCCCTGCGAGTGCTGTTTGATTTGGAATCCTAGGAAGTAGTTGAGCTCTCCTATAATACTCATTTCAAACTCACTCTGTATATACTTAGCAAAATCTTGACAAATTTTTTTGTTAGTAGAACCGAAAATGATGTCATCAACGTAAATTTGCACAAGTAAAATATTATCAACTGAATATTTGATAAACAGGTTGTATCAACTCTTCCTTTTGAAAAACTATTTTCAAGTAGAAAAGCACTTAGGCGTTCATACCAAGCACGCGGTGCTTGTTTGAGTCCATAAAGCGCTATTCTAAGCTTGAAAACGTGATCAGATTTTTGAAAATCTTCAAATCCAGGGGTTGTTTCACAAAAACTTTTTTTCCCTTAAAAACCCATTCAAAAATACACTTTTCACGTCCATTTGAATTTTTTTAAATTGTGAAAACATACAAATGCACAAAATATACTAATGGACTCTAGTCTAGCAACATGAGCATGTCTCATCATAATCAATCCCTTCTTCTTGATTATAGCCTTGTGCAACTAGACGTGCTTTGTTGCATAGAACGTGTCCATCCCATTCAGTTTATTTGGAACACCCATTTGGTACCAATTATCAATTGACCAACAGGTTTAGGAAGAAGTTCCTAAACTTGGTTTCTCTTAAATTGATTAAGTTCCTCTTGTATGTATCAATCCAAAACTCATCAGAAAAAGAATCTGTTACTGACTTAGGTTCAACTTGAGAAATAAAAGCTACATTTGCTGCTATATCTCTAGTAAAAGAATGCATACCTACTCCTTTAGATACATCACCTATAACCAGTGTCTCTGGATGGTCTGACATGAATTTTATCTTTTTCGGCAAACTCTCCAGATAACTTTTGTTGGTAGCAGTATCTTCAAGTGCTTTGAATTTGCTTTGTATATCTTCGTCATCACTGTCGCTAGATCTCTTGCTATTGAGCTCATCAAAAGTAACATTAATAAATTCTTCAATAATTAAAGATCTTTTATTAAAAATTCTATATCCCTTACTCTTAGCAGCATACCCGAGGAATATCTGTTCGTCTGCCTTCGAGTCGAACTTGCCCAAGTTGTCCTTGGTGTTCAGGATAAAATAGCGACAACCAAAAACTTTGAAATAAGAAATATTTGGAATCCTTCCAAACCACAATTCAAGAGGGGTTTTCTTCGATATAGGTCGAATTAATACCCTATTCAAAATATGACAGGATGTACTTGCAGCTTTTGTCCAAAAGTATTTAGGAAGATTAAGCTGATTCAGCATGACTCTAGCCATATCGTTTAGAGTATGATTCTTCCGGTCCACAACACCATTCTGTTAAGAAGTTCTAGGACAAAAAAACTCGTAGTAATATCCACTATCATCACAAAACTTTTTGAAATTAGTATTTTCGAACTCGCCACCATGATCACTTTGGATTCGAGTAATTATGAAGCCTTTTTCATTTTGTACCTTTTTGCAAAATACTTGAAATTAAAAAATAACATCACTTTTGTTTGATAAAAAGTACACCCAAGTATAACGAGAGAAATTATCGACTATAACAAAAGCGTAGAGTTTACCGCCAAGATTAGCGACTCTACTAGGACCAAACAAATCCATATGAATCAACTGCAAAGGTCTAGAAGTGCTTACGACGTTAATGGATTTAAAGGATGACCTAGTTGTCTTGTTCTTTTCATAGTCTGAACATACACAACTCTCTTGAAGATAATTTCTGGGAGTCTATTTACCAACTTTTTAGTGCATAGCCTTAAGACACTGTCCATATTTGCATGTCCTAGCCTTATGTACCATAGCCAGTTTTTATCTTGATTGGCTATTAGGCACTTACCTGCACTGTTAGTACGTTCTAGAAAGAAAACATAAATATTGTCTTTCATGATCCCTTCATATACGAGATTCCCAGTAGACATCTCATATATAGAATATTTGTCTTTCACAAAATTGATGCCATAACCATTATCTGCCAAATGAATTATACTCAAAAGGTTATGTTTCAATTCCGTGACTAGATAAACGTCTTTTATTTCTGGGTAGGAAGACATACAAATAGTACCTATTCCTATAATATTACCTCGAAGATTGTTGCCAAAGGGAGCATACCCTTCTCTCTTCATCGATAGCGTAGCGAATAAAGATGCATCACTGTCATGTGCCGCGAACATCCGCTATCGAGTATCCACTTGCTTTTAGAATGAGAGGGTTGAGGGTTCACCTATAAAACAAGTAGATGAATCCTTTGGTACCTATTTCTTTAAGGGTCTATTATGATTAGTCTTAGGAATCCAAGCAAGTAAATTTGTGTCAACAAGCTTTTTAGCTCTAAAGTACTATGATATGTGCCCGTGTGTACCACAATATGTGCATATGGTTTTTGAAATTATGCTATTTGTTTCTGTGTTGACACATTTCTTATGTGTTTTCTTGGAAACTTGTATGTGAAAGCATGGTTGTGAGAAACGTGTTGCTTATGTACTTTCTTTGGTTCAGTCCTTTGTGGTATATGCTTGGTATTAGGAATAACCTTAGGCCATATAACATGAATGACCTGTTTGCCTAACTTGATCTCTAACTTTTTAGAGACCGCACAAGACTCCTCAAATTTAGCAGTAATATCTATGAGTCTTTGTTCAGTGACTAAGTGTCTTTTCTTCTCTGTCATAAAGTTATTGCACCTTGACATAGTCTCTTTCTTTCTTTTCAATGGTGAGGATAGCCTCATGATAGTCCAATTTAAGTTTGGCTATCTCTTCCGTGTTACCAGTAGCAGATGTCTCTTTAATGTCTTCGATAAGATTGGATAGTCTAGCTACTTCGGTTGTATATACCTTAATCTCTTTGCGAGATTGCTTGTACTTGTCCAACATATTTTTGTGCTCTTCAAGTAGTTCGCTAAAGGCATTTTCTAATTCATTGAAAGTAAAATAATTTTACAGAGAGTTCTCAAATACCTTATCGAATGCCATCAGACAAACATTTGCACTGCTGTTAGATTTTTCCTCCTCCTTTGATTCACTGGCCTCACTTTTATGCCAGATGCTGGTATTAGCTTACTTTCGACCGGTTGTAGCTTTTCTGCTTGATCTTAATCCGTCATGTGGACTGCTCTTCTTTGATAGTGGACAATCCTTCTTTATATGCCCTGACTTCTTGCATTCGAAGCAGATTGTTTCTTCTTCGTTGCTTTCGTGGATGTCCTTCTTCTTTCGGTTTGATCTCTCAAACTTTAAGAACTTTTTAAAGTTTTTGACCAGTAGGACTTGTTCATCACCATCAGACTCTTCTTCATCTGAATTATTGTATGAGACTCTTTTGACTTGAGCTTTAAAGGCAATTGATTTTTCTTTGGGAGTTGCTTCTTCAAATTCTTGCAAGTCCAGCTCATGGGTCATGAACTTGCGCATCAGTGTCTCCAATATCATCGTTGTGAGGTCGTTTCTTTCTATGATCGTGGTGGCCTTCGGGTTCCAGTTCTTTGTTAGAGCCCGTAGTACCTTTCTGATCTTTTTATGATTGCTGTAATTCTTACCAAGAGATTGTAACAGATTTATAATATCAAGAAAACGAGTGAACATCTGTGTAATTGACTCACCGAAATTTATCTTGAAGGACTCGTATTCCTGCATTAATCTACTAATTTTGGACTCCTTCACTTGGGAAGTTTCTCATGAGTTACCTCATGAACTCTCCAAAACTAATTAGATGTCGCACATGTGGATACACGATTAAACACGATTTTGTCAATTATACAGAATAGTGCATTGATGGCTCGTGCATCTAGACTAGCCTGTGTCTTTTCATGCTCAGTATATTTGTCATGGGGTTTGTCTACTACTACACTATCAATTACTGTTCTAGGCGGTTTCTTGTAACCATCTATAACTATTGACCAAAGATCGAAGTCCAGTAACTTTAGAATGAAACTCATCCGTGTTTTCCAGTAGGTATAATTCGTTCCATCAAATATTGGAGGTCTATTTGTGGATTGTCCTTCACCGTTGAATATAGATTTAACGGTTTCCATAGATATATATTCTCTAGATGGTTATGTATATGTATAACCTGCTCTGATACCAATTGTAAGATCGTTGAATACCTCTAGAGGGGAGGGGTGGGGCGAATAAAGTGTGTGCATGTGCAGTAAAAAAATATCACCAATTAAAAAATTATCCAGAACTTATACTATGGCAGGTAAATGACAGTAAATAAATTGCAGTAAAGTAAGAGTCAAGAAGATCAAACTCAGCGCCACAGTGATGTATACTGGTATCCCTCTGAGAGGACTAGTCCAGTCTCGAGTACTCTTGCTCGATGTTAATCCACTATATCACAAGCTAATTAAGAGCTTGTAGTCCCTTATAACACCGTGCTTGGCAATGAGCGCATGACCGAATCTAGAGGACGATTTTGAAAATTGGAACATTTTTTGAATGCAGTCTCCAATACAACCCTTTAACACCAAACTCTAGATTAAACATAAACTATACTGGCTTGGCTAAGAGTAGTATATGCTTGATTTGAAAGTATAGCTCGTAAAAAATACTTAGGAATGAATAGAGAAGAGAAGATTAGATGAATGAGTGATTTGGAAATGAGAAAGTTCTTCTCTATTAATAGTGTTTTTGTAGACCGAATTCAGACAGAGTTCGTGCAGAGTTTAGATGGAGAAATCTCGTATTCGAACGTTTATGAAACTAACTTGGACAAACTCGGGCCGAGTTCTGCCCGGGTTAGGCCAGAATAGTTGGGCCAATTTTGCATGGGTTTTAGGCTTTTTAGAAGTGTAAACTTTTGGATTTTGTATATGTGGATAGGTGGGTTAATTTTTGTGGACTGATAAAACTAAGCCAGTACGATCCTGATCAAACTTACATATTCTTCCTAGACTCAATAAAAATAAAATTACGAAAGAAATATAAAAAAGACTTGATCTTGATTATAGTGCTTTGGGTTTTTGATGATGACGCGATGTTTGTATTTTGTAGCAGTAGGACGCAGATTTTGGTTGCAGACTTTCTTCTGACTTGAAACTTGTAAACTCATAACAGTATATGTATTTTGCGTATCGACCAAAGTTGATGTTGATTATCAAAATCAGGTGTGATCATTAACCAATGGGTCGACAGATTCCACCTCGCATCCATTCTTAAGAGCGTCTCCTTTAACTACCGAAATACTCGAGGCCAAAGAATCGAATAAATTAAGACACCACTAGTGACCGACTACGATGGCTCTACCGACCAAGACGAGCACATAAAAAACTTTACTAATCAGATGAACCTCATGGACATGACCTTATCTATGTCTTGCGAGTGTTCCCCATCTTGTTGAAGGGAATCTTAATTGGTTCAATCGTCAACTCGGGGGATTGTATCATTTTTTGATATACTTACTGAAAAGTTACGAGCACACTACCTCAGAAGTTATAAGTGGAAGAAGACGAATGATTGTTCATTTAGCAGGGCAAAAGGAATCTTTTGAGAAGTATTTCAAGAGGATGTCCTTGACAAAATCGATTGCATTATGGACGACGTGTTGGTACTCACGTTCGAAAAGATGCTTGTGTGGACACAAATTTCTTTCATGAAGTAAACTTATACGTTCCAAGGACTTTTTGTGTTGTACGAAGCCTTGCCCTCGAATATATCGCTCGAGGGAAGCAGAAGCTACCTATCTTCGACATAAAAGCTGACAAGAAAGAAGATAAACACACATGCAAGGGATTACCGGGGGCCACGACCGCAAAACAATGTCGATGGACATTACTTAACACCCAAACACCCTATCTAGTCAACTCCTTTGCACCAATGTAACCAACAGACTGTACTATAAGTACCATAAGAGGTACGATCACTACATGAACGATGGCACGAACTTATGCTGATAGATCGAACAACGAATTAAAAAAAGAAAACTCACCCAATTCCTAAAGAAACCTAAACGAATGGAGACATACAATGACTGCCCACTCACACATGACTAGTCACTACCACCAATACGTAATAAATGCGTGATCCGCCAAGAAGGCAGGGCGATCGCAAAAGAGACTATAGATCCAAATAATGCAACAAAATCTAGACATCACTCGAACGAGAAAATGGACATGCCAACCGAGTTAACGAGATACGCAAAGAAGAATAATAGGGCAAGCCCGCCATCGCGGTCATTAACATCATTAGTAGTAGAACCCGCAATAGGGTGAACCAATACAAAAGAGAGATGTTCATACGCCAAAGAGGTACGACCAAGAAGAATGCATCTATAAACATGGTAAACCCACTGACCAAAAGGACAAAGATGTACGAGGAGCCGATCACCTTTACGGATAAATACTTGAAGGGGGTGCGTGTCCCCTGTAGGACCGTTGAGCACCTCTATTGGGGTGAATAGAGTACGTGTGTGCAGCAGAATAAAAATCACCACTTAAAAATATTTATAGCAGTAATCAAACTAACACGAAGTAGGCAATACAAATAAATGTGTAAAGTAAAGGAGTTCAGAAAAGCAAACGTAAATATCAAGGTTTATACTGGTTTCCTTCTGAGAGGACTAGTCCAGTCTTGAGTACTCTAGCTCGATGTTGAATCTACTATCTCGTGAAACACAAGCTTTGAATCCGAAGCGCTTGTAGTTCCTTACAACACGTGCTTTTTATTCGAATAACACTACTTCAACTTGCAACCCATTAATCCGAAGGAGCTGTTGACTTCTGGAACAAAATGAAAACGAACTGGTTTTCAAGTCTTCTTTACAACTCGAACCAACTTCTAGATCGAACCAAAATGGCACTTACTTGGCTAGGAGTCGTAAAGGCTTAGATATGAAGGTTAAGTACCTGTGAGAACTCTTAAGGAATAAAAGAGAAGATAATGGAATGGGATAAAATGAATAAGAAAATCTCTTCTATTTATAAGGTTCTAGGGGACCGAACTCGGGCAGAGTTCGGTTCCCTAACGCTCATAAATTCGAACGTTAGAGCCGAGTTTACAGGATGACCTGATCCAATGGGATACTAGATCAGGGGGGACCGAATTTGGTCCGAGTTCAGGCAGAACTCGGTCCGATTTTGGTTGCCCTGTATTCAGGTTAGTTGGGCTCTTTTTGAGTAGATTTTGGGTTCTTTTTTAGTAGACTTTTGTGTGGATTTTTTTGTGGACTGGATGAACATGATTGTATAGGCTTTATGTAGGCTTTTTGGTAGAGTTTATGAAAAGCTAAGTCAAGTGCCAAAATCAGACTGATGTACAAATTGCCTAAATTCAATTAAAGATCAAGTATAAAAATAAATATAAAAAATAAGAGCACTTTGATGACGCCTTTTTTCTTAACGACAGTTGTCCAAAGATAAGAATTGGAAATCTGAATACCTTTCAGGGGCTCCGCCCTCGAACCCCCACGAGGGGCGTGTAGAAACATGAAAAATATGGAGTTCATACGGATTACAAATTACCGTATAGGTACATCGGACCAAACAGGTTCGCATGAAGGAAAGCCTCATGACTGTTCAAAGACATATACGGCCCAGCGACGAACAGCTGTTAAAGAAAAATATGCGACCAAGGAGGAGCAGTTCGACTAATAAAGCTGACAAGTACTGGCAAAAATATGACAGTTCTGACACTTTGACAAGAAAGATAAGATGCGAGACGTCGCCCAAAAGCAGGGTTCATACGCCTCCATGCGGCCAAAAGAGCGTCATCCAAGCCGCATGAACCTCATGCGGCCCAGCTTATACGGCCCCAAAGTTTCCAAACTTCATGTAACTGTGATCCGAGCCGCATGAGTCTCATGCGATCCCACAAGATCAAAGACTGAGAACACCATACGCAACGGGACACGTGGCAATCTGACCGATTCCTTAACCACCCAGATTTGCTGTAACAAAATCCCAACAAACCGACAGATGGCAGCCCGAGAGCGGGTCTTTGCGTGCCAACCACGTGGCCGCAAGCCGACCATGCGGCTCAAAATCCATCCTATTATAAATAGCAGGGTGCCACTCTCCTGCAATGGCTGGCAACCTTCAAGAGAAAAGTAATATCTTTACGAGCTAGAGACTGTAGGAACGAAATCGTAAAGCACAATACTCTAAAGGGGGGTGAATAGAGTAGGCAGCGGAATATTGCTAATTAAAAACTTGTTAGCAGTTAGATCACAGATATAATAATAATCACAAAAGTAAATGACATAAATTAAAAGTGATCAGAAGGCAAACACAAACACCGAGATTTATACTGGTTTCCCTCTTGTGAGGACTAGTCCAGTCGAAAGAACTCTAGCTTCCAGTTGAATCCACTATTGGAAAATTCTGCAAGTTTTCATACGAAGTCCTTGCAACTTCTACAGACGCGAGCTTTGATACGAAGAACTCGACCAACTTCAATTGTGAAGAGTTGAATCTTCTATCAAGCCTCTGATTACAATCGCTCTGAAACTTCTAGACCGTACCGTACTGGCAAATCGACTAGAGGATTGTAATTGGCTTGGAATTTGAAAATGAAAGCTTTTAAGAACTCTTTGGAAGAATATAAGCTTAAAAAGAGAATAGATTGAAAGTGAATTGGTGATTTGAAATGATCGTAATACTTCTCTATTTATAGTTTTTCCAAATACAGAACTCTGACAGAATTCAGACAGAACTCTTTGTAACAAACCGCAACTGAAGGATGACCAAGTTCAAAATCCAACGTTCACTAACGTTCTAAATGGCCGAACTCTGGACGAACTCTGGCCGAACTCGGGCCGAGTTCTGCTGGGGTTTTGCCAGTTCATTTTTGGAGAAAATCAATTTTTGGCTTTTTGAAAAATCCTTCAGAAGCTTTTTTGTAAAAAGAATATTTTTTAAAAACGTAGGTCATTTGTAAAAGAATAGGATGGTTTTGAAAAATATTTTCGGATAGCCTATTTGCCACTACGACTCGGTGTACAATGTATTCCTTGACTCAATAAAATGAAAAATTACATTGCTTAACAGAAAGTATATTTGGAGTGGCAAACGGCTTCAGAACAGCTTCGGTCTTGAACATAGTAAATATCCATTGTTGAGCAGTGTCCAAAACGTCGTAGGTAAACATCTGAGTTGACTTGCATTTATATCGAGACAGAGTTTGATCAAGTATTAAAATCATGTTTGACCATGACCAATGGGCCAACAATCTCCCCCATTTTGATAATTGACAAACCTTGCCGATATAACATCTAAGTTTGGATCAAGTCAAAAAAAATAATCAAAAGAAATTATTCATAACCTGTATTCACGAAAAAATGTTAGATCTTATTTCTTCCCCGTTGTCACTTAGCAAAATAATTGCAAAAGAGAAAGCTCCCCCGCAATCAATGCATAAGTAACAAACAGTGAAGAAACACAATAAAAAAATAAATAATCATTACAGGCATGGTATAAACAGTAAATATAGTAAGAGAAACAGATAGACTATAGAACAACACAGGCATGTATTTGTCACAGGCAGTTTTTAATAAAGTACGAAAAGAAAACTGAAACAAATAAAGTGCTAAAAAATAGACTAAGATGCCAAAACTGAGGTATAATAAAAAACCATGTCTATGAATAGTCACATAATAGAAAAAAGTGCTGATAATAACTAAAAAGTACTGATAAAATCTTGGAATGTCGGAGCATTTCCAAGTAAACATAAGACAAAAGTAATAGTCTCAATATCTAACATCTCAAAAATCATCATCATCCTCATCATCAACGTCATCAGCTGCAGCTCCAGCATGTCCAGAAGGACCAGCTCTAGAAGTACCAGTGCCAGAAGTGCGAGGAGTGGCACCAGTGGTACGATACCAGATCAGCAAATGAGTTGGCAATCGCCTAGAACCGAGTCACATCACGGAACTCGTGTTCCCTAGAGGTCTCAACATAAAATGACTGCAGATCTGATAAGTGCTGATGAATACCCTCAAATGTCATTGGGTAAGAGTGAGGAGGAACAGGTGCTGTGGGAGTAGGTACAGGAGGAGTAGGTGCAGTAGATGGAGGAACAGTGGCAATGCTGCGACGAGAGAGTTTGAGGAACTTGGGCTCGGGGTCAACAGCACAAGTAGATAGATCAATATTAAATCTCTGAAAGATGTAAGGAATAAGCATCGCATAAGATAGGTTGCGGTCTCTCCCGCGACATCTACCCATCATCTGGATGATAGTCTTAGGGGCAAAAAATGGAATCCCCTTAAGAATATGATAAAGAGCAGAGAGCTCAAGTGCAGTGACATCATCTTTAGAAGTAGATTTCGGAAGTAAGGTGGAATAGATGATGCGATGTAATTCATAGTTAAACAAGTTCAAGTTATTAGCCTTGAACTTTCCAGGATGAGCGCGTGCTGGCGCACAAAGCTCATTCTTGAAACTAACGAGTGTCGTGCCATCGGGGAAATCAAAATCAGTGATGTCATCGAGCGGGGCACCTTCGTTTGGGATACCAAGGATTTCTGTTAACTTTTCATCAGTGAATTCGATATCAATTCCTCCGACACGTGTTCTCGCTGTAAAAGTGTCTAACACAAAATTATAATAGAATAATCTAATGGCATTAGTGGCAATGGGAAAGTGTAAGGTGACAAAATGTTGTAACCCTAATGCCTCAAAGTAAGGGCGGTGATCCGAAAAGACAGTCCATTTAATCGGCGATCCGGTACAAATAGTACGCATGATGAAATTGGCGTACCACAATAAGGCTTGATCGAAAGTTTTAAAGTAAAACTCGTCCGAAGCACCATCGTCCGATTGGACCGAAGAAAAGAGGCAATCCGTATGTGGATCTGAAGACGATGCCTCTTCACTGGCATTGGTCTTCTTCCTCTTGAAGGGATTGAACTTAGGCATTCTTTCCCAAAATTTTCTAAAAACCCTAAGTATTGAAAAGTGGAGAAGAGAAGGGATTATACCTTCCAAGAATTGGATATATTATAGAGGGCAAAGTTCTCCGCACGAATCCAAAGTTTGGACGAGAAACTCCACTCGGATTGGAAGAACAAGGATGGCAAAAAGCTAGGGTTTGGAGAGGCGCGGCAGCTGCTGTTGGATGTGGTTTGAAAGAATGAAGAAGATGGGGGCCTCGGGTTTTGGCTGGTACATATATATACCCGGCCGAAATCTGGCCGAATTCGGACCGAATTCGGGCCGAATTTGCCAAGGGTTGCCTGGCTATATATATATATATCAAAAATAATAGAAGTAGGGCCACATCTTTTTTATTAGTTCGTTTCAAATGTTTAATTCAGAGTTTAGTAATTTTAAATCTCAAAATAATATAATTAATATTATTTTACAAATTAATATTCTTTACTCAGCATCTGTCTCAGATTAGCTGTAGGAGTACTATCCCAGCTAACGGAGGTTCACCGGAGAACTCTTAAATACCGCTTTGCTTCGACTGTAGTCGTGGTGACAGACAGACTCTTTTTAGGCTTGTCTCGAAAATAGTTTATGAGTATCGAATAAATTGATTAATAAAACAAGATTAATTAATATTATTGACATCTAAAATGCCTAATTCTCGACGTAAATAATTGAAACGATCTTCCGCTAGAGGTTTTGTGAGTATGTCAGCTAATTGATTCTGTGTGTCTATGTATACAAGGTCTATATCTCCATTTTGTTGATGATATCTAAGAAAGTGATGTCGAATCTCGATATGTTTAGTACGAGAATGACATACTGGATTCTTAGTCAAATTAATAGAACTAGTGTTGTCACAGAAAAAGGGTATGTGTAAAAAATACAATCCATAGTCTTCTAAGGTTTGTTTCATCCATAAAATTTGTGCACAATAACGTCCTGCGGCGATATACTCAGTCTCGGTTGTTGATAATGCAACAGAATTTTGCTTTTTACTAAACCAAGAGACTAGAGCTTTTTCTAGGAAATGACATATGCCGCTAGTACTTTTTCTATCTACTTTGCATCCGGCAAAATCAGCATCGAAATAACCAGTTAGGTCAAACGACGTGGTTTTGCGATACCATAAGCCGACAGAAGAAGTGCCTTTAAGGTATTGGAAGATACGCTTAACCGGGCACAAATGTGATTCCTTAGGATTAGCTTGAAAGCATGCACATAAGCAAACACTAAACATTATGTCTGGTCGACTAGCAGTTAAATATAGTAAGCTATCGATCATACCTCGATACTTATGTATGTCGACGAATTTGTCTTGTTCATCAATATCAAGCTTGGTTGAAGTCGCCATTGGAGTGCTAAGTGGTTTTGCTGCTTCCATGTCGAACTTCTTTAATAGATCCTTTGTGTACTTTGCTTGATTTATGAACGTTCCATTGTTGGTTTGTTTGATTTGCAGTCCGAAAAAGAATTTCAGCTCTCCTATCATGCTCATCTCAAACTCATTCTGCATACACTTTTAAAATTCTTGACAAAGAGATTCATCAGTAGATCCAAAGATAATATCATCTACATAGATTTGAATCAAAAGAATATTATTATTCAAAGATTTTATAAACAAAGTAGTGTCAACCTTTCCCTTTGAAAAACCGTTATCAAGTAGAAAAGTGCTTAGACGATCGTACCAAACACGAGGGGCTTGTTTCAAACCGTATAAAGCTTTCTTCAGCTTGAAAACATATTCAGGAAATTTGAGATCAGTAAAACCGGATGGTTGAGCTACATAAACCTCTTCTTTTATAAAAACATTTAAAAATGCGCTATTGACATCCATTTAAAATAACTTAAAATTATGAAAATATGCAAATGCACATAACATGCGAATGGATTCTAATCTCGCAACTGGGGCATAAGTCTCATCGTAGTCGATACCTTCTTCCTGATTGTATCCTTGAGCTACGAGTTAAGCCTTATTACGAGTCACTAAACCATTCTCGTTCAGTTTATTTTGGAATACCCATCGGGTGCCAATGACCGAATGATCAATAGGCTTGGGAACAAGTTCCCAAACTTGATTCCGTTCGAATTGGTTTAGTTCCTCTTGTATAGCATCTAACCAAAAATTATCACTACATGCTTCAACAATATTTTTGGGTTCAAACTGCAAGACAAAAGCAACACAAGAAGCTATATCTTTATTAGAGGAACGAGTACTTACACCCTTGGTAATCTCACCAATTACCAAGTCCTCTGGATGACTAGCCAAGAATCTCATCTCTTTTGGTGTAGTCTCAAGATTGCTGGTTCTGGCTTCTTTGCTTGGAGGTTCATCTGATGCCTGATGTAATGGTTCTGTATCTTTGTGTGAAGGTTTTGCAGTAGCTGTACTTGGTGCGATTGTGTCTTCATTGTCATCATCGTCTAAGTGTTGATTTAGCTCATCAAACTTGACATTGATAGATTCTTCAATGATCATGGTTCTTTTGTTGAAGACTCTATATCCTTTGCTCTTTGCTGCATAACCTAAAAATATACCTTCATCGGCCTTTTCATCAAATTTACTCAAATTATCTTTAGTATTAAGAATAAAGCATTTACAACCAAAGATTTTGAAATAAAAAACATTTGGTGTTCTATCAAACCATAATTCATAGGGAGTCTTCTTCGATATAGGTCGAATCAGAATCCTATTGAGAATATAGCATGCTGTATTTACAGTTTCAGCCCATAAGTATCTAGGTAGACTAAACTGGTTTAACATTACTCTAACCATTTCAGATAGAGTTCTGTTCTTACGTTCCACAACTCCATTTTGTTGCGGAGTCCTAGGGCAAGGGAATTCATGCAAATAACCGTGTGTGTCACAAAATTGCTTGAATTCTGTATTCTCAAATTCGCCGCCATGATCACTACGAATGCGACTAATCATGAATTCTTTTTCATTCTGTACTTTCTTGCAAAAGGTGACAAATTTTGATAATGCATCGTTCTTGCGTGCAAGAAAATAAACCCATGTATATCTAAGAAGTCATCTATAATAACAAATACATTTAACTTACCACCTAGACTAGCAATTCTGCTGGGTCCAAATAAGTCCATATGCAATAATTGTAAAGGTCTAGTAGTACTTACAGCATTCTTGGATTTGAATGCGGATTTGGTAGCTTTGTTCTTTTCACATTCACTACATACCGTATCCTTCTTGAAAGAGATATCCGGTAAGCCGCGTACCAACTTCTTAGTAGATAATCTTGAAATTGTATCCATGTTTGCATGACCGAGTCTCATATGCCATAGTTGACTCTCAATGCTTTTGGTCATCAAACATCTACCTGCTATGTTAGCATCTTCCAACAAATAGAATACATATATATTATCTTTCCTAATACCTTCAAATATAGTGCTACCAGTTGAACTATCAATTATAGTATATTTATCTTTTACGAAGTTAATACCATAACCGTGATCAGCTAAATGGCTTATGCTGAGCAGATTATATTTTAACTCGGTAACAAGACAAACATCTTTAATCACTGGATAGGGAGCCTTACCAATGTCACCGATACTGATTATGTACCCTCTCAAATTATTACCGAAGGAGACGTATCCTTCTTTATTCCTCTTCGACAGTGTTGCAAATAATGAAGCGTCACCGGTCATGTGCCGTGAGCAACCGCTGTCGAGGATCCATTTGCTCCTAGCATGTGAAGGGCGTCCCACCTACAAAATAATTTGTAGATGAAACTTTTGGTACCCATTTCTTGTAGGGTCCTGACTGGTTAGTTTTCGGTATCCATGCATAAATATTTAAATCTACTAATTTTTTGATTCTACATGCAGAAGATATATGACCAATGAGGCCACAATAATGACATTTAGCATGTTGAGTGTTGAAAGTAGTATGAGGTGCATGATTGGTAGGTTTTGGTTTTCTAGTATAGAAGAATGCATGTCTATTAGTCTTCTTGGACATAGTCTTGGTATGGTTTGGTCTGACAGTGTTGGGCGTGTTCCGATGATTCGGTAATTGACACGTGTTAGAATATGAAGCAGCAACTTCAGGCCGTTTTCCTAAACTAATTTCCAACTTTTGGAAGTGTCATATAATCTAGTATAGTCAGATGTGAGTGATTCTAATTTGACCTGTGCACACTGGAGACTTTTTCTCTCCTTAGATAGTGTTTGTAAAAACAAAAGTTCTTTTATTTCACAAACTTTGTAAGAAGATTACAATTGAATTCTGGGAAAGTATAACTATAGGAATCCGATCTGAAGATGATCGCTTTATCCCTTGGACGATGTGAACTCTGAAGATGATAGCCTCTGAAGAATGCAGCAGCACTTGGACAAGAACTCCTGATCTCTGATGATAATAATGATCTGATGCCCTTAATGAAGGACTTGAAACTCTATTTATAGAGTTCTAGAAATAACTAATTTGTAGTTATTCTGGATTGCGCATGATGAACTGCGCTAGCAATAGACTGCGCAAATAGCAAACTGCGCTGGCAGTTACTCGATCGTGGGCCAACTGTATTAGACGCGTGGCATTATTTGATTAAAATGCGCATGGTCGTGCACAGGCGGTTGCCACGTGGCGAGCAATTGATGGCATGTAAGCCACGTAATAAATGTCCGTTATCCTGATAGATTGTGCCACTTGAAAAGCGCTAGCATCAGACTGCGCTGAGACTCGGGCTTGGTCAAACTGCGCTGAAGTTGAGCTGTCATACTGCGCTGGCTGTACAGCTGTCCTCGAGCACCGTGCTGCACAAGAAACGAAAGGACTCCTCGTTTATTGGGCTGTCAGCTGTCAGAAGATCGGATTTTTGTCAGGTAATGATGGCACTGCCACGTCAGCATAGCGCGCTTGGGTGTTTGCGCAGTTCAGCTTCGCGTAGTTGATTTGCTGCGCAGTCCGTTTCCTGTACAGTTTATTGGAGGGTGCACAATTTAGTTTTTATTGCTTTTTTGATGGGTGCAACTTGATTTTTAGGACCTACAAGACCCCCTTCAAAGTTTTCAAAATTTGAAAAGACTTCAAAAATTTCGAAATACTTTGAATATGAAAAGTCAAGAAATGAGACTTGAAGGGCGCCGGTCAATACTCAACTGTCATAATAAATTTTTCTCTCGAAACGTTCGAACTCCTTTTCGTCTTCCCAAGTTGTGTTGATGATGTTCAGTTTCCCATAGGGAATATGAAGGGTTGATTAATTGTATATATATAAAGAAAAGTTTTCATTCTCACTTCTCATCCTCGTATAGTCATGGCACCGAAGAAAGAGGTTGACAAGGAAAAGGCTCAAAGCTCAAGGCTTGACATAGAGATGGAGGCCGATCAATTGCTATGAGCATGCAATTTCCTGGAATGCTTTGGACTGACTCCAGCGATCTTTGATCGTATAAATGGTGGTCTTTCAACTACCCACGAAGGACCCGGTGATGCAGAAGCATTCCTCGGTCTGATGCGTCGTTCAGGGATCCACAATGTGCACGAGTTAGGCGCCTCCCTTCGTCAGCCCAACGAAGGAGAGAAGAAGAAATAATATTTTGTGTAGGGGTGTCATCTATGTATTGTGACACTCAACTTATCTGTAGGGGCCTACTCTCTTTTTATGAAATAAAATCCTGGTGTTGTTTTTACCTTTATTCGTGTGGTGCATTGATATAGGATCATTCTACACTTCTTTTGACTGTTTTTATGTTTGCTCATTCCCAAGAGAAACAAAACAACACGTGGCAGCTATTCTGTGGTCATGAGCGCCTCTTATTAGGATCTTTTCCGAAATAGACTCACGCCATCTGCTTCTTTGAACCTTTATAAATAGCTGAGTTAAAGAATGCATTCTCATTCCTTTATTCTTCTTCTTCTCCGAAGATGACTTTTTGCAAGACTCTATTCTCCGACAAGGGATTGATGATGACGATGCTTTCCGATGTCATTCTTCTACACGTCGTGTCATCAGTCATTGATTCAACAACTCTTAACGTCGAACCATCTGACCTCGATGGTAAGCCTAACGTGAAACAGTAGCTTTCTGTGTATGATCATGTTTTATCCATTGTTATGCGTCACCTTTCACCGAAATAGGTATTTGATTTATACAAAAGGGGCAGAATGCGCCCATCTTTGATTGAACTGGGTGCACAATCGGCTGTCTTTGAGCTTTTGTTGAAAATAAGCGCCTATCTTTGATAGATAAGACGCGCCTGCTGAAAATGAGCACAAATCCTTGATAAATAAGGTGCGCCTGAAAAACGAGAGCGCAAATTCTCGATAGATAAGGTGCGCCTGAAGACAAGCATTTGTCTTTAACTGAACAAGGTGCGCGAGCATCTCTCTTTGACTGAACAGGGTATGCCCGTCTTTGATGGGCCAGTTTGCGCCTGATGATGATGACACTTTTATTGATTAATTTCTTTTTCTGTGCTATTTTTTTGCAGAAGCTTGGTTAAAGAACTTTTCCAGAACTGGCATTGGCGATATAGATGCTGTGGGGAGCATTCTTCTGACACACACATCTGGGAGCTCATGCGCTTTTGACGCGCAAATCAGACAACTCAGAACTCTTCGTGGGATAGAAGGGTCTTCCTCAGATGGTAGGAAGAGCCTTTATACACGAAAAGTTGGATGGTGGAGTCAACTCTAACCCGAGAAGTTGGGTAGTAGAGTTCCTTTCACAGCAGAACTAGGAATCGTATCCCAATGCTGGAAACATTCCTAGCTCTTCTGAAGGGCCGTCATCCCTCCACAAGTTGTATTGACAGCAACACGTCTTTGGGCTGCCATACTCTGGGGTTCTCCACTCGTCTAAGAGAGAAGACCAGAGTTAATTCCTACTGCCCTTGTTGCTATTGAGGCTCAGACAGCAAGGAATTGCCACCAACAACGAATCTGATGAAGAAGATCCAAAAGATGTAATAGATCTCCATTAGGTCACCATTGTTGTATAGAATGAAAATCCAAGATGTAATAGATTTCCATTATGATTTGTGAGAAAGTCTAAAAAATGTAATAGACTTTTATGATGATAGAATGAGATATGGAAATGACAATTCTGTGGAAAATACTCCTTTGAGACTTTTTCGATGTTCATGGCATTTTGATAAGCCGAACTTGATCTTAGCGTATGATTCTCAGAAAAGAACTGTTGCTTGTTTTAGTAGATTCGTCAGGGGTAATATAAACGTGACGAAATGACTGTTTTAAGCTGCCTATCTTGAACACATACTGGATGAGCTGGAGGCATCAATTGAGATTTACAAAGATCTTAATCGGGGGAAGGTAAAACCCCTAGTGAATGCCGAGTTTGAAAGGATGACTCGCGAAGCTAAAGTTACAAAAGCTGCTTTCCAGACTTTTTTGGACACTTATGCCACAAAGACTTCAGAGTATGATTCCCGGATGGAGGCGTTAGCGTCTGCTGCTGGGGAAAAAGAAAGGAAGGTTACTAAGCTGAAAGCAGAGTTTGCTCGTCTTCAGGAAGAGTTGAAAATTGTTCAGCTTGCTCTTGAGGAGGAGACGACACAGCATGAAGCTGTCATTCAGCAACTTGACAGTCTAACCCACGAGAAAAATGAGTTTGTCACTTCCCATCAAGATGAAATTACTCGCCGCCTAGTGACCTTGCCATCCTTTGATGATGAATCTGGAATGGCGGAAGCTAAAAGGCGGGTGTTGGATTCGCGTGAAGGACGACTCCAAGCATTGAAGCAGCAGATAGCTAGTTTGATGACACCTCCAGCTGAATAAGGAAATTTTTGTATTTTTTCCTTCTTTATGATATATCTTTTTGTAATGCCTTATATTTTGATTAATGAAAAGACTTTTTTTTGGCTCTATTATTTTTTGCATACCCCATTAAGGATATAAATAATAGCGATAGAAAATATATTCAGAGGTTCAGGACATGATATATTTCTTGAGTTAAAAAATAATTATATTCATTATATCTGCTCAGAGGTAATGTGGACATAGCAGAATATAATTCGTTGAATATCATTATTTCGATAGACAACTTAATCAGAGGTAACAACGTGACAAGTTGCTGATATGAATGAACGGATGAATCATCAAAATGTATGAACGAAATGAATCGTTTGGAATGAACGGATGAACCGTCAGATGAATTGAATGAACGGGTGAACCGTCAGATGTATGGAATGAACGGGTGAACCGTCAAGTGGATGGAATGAACGGGTGAACCGTCAAGTGGATGGAATGAACGGGTGAACCATCAAATGAATGTAATGAACGGGCGAACCGTCAAATGAATGTAATGAACGGGTGAACCGTCGGATGAATGGAATGAACGGGTGAACCGTCGAATGAATGGAATGAATGTTGCGAAGAACACGTCACTTCGATGTTTCAAGAATCTCTGCCTATAAATAGAACAGAAATTTAGATGGAATGATCACTTTCACTTTTCAACACAAAAATGTCGTCTGAAGATGCATCCAAGAAGGCTGAGATTGTCCCGAAGGTTGAAGAAATCACGGAGGAACGTCCAGCCGAACCAAACGAGCCAAAGCAGACGGAAGCGGGCGAAGGTTCGTCTGCCCCCAAGCCACCAAGGGACATCTTGGACTTCCTGGTTGACCCAGGGGAGACCGAAGAAGAAAAGGCCATGAGGATGGCTGCTTGCGCGTTTCTAGTAAAATCGGGCAAGGATGTTCTCGACTCTTTTGCCGACTACATTTTTGAAAAGGACGGTAGTGGTCCTCGTCCTGTCTTTAAGAAGGACGATAGTGATTCTCGTCCGTGATATCTTGTAACACCAGTTATGATAAAATAAAATAAAATTTTATTTATGAACTATTTTGTTGTATTTACAAGAAATTCCTTTTACATTCATACATAGTACTTTTTAAGGAATTTGCCATTGATAGGCATCATTGCAACTCGACCGTCTAACTCTGTAAGTTGATAAGTTCCATTTGAGAAGACTTTGCTCACAATATATGGACCTTTCCACTTCGCGTCGAATTTGCCCTTGCTCATATGAGTCATGGTCATAGGACGCATGACAGTTAGAACCAATTCTCCTTTCTGAAAAGCTCTGACCTTAACTTTGCGATTAAAAGCTTTTGAGATTCGGGCTTGATATAACTCAATATGCTGTTAAGCCAATAACCGTTTTTCGTCAAGCGCTTCTAATTCTTGAAGTCAAAGGAGGTCGTTGTTCTTTGTAGTGAGCTCGTTGGCAATGGCAATCCGCAGGGATGGGATCTGAAGTTCCAAAGGTAGAACTGCTTCACAACCATACACAAGAGAAAAAGGTATACAACCTGTAGGGTTACGGACCGTAGTGCGGTAGGCCCATAGACATTCTCCAAGTTTCTCACTCCAATTCTATTTGTTAGTAGATACAAACTTCTTAAGGAGTTTGATAATAGTTTTGTTAAATGCTTCAGCTAAACCATTAGCAGCAGGATTGTAAGCTGTCGAAGCGACATTGTCAATCCGATGATCATCACAAAACCTGGTAAACTTCTGGCTAACGAACTGTGGTCCATTGTCGTGAATGATTCTTCGAGGTACACCAAATCTATAAATGACATGGTGTTTGACAAAGTTGATGACGCTACTGGTCTTAACTTCAGCCAGAGGTATAGCTTCAGCCCATTTGGAGAAGTAATCAGTTATAGCTAGTATGAACCGATGTCCTTTAGAAGAAGGAGGATTAATAGGACCTATAATATCCATGCCTTAAGCTTCAAAAGGCCAAGAAGCAGCAGTCGGATGAAGAAATTTCGACGGTTGGTGAATGAAATCTGTATAGATTTGACAAGCTCGACATTTTCTTGTATATTCGATGGCATCCGATACCATAGAGGGCCAGTAGTAACCCATGCGTCGGATACGATCTTGTAGTTTAGGGCCGGGTTGATGTGCTCCGCAAACACCATCGCGAGCTTCACGTAACACTTGCTTCGCTTCATCACCAATATGACAGCGTAAGAGAAGACCGTCATAAGTCCGTCGGTAGAAAGTCTCGATGATCTGATTGTAATAAAATTGCAGAGATCGTCGACAAATACTCGTAGCCTCCTTGGGATCTTCAGAAAGTATATCATGGACCACGAAGTCGATGAAGGGAGTTCTCCAATCTTTACTGATAACATTGGCCTCAGTAAAATTACTGAACTCAATATTGCGATTGTTTTCGATGCAAAACAATTCCCAATTAGAGACAACCACCACCTGTTGTCTTTTGACAGGTATGGCTAAGACTGCTGCAAGATTGGCTAAAGCATCTGTCTCAGTGTTATAAGCTCGTCGAACATATTCAATGAAGAAAGCCTTGAATGATGCAGCCATGTAAGTCGCAGCTTCATGATAAAGCACTAGATCTTGATGACGAACTTCATAGGTTCCTCTAACCTGGTTAACAACCAGCTTGGAATCGCCATAGACTTCAAGATATTCGACGTTTAGTTGTTTAGCTAATTGAAGGCCAATGATTAAAGCGTTGTATTCTGCTACGTTGTTGGAACAGGGTTCATCTAGGGAACAGGCTCTTTGGATAGTTGACCTGTCTGGAGAAATAAGAACAACCCCAACTCCTGCGACAATGGCACCATTCGGCCCAATCCTAGATGCACCGTCAAAGAATAGACGCCAAGTAGGAAATTCTTCGAAGATCATATTTAATTCCAATGTCTCGTCTGGAATTTCATCGTAAAGTTTAGATGTTTCTGGAATAGGATGAGCCGCTAAACAGTCCGCCAGTGCTTGACCCTTAACAGATTTTTGTGGAACATATACGATGTCATATTGGGCTAGCAGAATGGCCCATGTAGCCAGTCGAGAATTGAGTGTGCTGGGTTTCTTCATTAATACCCGAAGATGATTAACTCGGGAGATGACATGAATAGTTTGTCCAATGATGTAATGCCTTATCTTTTGAACAGCAAACATAAGAGCTAAGCATTCTTTCTCAACCGAACTATAACGGTGTTCAGCACCAATCATAGTACGACTAAGATAGTAGATGGCTTGTTCATGGCCTTCTTTGTTCTTCTGGGCAAGTAAAGCACCCAATGAATGGTCCATAGCACGGACATACATTAAGAATGGTATGCCAGAGATTGATGGCACCAAGACTGGTGGGTTCATGAGATACTGTTTTATGTCATCAAATGCTCGTTGACATTCTTCAGTCCAAATGAAAGATACACCCTTCTTCATTAACTGGGTAAATGGTCTGCAGCGTCCAAACAGATTTGAAATGAATCTCCTGATGTACGCAAGTCGACCTTGGAATTCTCGTAGCTCTTTTAAGTTGCGTGGAGGACGCATCTCTTGAATGGCTTTGATTTTCTCGGGATCCACGTGTATACCTTTAGAGGTAATGACGAAGCCGAGAAATTTACCACTAGAGACACCCAAGAATGACTTGGTGGGATTCATTTTCAGCTGATGTTGGCGTATCAGATTAAAGATAGTTCTTAAATCTTGGATGTGATCTTCTTTTAGACGGCTCTTGACAGCAATATCATCGATATAGCATTCGACAGTCTTGCACAGATGATCTCGAAAGATGGTACTCATAGCTCGTTGGTAAGTTGCACCAGCGTTCTTGAGACCAAATGGCATCACTGTGTAGCAGTAGACTCCGCGAGGAGTACGAAAAGAAGTGTGTTTTTCATCTTCAGGATTCATCCAAATCTGATTGTAACCGGAGAATCCATCCATGAAGGATATCCTTTCGAACCCACAAGTGTTGTCGATCATGACGTCTGTAATAGGGAGAGGAAACTCATCTTTTGGACAGGCTTCATTAAGATCCCGAAAGTCGATGCAAACTCGAACTTTGCCAGTTTTCTTCAAGACTGGGACAACGTTGGCTACCCAATCTGGATGTTGTTCTTCTCGAATAAAGCTACAAGCTATGTGCTTTTTGACTTCATCATCAATCGCGTCCATCATTTCGGGCTTGAATCGCCTTTGCTGCTGTTTAACTGGCTTTGCATTAGGCAAAATATTCAGTTTATGAGTAGAAATTTTAGGATCTAAACCTGGCATATCTTCATAACTCCAGACGAAGACATCAATGTATTCTCGAATAAGAAGAATTAACTCTTGCTTATCTGCCTCTGGGAGATTCTTGCTGATGAATATTGGACGAGGTGACCCGTTTTCTCCTACGTCAATTTGGACCAATTGATCTTCGGTAGGGGGTTCTCGTTGTTCAAATCGGAGTTCCCATTGGGTGTCCATTCGTTGAGCCGAAGGATCTGTTTTAGAATTTTCCTCGATATCTTCGTCATAACCTTCTGGAAGCTCAGCGAAGACCATGTTAGAAGATACAATCAATCGATGAACTTGGCCAATACTGGTATCAGAATCCCAAGATCTGGACTCAGAAGAGTTAGAGCGCTCCTCACTATCAGACTCGGAGGCTACTGGAGATAAGACTGGAGGTGACGCATATCCGAGACCTCTTTTTGTCCTGCTGTAGTACATCTCTGATTTTCCTTTTGGAACGGCCGTACGGATAGGAGTCCGTCTACCCTTACCATAGTTGAGGCCACTCTTGAAGTCATAACCCATCTTTCGGATGATATCTTTTGATTGTTGACTATAACGACGAAGTTGGAGACGTCCCATATCGTTATTTTTGCTATCATCCGTATAGCTGAATTTTTGTTCTGGCCCTTTACTAAAAAGTATTGGACTCTCGCCTCTCTTTCGAGAAGGGACAACAAAATATGAATCATCTGGGTGTTCGAGTAAGACCTCTATTTGAAGAGACTGTACAACTCCCATTATAAATGATTGAAAGCTATCTAACATATCCAAATAGCATTTAGTATGATAAATGACATCAGTATACTGGAAAGGAGATGCTTTTTCATTGATTTGTACATCTATATTTACAACAGGACCTTTAGCCTTAGCAGGCTTGGTCAGATTGATTACAAGAGGGGAAGAAGAAGAACGTGAAGGAGGCTTGCTACGACGAAGGTCAATAACAAGTGGCTCAGAAGAGGTGAGCTCCCTTTTATCCTTGTTACGAGAAAAATCAATAACAAGTGGCTCAGAAGAGGTGAGCTCCCTTTGATCATGACCATCATCAGTTGGTTGCTTTCGGACTGGCAAGTGAATAGCCAGTGGTTTGGAGGACTGAGGATGAGAGATATGCCCTTTAACAGGTATGATGAGGGTGTCATTGGACACTGCTTCTTGTTCTTCTTCAGTGTCTAGAGCCAGTACTACCTTCATGAACTCATCTTTATACATACGAGCATCATTACAATATGCTTCGACACCTTTGAAAGGGTAGAGATCCGCAACCTCTTTTTGAACCTCTCCATTGTCATCAACATACTTGAAACATTGATGGAGAATTGAAGAAATAATGTTATGTTCATGAAGGAATGGTCTCCCCAAAAGAGCATTGTAAGAGCAACCATGGTTATCTATGATATAGAAGGTCACCTTTGTACGAAGATTGCCTATTTGGAGTTTTAGACGAATCTTGCCCAGAGGCTCACTTCTTCCCTGGTTAAACCCCAAGATGGTGGTGATTGTGCTAGAAAGACTATGTACTGGGATCTTCAGTGCGTCTAGCATTGTCCTCGGCATGATACTGAGTGCTGACCCGGGATCTATCAGAATACGATCGACCTTTATCGTGTCGATGTATCCAGTATAGTATAGAGGACGGTCATGCCTATTGTTTTCCATCAGCATATCATCCTGTGTGAAGGTAATGTTTGGAATTAACTCCAACACACTGTGACAGTGGAGGCAAGAGACAGGCTCTGATTCGGGCTTCCTTAGAAAAGTTAGACAGGTTTCCGCCTGCATGAGAGCTTCACTCAGAGTTTCTCGAGTCTCTTTGGAGAGGCGTAAGAGCTCAAAGATCGACAGCCTAGCCGGTGTATTAGCTAGTTGAGCCAAAATATCAAAATTGTATGGTTTCTCAAGTCCAGAAGGGGATGACTTCTTCAAAGGCTTGTCAAAATGGACTTGTTGTTTGCCTTTGTCGGCTGCTGTCGGCTTTGGGGGAATGGGTTCTACAACCGGTAAAGACACGGCAGGGATGCCCTCAGTAGAAGCAGGTTGCACTGGAGCGGACTCAGAAGAAGAGACAGGGTTTTCTTGAATTTCGGGAAGTTCCCGTAGATAGGCTTTTCCTGACCTGGTACCCAGCAGGATTTCCTCTTCAACTATGGGGTCAAAAGACACCATATTACAGACCTTCATTCTGCCCTTGGAGCGGTCTTTTTGCTTAGAAGGAGCCTTGAAGTCTGTAACAAGGTCTGGGTATATCCACATAATCTCGCCGTTATCAGGAGATAGGGGAACAAGACCTTCACTCCGTGGAGGAGGGAGATTCTCGATCTCAAGGGTGGCCTTGGGGATAGGGATGACACCATGCTGTACCATCTGTGGAGGGAAGTTACCGAACTATACTGAGACCATGTTCGCGGTAACAGTCTTCTCATCTTGTTGAAGAGTGACAACACCAGCATTGACTAACTCCTGAATCTTACCTTTGAGCACATAACATGCTCGAGTGGGATGACCAATGAACCTGTGATAGACACAATATTTGGGATGATCAGTCTTACCAACCTCGTCAGGCTTCTTCGGGTCTGGAAGTTGGAGCTTATTGCTTTTGATCAAGCAATCGAAGATGCTCACGGTGTCGTTCTCGTCAAAGGAGTATTCTACTTTCGGACGAGTTTCCCTTGGTGGAGGGGCAGAAGGAGTAGAAGCAGACGTAGGTGGAGCTACGTTGACAGCCAGAGATTCTTTGTTCTTCAAATTGATGTTCAAAGTTTCTTTACCTTTGCGGTTGTTCTGGCGATTACCGCTACTAGCTGTCGGGTGTTCATCCCGGTCGGGGTTAGACATGTGTACCCCCAGCTGCTTGAACTTGTCTACAATAACTTCATTTTCTTTAGCATTGACAATAAATGATGGCCAGTCTTGAAATTGAGTTGACCCCATCCACATGCTGATGATAGGCAAAAGATTTGCCTTACAGGTATCTATAGTGACAGCGGCCGGAGTCCCAGGAGGCATCTTTAATGCTTCTCGGCGGAATCGTTCAATGAAACTTTCAGTGGTTTTATTATGCCTTTGTTTGATCTTGTTGAGGGCCGACATGGTCATGTCGTTGATTCCCTCGTAGAATCGCTCCAAGAAGATTTGTTTCAAACTCGAGAAAGAGGTGATACAACCATCAGGCAAGCTCCTGTACCAATCGTATGCTACACCGGCTAAACAGCCGACGAATACCCTGGTAAGAAGGGCATCATTTGGTTGCAGTTGAACAGTCATTACCTCAAAGTGATTAATAAATTGACTTGGAGAAGTGCTGCCATCAAATAGTAAAATTGTAGGGATCTTGTATTTTGTAGGAAATGGGACTTCCTTCCATTCAACCGGATAGGGTTGTTTGATTCCCAATCTTTGTAAATTATCCTTCTCTTTAAAAGCCTCAAATTGAGTGCGCAAAAGCTTGACTGCTTCATTAGCATCCTCCGATGATGAAGAAGGAGCAGATTGAGTGTTAGGAGGAGGAACAGCGTGGTAAGTGCTACCCCCAGCTTCTGACTGACTGGGTGTGGGTTGAATTTGTACAGAGGGTATTTGAGGAGATACTACCCCCAGACCTGCATTAACAGGTACCGACGATGCTATAATCTCAGGGTTTGCAGCAGGTACGGTCGGTGGTATTATATGTTGGGCCACAATGATAGAATGCATACTTGCGACCATTTCAGCCATGGTCTTCAGCTTGTCTTCCAGTGCAGCTATTCGTTGTTCTTGATTTGCTGAACTAGAAGCATCTGGGTCTTCAGTGACAACATAAGCTGTCACTTCTCTAGGTACAGTAGAAGATACTGTATGTTCAGAACTTTTGCTGTATGCATCTTAATCAGAGAAGGAATCATCTCCTGAATAAGAAATAAGGAGATGACCAGAGGGATCTTGGAGAAGATTCCCACGCCCCATTGTATCTCGACTTCGGGATCGGGTGTGTCGAAATACTCCTTCAGAAGATTCTTGGAGTAAATCTAAGTACCGCTGGCTGGGCCTGCGAGGCTTGTCGTGTTTGGAGCACTTTCTACCCCCAGTTTTTCGAGAAGCCATGTTGACGGAAGCATACAACACTTCGTCTTCATCTTCTGACATTGGTTCAGAAGTTGCAAAATTCAGACGATCGAAAACAGATCGTTTTGTTGTCTGGCAACAGCACTTGATGACAACCTTGTGATTACAATGATGTTCAAGTGGTTGAACTGGAGGTGCTGAGATGTTGTCCCGTTTTTGCTTGAGGTGCTCCCGGAGGTCAGAAATAATGACGGGACGAGAAGAAGTCTGAGGGATATGTTCTTTGACCACATTCGGAACATGGTTTCGGTTCTTCATATGTTTTGTCCCGTGAGTATATAGAGAAGTACTCACTTCATTAGCATAGGTGTCAGGATTTTTCATCCTGGAAATTCGCCTTTAATGCAGGTTGATCTTCGGCATTGGCTGCTTGCGTTTCATAGAAGCTGGTTTATTGAGATAAGTCCGTAGATCAGCAAATTCACTCCCAGGGGTTTCTGTCTGAAACACCAGTAATTTTCCCTATTTTGAATGGGATATCCTGAGAGTTGGAAGATCTTGGAATTTTGCTACCAGAGTAGGCAGAATACCTCTTTGATCAGTACATTTTCCTTTGGCAGGGAGGGAAGAACTTTTGTTTGAGAGAGTTCTTGTACTGACTGGTGCCGAGGCACGTTCAGATGGATCTTCTACGGTAAAAACTGGAGAAGACTGAGAAAAGACCAAAGGACCTTTTTCCTTGTTTTGTGAAGAAGGGTTGGCTAAAAAGCATTTCCCTCTGTTGTCTTCCAAGTCGTAGAACGAGGAAGTTCGAGAAAAGACCAACGGACCTTTTCCTTTGTTCTGAGGAGGAGGAGGAACAGTCAACAGACTACCCCTAGTGGATTGTGCTAGAGCAACAGGGTGCTTGGGAAGAGGAGCAGAGTTTTTTCCCTTGCTGTGAGAAGAAGGAAGATTAGCCAAAGGACTATCCTAATTAGACTTCACTGGAACAGCGAGAGGAGTCTTGCATTGGCTGATTGCGCTTGGGAAGCTTTGGCAGATGGCCTTTTAGCTACAGAAACTGTAGTTTGTGCAGCAGAAGTCCTGACTTCAGAATATTTAAGTTGCACTCTGGTTGCAGAAATGGTGGGTTGCGCAAGAGAGAAGGAGGTCACCAACTGCACAAGGGGGAGAGGAGTCTTGCACTTTGCCAGAGTAGCATAAGAAGTGGATTGTGCTATGGCAGAAAGAGCAGTGTGGTGCGCAAGGACAGCAGTTGCTACTGGTTCTTTGGCAGCAGAGACAGCATGTTGCGTAGAGGACTGCGCAAAGGACTGCGCAGAGGACAGCGCAGAGGACTTTGGAGTCCATACTGAACGGGCCTTGCTCTTGGCAGAGGTTGCAGTGCGACGAGTAGTCCCAGAGTTGATCATCGCCTCGTAGGTAGTCTGGTTGACCTTCACAACCAGCGTCTTCTGCATTTTTTCGATAGACGCAATGTCGCATTGAGTTGTCACTTCCTCGTCGGAGGAGAAAGTCGTCCCCAGCAGAGTCGCCATTTTGTTTGGAAAAACAAAAGTTTTTTTATTTCACAAACTTTATAAGAAGATTATAATTGAATTCTGGGAAAGTACAACTATAGGAATCCGATCTGAAGACGATCGCTTTATCCCTTAGACGATGTGAACTCTGAAGACGATAGCCTCTGAAGAATGCAGCAGCACTTGGACAAGAACTCCTGATCTCTGATGATAATAATGATCTGATGCCCTTAATGAAGGACTTGAAACTCTATTTATAGAGTTCTAGAAGTAACTAATTTGTAGTTATTTTGTATTGCGCATGATGAACTGCGCTAGCAACAGATTGTGCAAACAGCAAACTGTGCTGGCAGTTACTCGATCGTGGGCCAACTGTATTAGACGCGTGGTATTATTTGATTAAAATACGCATGGTCATGCACAGGCGGTTGCCACGTGGCGAGCAATTGATGGCATGTAAGCCACATAATAAATGTCCGTTATCCTGATGGATTGCGCCACTTGAAAAGCGCTAGCATCAGACTGTACTGAGACTCGGGCTTGGTTAAACTGCGCTAAAGTTGAGCTGTCATACTGTACTGGCTGTACAGCTGTCCTCGAGCGCTGTGCTGTACAAGAAACGAAAGGACTCCTCGTTTATCGGGCTGTCAGCTGTCAGAAGATCGGATTTTTGTCAGGTAATGATGGCACTGCCACATCAGCATAGCGCGCTTGGGTGTTAGCGCAGTTCAGCTTCGCGCAGTTGATTTGCTGCGTAGTCCGTTTCCTGCACAGTTTATTGGAGGGTGCACAATTTGGTTTTTATTGCCTTTTTGATGGGTGCAACTTGATTTTTAGGACCTACAGATAGATCTTCCTTTAACTGGATAATAGTTTGGTCTTTTTCTTCGAATAGCTTAACAGTCTCGTGTAACAACAATTTAATAGAAGAAACCTCACCAGACTCATTTGAAGAGTCACTATCTCTTACATGATCTAGTAGGTCGGTAAGTCTTCCTATTTCACCTTTGTACTCTTTGAGTACCTTCTTAGAGGTTTCATATTTGCTACGCAGTTTTCTGTAATCATCTAATAGTTCATTGAAAGCCTCTCCTAGTTGCTCAGAGGTGAAATCATCATAAGGGTCAAATAGAGGATTAGTGATTACCTGATCGCAGGACATCAAGCACACATTTGCAGCGTCATCTGATTGTTCATCTTCTGAGTCGCTGGCTTCACTTTCATGCCATATGCTTGTATTGGCGTACTTTCTTGATGTCGATTTCTTCAGGTAGCCTTTGTCATATTTGCTGTTTTTCTTTGATGATGATGCTGTTGGACAGTCTTTCTTCATGTGTCCTTTCTTTTTGCATCCGTAGCAAATAGGATCTTTCTCGTTGTTGTTGTTGTTGCTGTCTTTTGTTCTTCTGTTAAATCTCATGAACTTCTTGAATTTTCTTACCAGAAGAGCTTGATCTTCAGAGTCGGAGTCGCTGTCGTCGGAATTATCTTCGATGGTTCTTCTATGTTGAGCCTTGAGAGCGATCGTCTTCTCTGACTTCTCCTTTGGTGTAGCATCTTCAAAGTCTTGAAGTTCTTACTCGTGAGTGAGTAGCTTACCCATGAGTGTTTCTAGAGACATTGTTGAGAGGTCGTTCCCTTCAATGATTGCAGTAGCCTTTGGAATCCAGTTCTTTGTAAGGGCTCGTAGAAGTTTGCGAATCTTCTCATGGTTACTGTAATCCTTGCCTAGTGAAGACAGAGGATTTACAATATCCAAGAATCTTGTAAACATCTGAGTAACTGATTTACTTGGCTTCATTTTGAACGCCTCGTACTCCTGAGTAAGTCTGTTGATCTTTGACTCCTTGACTTGTGTTGTTCCTTCGTGGGTTACTTCGAGAAGTTTCCACACTTTGTTTGATGTTGTGCAAGTAGACACTCTGTTGAATTCAGTTCTGTCTAAAGCACAAAATAAAGCGTTAATAGCACGTGCGTCAAGACTGGCCTTTTTTTTCTTCCTCTGTATATTTGTCATGGGATTTTTCAGCCAAAATACCATCAACATTAATACGAGGTGGCTTTTTATAGCCATCAATAACTACAGACCATAAGTCAAAATCAAGAGATTTCAGAAAGAAACTCATACGTGTTTTCCAATAAGTGTAGTTTGTGCCGTCAAACAGTGGAGGTCTGTTTGTGGCTTGGCCTTCACTTGTGAATTTCACAGTTGCCATGTGTAATGCTGTGATCTATATAAAAATTACTTATAACTGCAATTTTATCTTGTTTTACCTGTAAAACCCGCTCTGATACCAATTGTAGGAACGAAATCATAAAGCACAATACTCTAGAGGGTGGATGAATAGAGTAGGCAGCGGATTATTGCTAATTAAAAACTTGTTAGCTGTTAGATCACAGATATAACAATAATCATAAAAGTAAATGACAAAAATTAAAAGTGATCAGAAGGCAAACGCAAACACCGATATTTATACTAGTTTTCCTCTTGTGAGGACTAGTCCAGTCGGAAGAACTCTAGCTTCCAGTTAAATCCACTATTGGAAAATCTCGCAAGTTTTCATACGAAGTCCTTGCAACTTCTACAGACGCGAGCTTTGATACGAAGAACTCAACCAACTTCAATTGTGAAGAGTTGAATCTTCTATCAAGCCTCTGATTACAATCGCTCTGAAACTTCTAGACCGTACCGTACTGGCAAATCGACTAGAGGATTGTAATTGGCTAGGGATTTAAAAATGAAAGCTTTTAAGAACTCTTTGGAAGAATGTAAGCTTAAGAAGAGAAGAGATTGAAAGTGAATTGGTGATTTGAAATGATAGAAATACTTCTCTATTTATAGTTTTTCCAAAGACAGAACTCTGACAGAATTCGGGCAGAATTCGGACAGAACTCTTTGTAACAAATCGCAACTGAAGGATGACCAAGTTTAAAATCCAACGTTCACTAACGTTCCAAATGGCCGAACTCTGGCCGAACTCGGGTCGAGTTCTGCTTGGGTTCTGTCAGTTCATTTTTGGAGAAAATCAATTTTTGGCTTTTTGAAAAATTCTTCAGAAGCTTTTTGTAAAAAGAATATTTTTAAAAAAATATAGGTCATTTGTAAAAGAATAGGATGGTTTTGAAAAACGTTTTCGGATATCCTATTTGCCAGTACGACTCGGTGTACAATGTATTCCTAGACGCAATAAAATGAAAAATTATATTGCTTAAGAGGAAGTACATTTGGAGTGGCAAACGGCTTCAGAACAGCTTCGGTCTTGAACATAATAAATATCCATTGTTGAGCAGTGTCCAAAACGTCGTAGGTAAACATCTGAGTTGACTTGCATTTATATCAAGACAGAGTTTGATCAAGTATTAAAATCAGGTTTGACCATGACCAATGGGCCAACAGAGACTGCATCAGATAGTCCACGGAGTAAGGCAGAGTTTATAGCACTTTTCCGAGCCTCCACCGTCACCCCCAGAATCAAAATTAAACAATTGTACTTAGACTATTTCCTAAGCTTTCATTCTAGGTTCTTCTTTGGACTTCCCTCCTAGCCTCCACCGTCACCCCCAGAATCAAAATTAAACAGAGACTGCATCAAGTTCTCGAAGAAGCTCCTTCTGCAGCCCAAGACGATGACCAGAACTCTCCTGTGGCTCTGTTTCCATCCGCAGAGGACCCCACTGTTTCCAAATTCAGCAGAGGAAAATACTACGATGCTGAGTTTTTGGGGGCACAAGGGAACTCTATACGGACAAAGAGGAGGCCGCAGAGAGGAGATGGACAGTCTGCCCATGCAACAACCAACTCTGGCCGCAGGCAGACAACTCATGCGACAGCCAACTCTCGCCGCAGGAAGATGATCCATGTGGCAGCCAGCTCTAGCCGTAAGAAGATGGGACATGCGATGACCAATCCTGCCCACAGACAGGACGTCTCATGCGGCCCTGTCAGAAGCTCTGTGTTCGACCACCTCTCATACGGGCCCGATGCCATGCGGCCCATTAAAGAAGCGGGATGTATCATTCTGGACTCTTTTTACTACGCGCCTTCGGGCGCTAAGTCAAAAAAGTCTAGGAAAGTACGGGCTCAACCAGCCCAGTCAACTGTCCAAGTTGCCGACTGTCAGTGGGCTCCGTTAGCTGTTACACGGGCTCCTGACGAAAAGTTGTCCAGAACCACCCGCGTCCAGTCCCCCAGGGCTAACGGACAGGGTGGGTCTTTAAAGTCTCCCTCTAAAGATCTAGAGCAAGTACTTTTACTAGCCACAGATCAGGGAGCAAATATGACGCCTAAGCGCTCGTGTGCTCGGGATCCCCGAGTTCACAAGTTTGATGCAAAGGCAGAGCAGCTTCCTACCGACTTACGTGACGTGATCACTCACAAGCGTAAGACGGAAGCATCAACATGCAATGAGTCCCTCTCGGGGCGTCGTTGCACCCAAGTCATCATCAACTGCTGTTGCAACAAATCAGCAGCACCTGAAGATCGACAGTCAGTTTTCCAACAACTGCAGCAGCCAGCACCTGTCCGACAGGTACAAATTCTAGGGGACGAAGAGCTTCCTTTCGTCTCCTATAATTAAACTCAAAAGGTTCGCCCTGGCAAGGGAGGAAAGAAGACAGGCTCTTCCAGTCCAGCCATCTCGTCTAGTATTGCAAGGAGACCCTCATCTGGGGGGTTCCCATCAACCACGGGGGTGTCTATTTAGGCACTCGATCCAAGAAGAAGCTTTCGGCACTCGGGGGTGCACCGTCAGCCTCCTTGAGAATAGATGAAGCTGGGGGTAGCAGCCCCCTCAATGTATGCGACAACCCGGTGTACCAAGAGCACACATAGGGGGTAGAGATCCCCCAGAACTCTACAACAGAATCGGATTTCCCTGAGGGCCACCACCCTCACCAAGACGATACGGCTTTCTGCACTGGGGGTAGCACCCCTTCCGAGTCTGACGAAGACGATATTCTGACATTTTCTAATAATTTCTCTATACAAGGGTACAATATCGATAGTACCTCTGCAACAATCCCTTCCACCTCTACCCACGTGAAGACAGTCTTTATGACTGACAACGATCATGAAGCGCCTTCCGACCGACAATGGCTAGAAGTGCTCGAAGCCATGCTCCTATCCTTAGTCAAGTCGGTTGATGAGATCAAAGCCGCCTTGCCAGCTCAACCAGCGAGGACGCCCGGACAAACAAGCTTGGGACCCGCAGTCAATGCGGATTCCAACACGACCGCCCTTCTTTTGGGTGATGATCCCGTAGCATCATCCGTTCTTTCAGCTGTAGATGAAGCCAAGGAGGCTAGGAGGGAAGTCCAAGAGCTCCGATCAATGTTCAATTCCCGAGACTCCTCTCGGGATCTCAGAATACGGCAGCCATATCTCGTCGCATGGAGGGATGTACCTTTTTTACCGCGGTACAAGCCGTTTCATATCGATTCCTATGATGGGAAGACCTCTGCTAGTCGGTACATGACTTACTTTGAAGTCACCACCGACCACTTGTCGCATAGTGACGCCATCCTCATGCGATTATTCATCGGAGCATTGGAGGGGATCGCGTTCGACTGGTACCGCAACCTTCCCGACAACTGTATCTATTCTTTCGACGGCTTCAAGCACATGTTCCTGGAGAGATTCTATGAAGTAGGACATGATGTCACGATGTCATCTCTCATGGACGTTGTTCAGGGAGAGAGGGAACTGACGAGAAACTATATCGAGCGGTTTCGCCAAACCGCGATGAGATTGCCTCAGGGCAATCCTGAGAGCTCCCTAATTGAAATCTGCCAGAAGAAGATGCTCCCTGCAATTAGCCTCTGGATAGGAGAGGATCAGTTCAGAGACTGGACGACATTCATCATAAGTGCTACCAACGCGGAGGCAAAATTTAAGAAGGCTCGCCAGCTGGGGTTACACATCCCGAACGGAGAAGATAAGGGCAGACGCCCTGGTCCCACCTCCAATAACAACAACAGTGGCACCACCATCAAACGGGACAACAAGGGCAAGCAGGCCATGGTCACTGATGCGACTCAGAAGCCTGAACAAAAACAGACGGAAGGTCAGTGGCCTAAGATCAATTACTCGTTCGAAGATAGTCATGTCAAACCTATCTTCGATATGCTCTTACAAGGGGGTAGGATCCAGCTTCCGCCAACAAGACACGAGCCCTGAGCAGCAGAAATGGAGGACCCGAAGTACTGTCACTTCCACCGCTATGTCCATCATGCCACCCAGGATTGCTTTCAGTTGAAGCGGTACATCCAGAGTCTTATTGACTCCAAAGCTTTGTCGATAGACTTTGAAGAGGTTACTGTGGCGGCGAATATGGTATCTATTCAGTTCGGCGACTTCCCTCCAACAAGCACTCCAGACGGGGTAATACCCGTCCCCCGGGTAACGATAGAGGTTACTAATCTTCCACCCGCCCGGAGCCAGAAATTTGGATTGGTACCCCTCATCACATCGCAAGGAGAGATCATGTAGGTGCATCCAGACTTGGTGCCCGAAGTTATCCAGGGTGTGTCATCTCCTCTCAACAAGAAGAAGGGCAAGAAGTACAGAGCCTGCCACACAATTTCAACTGAAGAAGCTACAGATATTGTCACCCAATCTGGAACACAAGTCCAGCCCGTACGGAATAGTCCAGCTGAAGATCCTCAGCCAGCAACGTTGCCTTCCTCTGATATTCCAAGGCCATCTCAGCCTCCGCTGGCGGGTAAGTCCAAGACAAAGGAGACCCGCTTCGATAGGCCACTCCGCAGTGATGTACCTCAGGGATTGGAGAGACCTTAAAACTTTGATATATTAGCACAATTGGCTAATACACCAGCAAAGTTGTCGCTATACGAGCTCCTAAGGCTCTCTAAGGATCTTCGTGTCGCGTTAAGCGAAGCACTCCAGAATGCTGATGCCTATTTAGCTCTGTTTGCCATAAAATATAAAAGCACAGAACAATTATCGGAGGACTGGACTTTTACTTCACAATACAAACTCGCTTGTACAAAGAAAGCCTTGGGACGAAAACCTAGGTACAGCAATCTAAGTACAATTGTTTATTTTAGATTCTGGAGGTGACGGTAGAGGCTCGGAAAAGCGACGACAGCTCTGCCTTACTCCTTGGACGATCGGATGCAGCCTTGGCTCCAGAGAAGAAATGCTCTCAGGATGCTCTCTGTGCCTGCCTTTGTCTCTCTTCTCTCTCTTTAAGTCTCTCCAGGTGCTCTGGTGCTCTTCGAAAAAGGTCCTCTTCGCCAAGGAATGGCACCTTGCTATTTATAGGAATGGGATGCAATCATTAGGGTTTACAATGATTGTCTCCTTGAGAAGTCGGCGGCTAGAGATCAGTCAATCTGGGCCATTAATTCTGATTATAGCAAATCTAGGCAATTAATGTGGATTGCACCAAATCTCTGTGGACGATAAATGTTGATTGCCATGAATATTTACGACTTGTGATGGCTTGCCACGTGTCTAATTTGCTCGATTTGACTTGATCTGGGCAATTATGGTGATTGCAACAAATCTGATTTTGTTAGAATTTGTTAGCACCCATAATTCCAGGAAGATAAGACTGCCATGTGTCTCAATCGTCGTGAAAAGTGCCACGTGTCTTCACAGGGTCATCTTGGCAGAGCCGTATATGAGTGGGCCGTATGAGGATGAACGGCCGCATGAAGATGGGCAGCCGCATGGGGATGAACAGCCGCATGAAGATGGGCAGCCGCATGCTGACGGGCGGCCGCATAAAGGATGCAGCCGCATGAAGATGGGTAGCCGCATGGGGATGAACAGCCGCATGAAGATGGGCAGCCGCATGCTAACGGGCGGCCACATAAAGGATGCAGCCGCATGAAGATGGATGGCCGCATGAAGTGGGCGGCCGCATAAAGTGGACGGCCGCATAAATACAGCAGCCGTATGCCTAGGGACTCGATGGATTCTGCCAGCTGTGAAAAGATTTTCTTCTCTTCCCTAGGAACACGCCTTTATGTCAGTCATTATTGCGCCTTTATGTCAGAGCTGTCATTTGTCAGAGCTGTCAGCCGTCAGGGCATTAAATGCAGCCAAAGATAAAGGGAAAAAGCTGTTGAAGGCCACGTGGCTCTGGGCCTATCCGAGCCGCATAGACGCTTGAGCCGCATGGACCCCTGAGCTGCATGGGCTCTCTGAGCCGCATGGAGATTCTTGGCCGCATAGACCTTTCTTTATTCTTTTCCATGCTTCTATAAGACCCCCTTCAAAGTTTTCAATTTACAAAATTAAAATACTTTGAATAAGAAGCATGGCTATGTATAAACTCCTCTGACCGTATAGGGTGTTCTGGCCGCTTGGACGTCCCCGCCGCATGGCCTCCTCAGCCGTCTGTCCATCTGAGCCGTATTGTCCAACCAGCCGCATGGACTGTCTGGCCGCATAGGCTGTCTGGTCGCCTGGGCTCCTTGCCACGTCATCCTGCCACGTATGCAAATCTTTTGCATTAATTGCCTTTGATTTGCCGTCAGATTTTGAAGCCGCTTTTCGAGGAAGGATCCTAAGAGTTTGATCTTTATTTAGTCGGTTCGTCTCGATAACCGAAGAGTCGGTTTTTATGCTGCACTCGGATCGAATCGCCCTTCTTTTGCCTATAAATAGGAACATGTTCAGACGGAGAGACTTCTTTACTCTCTCTCGTCTTCAACTCTTGCTGCCCTAATTTTCTGTCTCTGTCTTTCTTTTCCGACCGTCGGACGACCATGGCCCCCAAGTCTTCCAAGGCTGCCTCTGCCGCGGCGAAGGACAAGAAGGCGGCTTCTTCGTCGGCCACGACACCCGAAGCTCACTTCGACGTTCGTTCTGCTGTTAAGGGTAAGGATTTGAGAATGTCATATTCTTCGAAACCCTAACGACGGCTCTGTTGCATGCTTTATGCATAAGCTTTTAATGCAAACTATTTCGAGTTGTTTGGGCCGCATACATGTCCCATAACCGAGCTGCATGGGGGTATACCCCATGTTCGAGCCGTATGGGAGTTGTTTTAGTGGGCCGCATGAGCACTTCGTAAACCGAATCGCATAATAACCTGTCGATCAGATCCGCATGAGTCCCCTGCGTAAGGCTCTGACCATCTTCTGACTTTATTTCTTTTTATCTTTGATTCTTACAGCAACCCTGCCGAAGGCTGAGATCTTTATAAAGGAAGAGTTGCTGCCCCCTTCCAAACAAGAATCATCGCTTGTTAAGGAGGAGGTAACACCAGAAGCAGAGGAACAGAAAGGAGAGCTGGCGCCCATTGCTGTAAAGCAAGAGCCTCAGTTTGACGGTGGTAGTACTGGGAGTTCTGATCCTCCTATTTCGGACGAGGATCTTGCTCAAGTACATCCTTCATATACAAAATGGTTGAGGGATTGGTATATGCGTCCCCGTAACTAGGATTAGTGGGCTCTAACAAATGTCCGTCTTTGTTTTGATACTTCTGTCTGTCTTTAGCTGCGGTTTATGTCTTGCTTCTTTTGGACATAGATGTAATCTTCTTTCCTTTTGTCTAAATGAAATAATAGAGAACTTTTTTGGCTTGCTAATGAGATGTAGCCATATGAATGTCACCGCTTTTGAATGACTGGGATACATTTGCTCTATTCTTTGTTTTGTAGTAGTTGCCCCAATGAAAGACTTTTTGTGGACCTATTATCCTTGGCGTATCCTGATTCTGGGTATGGATAATAAGTTGAAAGAGAACCAACATGCTTACTCAGAGGTAATGAGGACATGGCAAGTATGAGGGTTTTACCACGGAGCCTTCCTACTCAGAGGTAATGAGGACATGACAGGAGTGGACTCAATGGAGGATATTTGTGGTCAACAGAGGACATTTGTGGGCCTATTATCCTTGGCGTACCCTGGTTTAGGATACGGATAATAAGACGAGAGAGAACCAATATACTTACTCAGAGGTAATGAGGACATGGCAAGTATGAGGGTTTTACCGCGGAGCCTTCCTACTCAGAGGTAATGAGGACATAGCAGGAGTGGACTCAACGGAGGATATTTGTTGTCAACAGAGGACATTCGTGGACCTATTATCCTTGGCGTACCCTAGGTTTTTTTGGTACAGATAATAAGTCGAGGGAGGACCATCATATTTACTCAGAGGTAATGAAGACATGGCAAATATGAGGGTTTCTTCGATGGAGCCTTCCCACTCAGAGGTAATGAGGACATGGCAGGAGTGGGCTCTATGAAGGGGTACATAGGACGACTCAGAGGTAATGAGGACATGGAAGTTCTATGTAGAGGGGTGATTTGTTTTTGGCGGAAGTGAAACGACTCAGAGGTAACATCGACGTGGTCGTTTTAGAAATTTTGTGGATCCGTTACCCTTTTTGTACACTGAGAGTACGGGTAGTGGATCATGAGGGAGGAGCTCTTTCGAAGAAATAAGTTTAGAGGTATGATCATACATGACTTACTACCTAAAAGAGTGACCGGAATGTAAGTTCAGAGGCACCTGCGGGTACATAACTTGATAATCTGGGAGATTATGAATGTGAGTTCAGCGGTACCGGAGGGTACATAACTCGACAATCTAGAATATTTTGAAATATGAGTTCAGCGGCACCGGCGGATACATAACTCAATAATCTGGGATTTGGAATACGAGTTCAGCGGTACCGGCGGGTACATAACTCGATAATCTGGAACTTGGAATATGAGTTCATCGGTACCGGCGGGTACATAACTCAATAATCTGGAATTTGGAATATGTGAGTTCAGCGGTACCGATGGGTACATAACTCAATAATCTGGGATCTGTGTGAATGTGAGTTCAGCGGTACCGGCGGGTACATGACTCAATAATCTAGAATTAGGAGAATGTCGTTTAGACATAATATTTCTTCAGAAACTTGCCGTTGACGGGCAATATGAGCAAGTCTCCATTTTATTTTGTGAGGCGGTAAGCACCATTGGAGAATACGGCCTCAATGATAAATGGACCTTCCCATTTTGGCTAGAATTTGTCGGCAGTTTTGTGAGTCATGACCATCGGCCTCCGAATTGCCAGAACGAGATCGCCTACTTGGAATGTTCTGATTTTAACCTTCTTGTTGAAGGCTTCGGAGATGCGTGCTTGGTAAAGCTCGATTCATTGCTGAGCCAAGAGGCGCTTTTCATCTAAGGCCTCCAACTCTTGTAACCGGCGACGATAGTTATCGTCTGTCGTCAATTGGTAAGTGAGAGCGACACGGAGCGAGGGTATTTGAGTCTCCAATGGGAGAACTGCCTCACTCCCGTATACCCGGGAGAATGATGTGTTCCCTGTGGCTGTTCGGACTGTGGTACGGTACGCCCATAAGCATGCACCAAGCTTCTCGTTCCAGTCGTATTTGTTGGACGATACGAACTTCTTGAGAAGTTTGATGATTGTTTTATTGAATGCTTCTGCCAACCCATTCGCTGCTGGGTTGTATGGCGTTGAAGCAATATTCTGGATGCGATGCTTGTCGCAGAACCGATAGAAGGTGTGGCTTACGAACTTGGACCATTATCGTGGATGATCCTTCGGGGCAGTCCAAAGCGATAGATGACGTGATGCTTGAGGAAGGTGATCACGTTCGAAGTCTTTACTTCTGCAAGCGGAACAGCTTTCGCCCATTTGGAGAAGTAATCCGTGATAGCGAGTATAAAGCGATGTCCTCGAAAAGAAGGTAGAGCGATCGGACCGATGATATCCATTCCCCATGCTTCGAATGGCCAAGACGCCACTGTCGGATATAGAAATTCGGATGGTTGGTGGATGAAGTCCGCGTGGACTTGGCAGGCTTTGCGAAGAACCGGGATCAATATGGAATATGGAAGAACCGGGATCAATGTGCATCCGATCCACCTTTACGTCACCGATGTATCCAGTATAATATAACGGTCGATCGTACAGGTTGGTTTTGATGAGCATATCCTGTGGAGTGAAGATAATATTGGGCATCGCTCCTGTGCAAACGCTGTCTTGGAGATCTGCAGGCGGGCTCTCTCTCGTGAGGTTGACCTGAGCTAGTTATGCGTCGGCGTTCTGGAGTGCGTCGCTCAAAGCCGCACGAACATCCTTGGAGAGTCTCAGGAGCTCGTATAAAGACAATTTGGCCGGTGTGTTGGCCAATTGCGCCAAGATGTCAAAGTTGTAGGGCCTTTTCAGCCCATGAGGTGCCTCTTTTCGGAGGAATTTGTCAAAGCGAGTCTCCATCGACCTAGGCTTGTCGGTCGTTGGAGGTTGGGAAGGTCCCGGAGTGTCAGCAATGGCCGGCTGATGCTCTTCAGCCGAGTTATCTGGCGTAGGTTGGGATTGAGCACCAGACCGCGTGACGACAGCTGTGGCTTCTTCGACATCTGCCAAGATTGTGTGGCAGGATCTGACCTTTCTACTCCCCTTTTTGCCAATAGAGGGTGGTGTGGACTGAGTCACTTATGGTACCAAATCTGGATGGACCTACATAACCTCCCCTCGTGACGTGGTGAGGGGTACCAGGCCAGTAGCCTGATCTCGAGGAGGTGGAAGATTAGCAATCTCCATTGTTGCCCGAGGGATGGGTACCACGCCGTCTTGAGTCTCTGTTGGAGGGAAGCTGCCAAACTGTATAGACACCATGTCGGCTGCCATGGTCACCTCCTCGAAATCAATGGCCAGAGCCTTCGAATCGATGAAATATTGGATGTATCGCTTCAGCTGGTAGCAGTCATGTGTAGCATGATAGACGTAGCGGTGGTAATGGCAGTACTTTGGGCTCTCCATTTCCGCCGGCCGAGGTTTCTGTCTTGGTGGAGGGAGCTGAATTCTGTATCCTTGTATGAGCATGTCCAAGATGGGCTTGACATGGCCGTCTTCGAAGGAGTAGGTTATTTGTGGCTATTGCTTATTTGCCAGTTTTGACTTAGGTTTCTAGGCTGTGTCGGCCACTATAGCCTGCTTTTCTTTGTTGTCCCGATTGTTGGAGGAGCTACCCCCATTGTTGTTGTTGGTATTAGGATGCTTGCCCTTGTCCTCTCCCTCCGAGATGTGCAATCCCAGTTGGCGAGCCTTCTTCAACCTGTCCTCGGTGCTAGTGGCACTGATGATAAACGTCTTCCAGTCCTTAAATTGACTTTCACCCATCCAGAGGCTGATTGTTGGAAGAAGTCTCTTTTGGCAAATTTCAATTAAGGAGGAATCCGGATTACCGGACGGCAACTTCATGGCGGTTTGGCGGAACCGCTCAATATAGTTCCTTGTCAGCTCTTTCTCTCCTTGGACGACGTCCATGAGGGTGGACATTGTGACGTCCTGTCCTACCTCATAGAATCTCTCCAAGAATATGCGCTTGAAGCTGGCGAAAGAGTGGATGCAGTTGTCTGGCAGGTTACGGTACCAGTCGAAGGCGACCCCTTCCAATGCCCCGATGAATAATCGTGTAAGGATGGCATCGTCGTGGGGTAGATGGTCGATAGTGACCTCGAAGTAAGTGATGTACCAACTTGCGGAGGTCTTTCCATCATATGGATTGATGTGGAACGGTTTATATTTTGGTGGGAAGGGAACATCTCTCCACGCAGCGGGATACGGTTGTCGTATCCTGAGATCTTGGCAGTCTTCTCGGGCGTGGAACATGGCCCAGAGCTCCTGGACCTCTCTTTTTGCCTCCCTGGCCTCGTCTGCAGCGGTAGGAGCCGACATTTTAGGAAGATTATTGCCCGGGTTCGGTGCCGCTGAGTTCAAATCTGCATTGACCGCGGGACGCAAGTTTGTTTGGCCAGGCGTCCCTCCTTCCAGAGTAGGGAGGGCTGCTTTGATCTCGTCCACGGATTTGACCAAAGTGCGCAGTATGGCCTCCAGAGTGTCGATGCCATGACGTATATTCCGAATCATACCCCTGTAACGAGAAGTCATTGGGGTATGTGGCAATGTCTTTCTCTGGTTCGGACTCAGAAGGAACAGTACCCCCAGCTTCCGAGTTTGCCTCGTCTTGGGAATTGTGGACGTCCCCGGGGACGTCGGGATTTGCTGCATCTAATGGGGGAGTTGTTTCCCCCAGCTCGTCTTCTTGGAACATCGGATTGTCGTGGAGGTTCGGAGGAGTGCTACCGCCAGATCCAGCAACCTCCAGTGATGTGGACGATAAATCTTCCACTGTAGCAGATTTCGTCTTTGAACGGGTACCTTAGAAAACTCCGGTGGTGGGCAACCGCTTAGATGACAGTCTCCTAGTCATAGTGGTTGAAAACTTTGGGCTGGAAACATTTGTCTTCTTCCCTCTCCCATCGACGAGGATTTTTTGAGCAGAGTTGCAGGAGACGACGGGAAGTGCCTCATCTTCTGAACATGGTTGTTGCAGTCTTTGGAAGACGGACTGCCGGTCTTCTCGTACCGTCGTGTTGTTACAACAGCAGTTGACGATGACTTGGGTGCAGTGAAGTCTGTGAGAGGACTCATTGCACCCCGAGGCCCCTTCTCTTTCCTTGCGCTTGTGGAGGATAGCCTTACGCAAGTCAGATGGGTCCGAAATGACTATGTTTGCTCCCTGGATTTTGGGAGACTTTTGGGAACCATTCTGTCCGTTTGTCGTCGGGGGCTGGACTCGAGTGGTTCTGTACAACTTTCCATCAGAGGCCCGTATAACAGTATGTGGAACGCTCGGATGGTCAGAGGTCGGGACAACAGACGGAGCTCGCCAAGCTCGCGCTGCTCTAGAATTCTTCACTCTAGTACGTGAGGGCACATAATAGGAAGAGTCCAAGTGGTGCTGGAGAGAGTCAGACATGTCTTCTTGGGAGCACGAGAGATCAGGACCATAGGAGAGGCGGTCGAAGATTGAGCCGCGTGGAGCAGGCGGCATACGGCTGGAATCAACAGTCCTCAAGCGGCTGGCAGTTGTAGCCGCATGGGCTTTCTTCATGCGGCTGGAAGTCTCAGCCGCATTGGTCTTCTCCATACGGCTGGAAATCCTGGCCGCATGAGTGTTATACATCTGGCTGGCAGTCTCGGCCATATAGTCATCATGCATGCGGCTGGCAAGTTTGGCCGTATAAGTCTTCGTCTTGCGGCTAGTGCCTTTGTTCGGCTTCTTCCTGGAGCACATAGAATTACTTTTTGTCCCTGCAAGTCCAGTATCATAGTACTTTTCTCTGCCGGACTTGGGGACAGCAGAGTCTTCTATGGCTTGAAGTGGGGCCGCATGAGAGTTGTCTTCGCCGTCTTGGGCAGCAGAGAGTACTCCGTCCAGAGCTTGGGGAAAAGCAAATAATTTTGGCCTCTACTCCCTGCGAGCCTTCTTCGTGCGGGTTCGCTTCTGGACCGGGCCAGCACTTCCGTCGGAGAGCATTTCTTCGAACGCCTGTTGGTCGAAGCGGACGACCATCTTCTGTTGTGTGGAGCCAAGTTTGGCTGCATCCGATTGCGTCACCAACTCCAAAGCCGTGGAGAAGTTTGTCCCCAGCAGAGTCGCCATCATGTTTGCCATGAAATATAAAAGCACAGAACAATTATCGGAGGACTGGACTTTTACTTCACAATATAAACTCGCTTGTACAAAGAAAGCCTAGGGACAAAAACCTAGGTACAGCAATCTAAGTACAATTGTTTATTTTAGATTCTGGGGGGTAATGGTAGAGGCTCGGGAAAGCGACGGCAGCTCTGCCTTACTCCTTGGACGATCGGATGCAGCCTTGGCTCCAGGGAAGAAATGCTCTCAGGATGCTCTCTGTGCCTGTCTTTGTCTCTCTGCTCTCTCTCTTCAAGTCTCTCCAGGTGCTCTGGTGCTCTTCGAAAAAGGTCCTCTTCGCAAGGGAATGGCACCTTGCTATTTATAGGAATGGGATGCAATCATTAGGGTTTACAGTGATTGCCTCATTGAGAAGTCGGCGGCTAGAGATCAGTCAATCTGGGCCATTAATTCTGATTGTAGCAAATCTAGGCAATTAATGTGGATTGTACCAAATCTCTGTGGGCGATAAATATTGATTGCCATAAATATTCGTGACTTGTGATGGCTTGCCACGTGTCTAATTTGCTCGATTTGACTTGATCTGGGCAATTATGGTGATTGCAACAAATCTGATTTTGTTAGGATTTGTTAGCACCCATAATTCCAGGAAGATAAGACTGCCACGTGTCTCAATCGTCGTAAAAAGTGCCACATGTCTTCACTGGGTCATCTTGGCAGAGCCGTATATGAGTGGGCCGCATATGGATGAACGGTCGCATGAAGATGGACAGCCGCATGGGGATGAACAGCCGTATGAAGATGGGCAGCCGCATGCTGACGGGCGGCCGCATAAAGGATGCAGCCGCATGAAGATGGATAGCCGCATAGGGATGAACAGCCGCATGAAGATGGGCAGCCGCATGCTGACGGGCGGCCGCATAAAGGATGCAGCCGCATGAAGATGGGTGGCCGCATGAAGTGGGCGACCGCATAAAGTGGGCGGCCACATAAATACAGCAGCCGCATGCCTAAGGACTCGATGGATTCTGCCAGCTGTGAAAAGATTTTCTCCTCTTCCCTAGGAACACGCCTTTATGTCAGTCATTATTGCGCCTTTATGTCAGAGCTGTCATTTGTCAGAGCTGTCAGCCGTCAGGGCATTAAATGCAGCCAAAGATGAAGGGAAAAATCTGTTGAAGGCCACGTGGCTCTGGGCCTATCCGAGCCGCATAGACGCTTGAGCCGTATGGACCCCTGAGCCGCATGGGCTCTCTAAGCCGCATGGAGATTCTTGGCCGCATAGACCTTTCTTTATTCTTTTCCATGCTTCTACAAGCTCAGGTCAAGCCTCCAAGGGAAGACCCGCCAGCAGATCTACAGGACGGCAGTAGCACAGATGCAATGCCCAACATCATATTTACTCTGTAGGACATGTTGATTAAGACCAAATTGCATGATCGCCCCTTGTACTACACGGGATATATAGGCGACATCAAGGTGGATAGGATGTATATCGACCCAGGCTCGTCGATAAGCATCATCCTGAAAAGCTTGCTCCAACTTCTTGGCATCCCTATGCACCGGCTAGTAGCGACCAACACTGCCATTAGCGGGTTTAACTCAGGGAGAAGCTATCCCCTAGGGAAGATCCGGTTGAAGTGACAGATTGGTGACCTGAGGACGGAAGTTACCTGCTACGTCATAGATGCAGACACCTCCTACAACATCCTCCTGGGACATCCGTAGATACATGACTATATGATCATGCCATCCATCCTTCACCAGTGTTTCAAATATGTCAGTAAACACGGTTCTGTGAAGACCGAATTCGTTGACATTGATTCCTTCAACGGGGTTGAATCTTATTACTCGTCAGAGGCTTGTCTATATGACGAATCCAGGAAACACATATTGGACGAGCCGGAGGTCGTTGCAGGGCCAGAGGAACCTTAAGAATCCGTCTCCAACCCCGTAAGACGGGCAGGGCTGCACCCCTTGTTGCAACCTTACATAAAGAGGTGCTTGGTTCTTCTATCACACCTACACAGTCGGAACCAATGGTCATCCGTCTCCCGAGATTCAGTCAGAAGCCAAAACCTGTTATAGGACCAATCGTGATTCGGTTGCCAAAGTCCAATCAAAGGCAACAGGAAGATACGAAGCCCTCGGTAACACCGATGATAATCCGATTGCCAAAATCTGCTCCAAGGCGACTAGAAGACACAAAATCCCTTGCCGAGCCGATGGTCATCCGTCTTCCAAAGACGAGCCAGCAGCCAAGTGTTGATCCAACACTCTCAAGTAGGCCAATACCTCAAACAGAACCCTTAGTGGTCAAGTTACCCAAGATAGCGGCCCAAACTCTGAGCTCACAGGAGGTAGCCAAGGAACACGGAGAACTCGCTAAATATGTGGTTACACAGGCGGATAGCCCCTCTCTGGATGATATAATCCCGGTAGACAAAATCCCATATTTTATTAATAAGAGACTGCTGTTAGACTATTCTGAGTATGAAAAGCCTAATCTAACATATGCCGTACGGGACCGTCTATACGTCAGCCTGCACACACAGGTGACAACTGTCCATACCCTGAACCGACTTGCTCCCATAAAAGGTGCTTACTTCCCGGTCTTAGACAGAAGAGGATGGGATCACACAATCATCTTTGGCCGAAAAGAAGGTCCTCAATCTTTCACGCCACAAGAGTTCGACCTTGGGTCCGAAACTAGAAGACTACCGCTCTACTTATATAGCCCTCAATCCAAATACTTCATGTAAAAGCAGGGGTACGACATGGAGGCTACTCCGGGTCTTAATTATGGCAGTGGTCGTTGGTTGCCTCTATAGCCGCCGTGTCACGCCCCAGAACCAGAATACTGGAGAGCGGGGGAGTGATTCAGCTAGCTACGTATTACAGGTAGATGAATACCGTATAATACGATCAATGCTGTCTAATAAGAGGAGGGGGTGCATACTACATAAAAGTCTCGCTATGGTCACTTCACATCTATTGTCTCAATCATTCAAACAAGAAACAGAAATAGAGAACATGTGAGATAAAGCAGTAAGGCGTCCCAAACGCTCAGTCAAAATGTTCTTGATATCTGGCTTTACAAAACACAGCCAGATGATGTAGTAAGTATACACAATTGTTATCAGCTACAGCCTGACTTAGCTACAATTATGCAAAAGTAGGTACAAGACCATCCAACTAACATGTCGGTGCCAAACGGCAAGGTATAAAGTAATTCACAAAACGAGCGGGGAAGTAAGAAACCTACTCGAGTCCTCCTGCGATCATCCCTCTAGTATTGACCATCTTGGAGGTAGAAGTAAGCTGGATCCTCGAGGATCGGCTCTAAATCTGGCCATACAAAACCAGAGAGGTTAGACCTCTAATAGCAAGTATCGCAAGGGAGCATGATATGAGGAATGAAGTCAGTAAGAAGAGAATATGATAATAGATCTCTGCTATCTACTAGGATTCACATAACATCACGACACTTGGAACCAACCTTCCAACCAAACAAGGACAGAAGTTGGCCCGTCATGTCCTGATATTTTGATCATCTCGGTTAGGTAACAGAGTAGATACAGTACACAAACAAATCAATTTAAACGGCCATGCAACTACTACGGCTTGCTACTGTGAGTTCCAAGTTATCCTGAAATTATGCAATAAAGGATTCCTCAGTTCCTACTATGTACAAGCAAGGCTAGTCTATCCAGTCAATCAATTACGCCAATAATGAATTAAACGAGTCCCAGCGGGACGCCCGTCGTCAATATACAATATACAATAAATAATATAAGCAGATACCGCTCCCTGCCCATGTGGCAGATTTGTAGTATCTGTGGAAACCAGCCGGCCTGTCGGGTACTTAATAGTCCCAAGAGAGCTGCCATGTAAGAACTCGGGAATCTATTCTCTCCATGCAATCATTATTTTATTTTATTTAACTTAATAGTCTCTACGTTGAGTGAAGTCCCATGCCGTGGATCATGGTCATTCAGAATGAGTACTTTCGTACGGGGTACGATATGCACAACTCTATAACGATACCCGTGCGGTTAGGTTGTAGGTTTTACATAGCGTAATACAACAATCAAAACTAACCACGAAATAATCATGCCTCGACCATAAAGTACACATGCTACTTTGATAAGATAAATAAATAAATAAATAAATTGAAGCCTGCATGTGTCTGTATGCCAATATTCAGGATTAGCCAGTCGATTTCAATAGTTCATAATTAATATGAACGTGTCGTATTCATTCATTTCAATAAGACGACTAGCCAGTCTCTTAGTTCCAACTAGGAACGCATATTCAATTATTAAATTAAGATGACAATCCTCGTTTATTAATGTCAAAACAATAATTAATGTTAATAAATGCCAAGTCAATCAATCAATGGTGATAAATGTCAACCAATGTCAGTTAATGCCAAAATAACAATTTATGTTTAATTAATGCCAACTCGGGACAGAATCAGCCAAAAGGGCATTATGGGCAGCCATAGGCAGATGCCTATTAATGCGGCTAGGTAGGTCGGGCTCCATCTATGCGGTCTGGGAATAACAATTCATATGGGGCTCAAAGAACAAGCCTATGCAGCTGGATGCAAATAAGCTTTATGCGACTAAGATACAATGAGAGTTCATGCTGTAATACCCAGTTTTTCAGATGAGGATAATTTTGAAATTTTAGTCTTTTAATAATGATATTTAAATCATGATATAATTTTTAGTGATTTTTAATCATTTAAAACTATTTTAAATCATGACTTATGATTTTGGTGCTTTGATAGTGTAACCTTGGAGACTGGTTGACCTAGAGCCCAGCCTTGTGATTAGGTTATTTTATTTATCATTTCTAGTTGAGGGTATTTTTGTCATTTTTGGGGTTATTTGATTTTATTTTAATTTATTTGAATTTATGGGAATTTTTAGAATTTATTTTGGAATTGTTTGAATAATGGTTGACTAGGTTGACTTTGACTAGCAATGACCTTGGTAGACTAACCTAGGAGCTAACCCTAGTTGAGCTTGGATTTGGTTAGGTCATGCATCCCTAGTTAGACTAGAGTTGACCTATGGTTTGGTTATTTGACTCAAGTTAGGATTTAAGTCATAAGCCATGACTTGTGATTGCACCTTAATCAATAACTTAGCCTTAAAAGCCCATAGGCCCACACCACTAGCCAAACCCTAACCCGAACAAGTCTTCTCCAGCCACATAACCCTTATTGGGAATCCCTCCCTATAAGTATCCTCTTAGAAATTAGGGCTAGCCTCTTAGGAAGAACAAAGCTTTAGAAAGTGGTATTTTCTCAACTTCTAAAATCCCTAGAAATTCCATTTTAGCTCCATTTTCCATCAAACAAATTACAATAGGTTTTAAATGAGGTGTTCTTGCTGTTGTTATTTATTTTTCTCAGATTCTTACCAATTTGGAGAAGTTTGCTAGCAAGAGGAAACCCCCCATTTGAGGCTTTTCTTGCATTTGGTCACCTATAGGTAAATCAATGTAAACTCTATTAAAATTTTAGTTTCTTGGCATGTAGACCTAGCCCTAGGTGTCCTGGTTCTGTAGGTATGCCTAGACCTAGGTTGTGTCCATTTCGTGTCCTAAATGGACACGTATTAGCGTATAGACCTAGGTGTTTGATGAAATGTCCCAAAGGACATTTCGACCTGATTTTAGGATTCTATTTGAATAGGAATTAGGGTTTTGACCTCGCTTATGGTTTTCTATTGCACTGAGCATGTATTAGTGTCGGGTCGAGTCGACACAGACACGTGGACACGCTGTCGCGCGCGCGCATGCACAGCCACTGTGCATGTCCTGCATTTCGGGGGATACAGCACCCTGGACACGGCTCCTCGACACGTAAAACTTGGCGTGTGACACGAGGCTGACACTGACACGAGGCTCCCCAAGTTTCAGAGCCCCACGTGTCGTGTCGAACACGCACGAGCTCCTGCACCATTTTTACACTGCACTGTTGGCTGTCAGTTTTGAGCACTGATACGCGTGTCCTGTGTCACGCACACGTATCGTAGTCACGTGGCAGGGTATCCTAACCCTAGCCCTATACTTGGTCGACACTTAGACACAACCACGTGGCTTGTGTCGCGTCGTGTCGTGTGCACGGACACTGTAAACACGTACACGATGCTTTCCTGTTGCACTGTGTCCAGTTTTTTGATTTTGGGTTTAAATGGATTGGACACGTTTGTGTCCACTTTGGTAGACACAAACTCATCACATGACACGTACACAATATGTTTATTCATTACCAACCTTTAAATTGGTGTTTTAATTTAATTTTATTGTTCAATTCTCATTTTTTCCAAAAATCCTGATACATAATACCAGTTTCATTCACTGTTCTGATTCCAGATTTTAATTTCGATTTTGTCTTCATATTTTAACCATTATATGCTGTTAATTAGTGTAGTTTAAAACCCTAATGTGTTCACCTATGTGTTATCTAAGTATGTGTTGAATTTGGGTTTGATTTGATGTGGATTGGGTTCAAAAATCTGGAATTTCAATAGGGGCTATTTTACTAAATTATGTGAACTGTTTGATTAATGTACTAAATCTGAATTTGATGAACTGAGATTATGAATTGATTTCCCCTTCTCTTATTAACTGTGTTGATATCCTGAGTATGGAAGTTTCAAATCTAAATTAGTTTCCCTTTCATCTTGTTAATAAGTTGAATGAATGCTTAATATTGGTTTCTTACAACTGTTAAACTGATTAAGGAGTGTTTGATCCAAAATCTGAGAATTGGACCTTGGGTTGAATGGTGTTGATTTAGTAGGAATGTGTTCCCTATTTTTCCAGTTATTCCAATACCTGAGATTATTCTTTGAAACCTGAATTAGGATCCTTTCTTCTTATTATAACCGAGTTTCATTTCTAATACACTGTGGACTGAAATCTGGGTTTTTGGGTTCCTGTTTTGAACTGGAATTTCAATATGAGTTTTTCTTTTTCTGAAATGAATGTCTGTTCATAGCCACTGTTTGTATTCACTAATTTCTTCCCTTAACATGTAAACTGATTTTCTGTTTTCCCTGAACTATGAACTGTGTTAAACGAATTTTCAATGAATAGACCTGAGATTGGTTATGACTGAACTGTAATGGAATGATTTATTCTTGCTATTAACTGTCAATGTGAATTCCTTGAACTGTCAAAACTGGAAATGGATATGAGTTTGTGATTTCTTTTAACTGTCAAACTGCAAGGCTGATTTTCTTTCCTTTTAAGAACTGTATTAGAATGGGTTAATCCCTATTAAACTGAGATTTGGGTCACTGTTTAGAATGGTCTGAACTGATTCCTTCCCTTTTTCAATTGTTCAATACCTGGGGGTTTTTGGAATGAAATGAACACTCATTGTTTTCACTCTCATCAAACACACACACACCCATCACTGTCACACTGTTTTAGGATTTCAGATTTCACATTGTATATATGCACACTGTTCTCTCCACTGTTTTTACTGATTTCCTGCTTTCTATTCCTAATTGGACTGTCACTCACATGTCTAGCCTAATACACACAGGATTACCTATACATGCTTTCATGTATCTCACCTTCATGCCTCACTTGACACCACACTGTCCTTTTGACAGTTCACCCTCACACCCTCATTCTCATGACACACACACACCATAACATTCCCCTTCCTATCTCTACATATGTTCCTATTTCATATATACATGTATATATATGTGAGATGTAATATATATCCTAAATATTATATAATGTGTGTCCTATCATATATTATATATAAATATGGTTGTATGGTATACATATAGTAGCCTATAGGTTATGTATTTTCTAAGTTATATTATATAATAGATCAATGTGTGTATTCCTATATTAGATTATATAGTTATATCTATGTATGTATTAAATATAGATATATTGTCTTGTGTGTAATGTTATGGTTTGGTTGGTTCATTAGGCATGGTATTGCCTAATTAACCTATGGCCTAGTCACTTAGCCTATGGCCTATCTGTGTGTCAGTTTAGGGCATAGATTAGACTTGTGTAGTCTTGTTAGACTTAGAATAGACTAGTTAGACTAGTATAGACTAGTTTGACTTAGTTTGACCATAGTTGACCTAGTTTGACTTCTAGGGTTGACCAGAGTTGACCAAGAGTTGACTTTGGCCTAAATTGACCTAGAATCATATAGAATGCATAGTAGGACTTCATTATATTATTTTAGACTTGTTGTGACCTGTGCTGTTCTGATTAGGTGCCAGACACCTCTCCTCGGACAGTACATTTTATCCGGACACTCAGATACAGGCGAGTACATTCTCTGATCATTTCATATCCTTCTTAGAATTATTTTCCTATATTAAATTACTTTACTTGATACTGTCACGTTGGTCACACGGATTAGTACTATATGGATCCCTTCTTGAGATGTTATCCCTTCAGGGAGCATCGGGTACTCTATGTTCTGTGCGTTTCACTTACATGGCGTATCACTATGCTTCTTTGGTTCTTTGATCACTTGTGACATATACTCTTATGATAACAGAGTCTTCTTTGAATCCTTATCCCATTTATTGGGTTTTCCAGAATCTTCATTTATAGGACTACTATGTACCATCCTTCGGGGGATGTTACATGGAATTATAACATATCCTGGTTGGATCTTTGTGTACTGATTGGGGGTACGGGGGAGTAGAAGTAGATATGTGAATAATATCCAAGTAGTGTAGTTCCCAGAATCACTCCATAGTATAGTTTTCAGAATCTCCTATGCCATTCACATGTTTATATTGTACTCTGACTCACTAGCCACTGTTAGTTCTCTACTTATAGTAGATATTTCTATTACAGTTCTCTCTCTCTGTTTACATACTGTATTTCTTCAGTATCTATATCTTACTTTACTGCATGATTATATTTTCTAACCTGCTATGAACTGTTGAGATGTATTGTTCTCGCTCCTGTCCTGACTGGACCTGTTGAAAATATTACAGAGGACGAGGAGGAGGCCTGTGTGGATACCTTCTACGGGACAGCTCTAGCTGACGACTTTACCCTACTGCCTAGACTAGTTTAGTTAGGCTTATCTTTCTTATGTTGTCTTGAGACTAGTAGTTAGACTTTATTTCTGTCTTTGAGATTTGGGTTGTATATATTCTTTTATATTCAGTAGCTGAGACCTTGTACTCTGGATATCTGCTGAGATGTTATCTTAGACTATTTTATCATCTGTATTTCCTTGAGTTCTATATCATATCGTGCTCCTTCTTCCTTAGTTGTAATTGAGTTTACTTTCTGCTATGTCACCCCCCATTCAGGGAGTATATACTGTTTAGCCTTATACTGTTAGATGCATTGAGCCTAGAACAGCGTTCTACCGCCGACACTGCGGCGTAGGATGGGCGTTGTTACGTTCTCGTATCCTCACAATAGGTGCGGGTTGTGACACATTTTTAGTGGTGGCCCATGCAGGTCGAGTTTGTGTAGTGGTATTCGAACTAGAATATCACTACAGCCTACAGTAGGATTAGGATATATATTTTTGAAGGTACTCAATCACAGTTAGGATTTCTTGAAAGATTCCTGGGACGACCCTTGAGAATCTTATTTAAACTTCAAATTGAATCATTTCTTTGTTTTGTTGCTCTCACTCCTTGATTACTGAATTTGATTTTGTTGGATCGTTGTTGATTTTGATTTTTCCTATCGAGATGAATTTTAAGGCCTGAGTTACGATATTTTTCTGATAACATATGTTGACGGGAATACAGGGATGGTAAAACGTCTACTTGATTATGGAACCTGTAGTTTATCGCAGCCATATTAGCTGGCGTGGCAGAAACATAGAGACCTGACTTCGGATGTACGTATCTTGGTTATGAGATTTGGAATTTCTCGCAGCTATACTAGTCGGCATAGCGAGAATTCCAGACGACATGATTATAGAGGTGCATGCCCCAGTTAAGGAATCTATCGTTTATCGCAGCCTTGCTTACTGGCATGGCGAGGACTCTGAGTAACATAATTTTTGACAGACGCATATGATTATCAGATTATATCCTGAGAAGGTTTTTTAAACATATCATCTCTATCGTACCCTTATGTTATTATAAATTATTTTCCATTATCAAATAATTTAGGAGTAGGGATATTTTAGCTTTATAGAGCTTATGCATATGTAGTTCTTTCTTAGTGTGACGATTTGATGACTTGTGATTAGGCCCTTATCTTAGGAATGATAGTATAGCCTGGCTTTAAAAATAGTGATTCTTGTAGCTGGTTCTCCTTTGTTTATATTTACTAGTTTTTATATGGAATGATAGACTGCCTTACAGCCTTGATGATTGATTTTTTTTCTTTTTTTTTCTTTCAGTATGGCACCCATGACCCGAGCCCGTCGCCTGAGAGCAGCTGTAGCTACTGAGAGTGTGCTTCCACCTCCTATTGTTCAGGAGGAAGTGATCCCTCTATCTGATCAGAGGGTAGTGGCACCTTCTGCCATTGAGGAGATGGTGGTAGCCTCGCCAGAGAGTCTTCCTTCATCTTCTGTCGTTCAGGAGAGAGCTGCGGATTTGCCTGAGACCGAGAGCCCTTCCCTACCCTCTGTACTCCATACTATACCACCCGGAGGTTTGTTACTTGATGCAGCCCAGATGTTTGGATATTTCCAAGAAAGGTTGATAGAGTCACAGAGAGTTCATGAGGAGGCCATGAGGGAGCAAATCCAAAGGTTGCTACATCTGCGGGACTCTGTGCTTCCAGGTGGAGAGCCTAGCTCCAAGAGGGCGATGAGCAGTACCCAGTCCTATCCAGAGTTTGAGGAGTACCCATATATCCAGCCTATATCATCATACCCAGCCCAGTCTCCTGTCCACCAGAGGCCAGCTGAGCCAGAGCCTATCTGTGCCTACTGTAAGAAGTCTGGACACAAGTGGAACAATTGTAGAAAGAGACTAGGATTGTGCCTATTCTGTGGGTCAGCTGTACACTGGGTGCAGCACTGCCCTGATATACCTGCCCCAACCAGGGCCCTGCTTCCAGGAGAGAGTTCTGGTTCTCAGACCTAGCTGGAGGTGAGTTTTGACCTAACCTTAGTATCCCTTTTTGTGAATATTTGATGCATCCCTTGCTTGTATGTTTTGATACCTTGTGATTACTTAGTACTGTAGCATGTTGGTGTAACTAGATGAGACCGCAGACTGATATTACATGCCATGACCCCATAGGTTACACTTTGCAACTGTATGATTTAAATAGGTTTCTGAGGCTATGATTGCTGGGGGCTTAACCTAGAAGGGGTGCGATCACCTTAAATTTCGAGGACGAAATTTTTATAAGGTTGGTAGGATTGTAACACCCAATTTTTCAGCAGAGGGTAATTTTGAAATTTTAGTCTTTTAATAATGATATTTAAATCATGATATAATTTTTAGTGATTTTTAATCATTTAAAACTATTTTAAATCATGACTTATGATTTTGGTGTTTTGATAGTGTAACCTTGGAGACTGGTTGACCTAGAGCCTAGCCTTGTGATTAGGATATTTTATTTATCATTTCTAGTTGAGGGTATTTTTGTTATTTTTGGGGTTATTTGATTTTATTTTAATTTATTTGAATTTATGGGAATTTTTAGAATTTATTTTGGAATTGTTTGAATAATGGTTGACTTGGTTGACTTTGACTAGCAATGACCTTGGTAGACTAACCTAGGAGCTAACCCTAGTTGAGCTTGGATTTGGTTAGGTCATGCATCCCTAGTTAGACTAGAGTTGACCTATGGTTTGGTTATTTGACTCAAGTTAGGATTTAAGTCATAAGCCATGACTTGTGGTTGCACCTTAACCAATAACTTAGCCTTAAAAGCCCATAGGCCCACACCACTAGCCAAACCCTAACCCTAACAAGCCTTGGCCAGCCACATAACCCTCATTAGGAATCCCTCACTATAAGTATCCTCTTAGAAATTAGGGCTAGCCTCTTAGGAAGAACAAAGCTTTAGAAAGTAGTATTTTCTCAACTTCTAAAATCCCTAGAAATTCCATTTTAGCTCCATTTTCCCTCAAACAAATTGCAATGGGTTTTAAATGAGGTGTTCTTGCTGTTGTTATTTATTTTTCTCAGATTCTTACCAATTTGGAGAAGTTTGCGAGCAAGAGGAACCCCCATTTGAGGCTTTTATTGCATTTGGTCACCTATAGGTAAATCAATGTAAACTCCATTAAAATTCTAGTTTCTTTGCATGTAGACCTAGCCTTAGGTGTCCTGGTTCTGTAGGTATGCCAAGACCTAGGTCTTGTGTCCATTTCGTGTCCTAAATGGACACGTATCAGCGTATAGACCTAGGTGTTTGATGAAATGTCCCAAAGGACATTTCGACCTGATTTTAGGATTCTATTTGAATAGGAATTAGGGTTTTGACCTCGCTTATGGTTTTCTATTGCACTGAGCATATATTAGTGTAGGGTCGAGTAGACACAGACACGTGGACACGCTGTCGTGCGCGCGCGTGGACAGGCACTGTCCACGTCCTGCATTTCGGGGGACACAACACCCTGGACACGGCTCCTCGATACGTGAAACTTGGCGTGTGACACGAGGCTGACACTGACACGGGGCTCCCCAAGTTTTGGAGCCCCACGTATCGTGTGGGACACGCACGAGCTGCTGCACCATTTTTGTACTGCACTGTTGGCTGTCAGTTTTGAGCACTGATACGCGTGTCCTGTGTCACGCACACGTATCGTGGATACGTGGCAGGGTTTTCTAACCCTAGCCCTACACTTGGTCGATACTTAGACACAACCACGTGGCTTGTGTCACGTCGTGTCGTGTGTACGGACACTGTGAACACGTGCACGATGCTTTCCTGTTGCACTGTGTCCAGTTTTTTGATTTTGGGTTTAAATGGATTGGACACATTTGTGTCCACTTTGGTGGACACAAACTCATCACATAACACGTGCACAATATGTTTATTCATGACCAACCTTTAAATTGGTGTTTTAATTTAATTTTATTGTTCAATTCTCATTTTTTCCAAAAATCCTGATACTTAATACCAGTTTCATTCACTGTTCTGATTCCAGATTTTAATTTCAATTTTGTCTTCATATTTTAACCATTATATGCTGTTAATTAGTGTAGTTTAAAACCCTAATGTGTTTACCTATGTGTTATCTAAGTATGTGTTGAATTTGGGTTTGATTTGATGTGGATTGGGTTCGAAAATCTGGAATTTCAATAGGGGCTGTTTTACTAAATTCTGTGAACTGTTTGATTAATGTATTAAATCTGAATTTGATGAACTGAGATTATGAATTGATTTCCCCTCCTCTTATTAACTGTGTTGATATCCTGAGTATGGAAGTTTCAAATCTAAATTGGTTTCCCTTTCATCTTGTTAATAAGTTGAATGAATGCTTAATATTGGTTTCTTACAACTGTTAAACTGATTAAGGAGTGTTTGATCCAAAATCTGAGAATTGGACCTTGGGTTGAATGGTGTTGATTTAATAGGAATGTGTTCCCTGTTTTTCCAGTTATTCCAATACCTGAGATTATTCTTTGAAACCTGAATTAGGATCCTTTCTTCTTATTATAACTGAGTTTCATTTCTAATACACTGTGGACTGAAATCTGGGTTTTTGGGTTCTTATTTTGAACTGGAATTTCAATATGAGTTTTTCTTTTTCTGAAATGAATGTCTGTTCATAGCCACTGTTTGTATTCACTGATTTCTTTCCTTAACATGTAAACTGATTTCCTGTTTTCCCTGAACTGTGAACTGTGTTAAACGAATTTTCAATGAATAGACCTGAGATTGGTTATGACTGAACTGTAATGGAATGATTTATTCTTGCTATTAACTGTCAATGTGAATTCCTTGAACTGTCAAAACTGGAAATGAATATGAGTTTGTGATTTCTTTTAACTGTCAAACTGCAAGGCTAATTTCCTTTCCTTTTGAGAACTGTATTGGAATGGGTTAATCCCTATTAAACTGAGATTTGGGTCACTGTTTAGAACGGTCTGAACTGATTCCTTCCCTTTTTCAACTGTTCAATACCTGGAGGTTTTGGAATGAAATGAACACTCACTGTTTTCACTCTCATCAAACACACACACACCCATCACTGTCACACTGTTTTAGGATTTCAGATTTCATATTGTATATGCACACTGTTCTCTCCACTGTTTTCACTGATTTCCTGCTTTATATTCCTAATTGGACTGTCACTCATATGTCTAGCCTAACACACACAGGATTACCTATACATGCTTTCATGTATCTCACCTTCATGCCTCACTTGACACCACACTGTCCTCTTGACAGTTCACCCTTACGCCCTCATTCTCATGACACACACACCCCACAACATTCCCCTTCCTATCTCTACATATGTTCCTATTTCATAATACATGTATATATGTGAGATGTAATATATATCCTATATATTATATAATGTGTGTCCTATCATATATTATATATAAATATGGTTGTATGGTATACATATAGTAGCCTATAGGTAATGTATTTTCTAAGTTATATTATATAATAGATCAATGTGTGTATTCCTATATTAGATTATATAGTTATATCTATGTGTGTATTAAATATAGATATATTGTCATGTGTGTAATGTTATGGTTTAGTTGGTTCATTAGGCATGGTATTGCCTAATTAGCCTATGGCCTAGTCACTTAGCATATGGCCTATCTGTGTGTCAGTTTAGGGCCTAGATTAGACTTGTGTAGTCTTGTTAGACTTAGAATAGACTAGTTAGACTAGTATAGACTAGTTTGACTTAGTTTGACCATAGTTGACCTAGTTTGACTTCTAGGGTTGACCAGAGTTGACTAAGAGTTGACTTTGGCCTAGATTGACCTAGAATCATATAGAATGTATAGTAGGACTTCATTATATCATTTTAGACTTGTTGTGACCTGTGCTGTTCTGATTAGGAGCCACACACCTCTCCTCGGACAGTACATTTCATCCGGACACTCAGATACAGGCGAGTACATTCTCTGATCATTTCATATCCTGCTTAGAATTATTTTCTTGTATTAAATTACTTTACTTGATACTGTCACGTTGGTCACACGGATTAGTACTATATGGATCCCTTCTTGAGATGTTATCCCTTCAGGGAGCATCGGGTACTCTATGTTCTGTGCGTTTCACTTACATGGCGTATCACTATGCTTCTTTGGTTCTTTGATCACTTGTGACATATACTCTTATGATCACAGAGTCTTCTTTGAATCCTTATCCTATTTATTAGGTTTCCAGAATTCCTATTTATGGGACTACTATGTACCACCCTTCGGGGGCTGTTACATAGAATCATAACATAACCTGGTTGGATCTTTGTGTACTGATTGGGGGTACGGGAGAGTAGAAGTAGACATGTGAATAATATCCAAGTAGTGTAGTTCCCAGAATCACTCCATAGTATAGTTCCCAGAATCTCCTATGCCATTCACATGTTTATATTGTACTCTGACTCACTAGCCACTATTAGTTCTCTACTTATAGTAGATATTTCTATTACAGTTCTCTCTCTCTGTTTACATACTACATTTTTTCAGTATCTATATCTTACTTTACTGCATGATTATATTTTCTAACCTGCTATGAACTGTTGAGATGTATTGTGCTCGCTCCTGTCCTGACTGGACCTGTTGAAAATATTACAGAGGACGAGGAGGAGGCCTGTGTGGATACCTTCTACGGGACAGCTCTAGCTGACGACTTTATCCTACTGCCTAGACTAGTTTAGTTAGGCTTATCTTTCTTATGTTGTCTTGAGACTAGTAGTTAGACTTTATTTCTGTCTTTGAGATTTGGGTTGTATATATTCTTTTATATTCAGTAGCTGAGACCTTGTACTCTGGATATCTGCTGAGATGTTATCTTAGACTATTTTATCATCTGTATTTCCTTGAGTTCTATATCATATCGTGCTCCTTCTTCCTTAGTTGTGATTGAGTTTACTTTCTGCTATGTTACCCCCCATTCAGGGAGTATATACTGTTTAGCCTTATACTGTTAGATGCATTGAGACCTAGGACAGCGTTCTACCGCCGACACTGTGACGTAGGCTGGGCATTGTTACGTTCTCGTACCCTCACAGTGGGTGCGGGTCGTGACACATACGGATGCGAATGACTGGCCTCATGCGGCTCGGGTTTCGAATTCATGTGGTTGCAAGCAATCGCGCGCCCATGCGGCTGAAAAATATCTTATACTGCTACGGAGTCATGCGACGCCATGCGGCTGAGAATGATCAGCACCATGCGGCTGAAAATGGTCAGCGCCATGCGGCTGAAATGGGTGCATGCTTATATGCGGCAGATAAGTCTCATGCGGTCAGATAACTCTATGCGGCTCGGGCTGATCTTTATGCGACAAGCGGCCGGTCAAGCTTTATGCGGCTGACTAAGCCCATGCGGCTAAGGGAGACTTGCCATATGAAAACTCATGCGGTCAAGCACTGTTTTCTTCTCTGAGAGAAAGAACCATGGGAAGCCATTGCTTCCGAGCTCCTTAATTCCTTCTTTTCAAGCCCAAAACTGGACTTCCATAGGTCAAAATAGGGTAAACAAAATTTTCTACAACATGGAACCATCAAAACTTGAAGATAACAAAGTTTACTAGATCAAAACCTAAGAAAACCGAAAATGCATTAAACTTAGATCTACAAGAAATGAACCATAGAAATTGAAAATGTTAAGTACTAAAGAGGCTCAAAATCAAGTAAGAAAGATGATGGAACAATAATAATGGTGATCCATCAAGAAGCAAGTTGGCACTTGCCTTGGCGGCTGGTGGGTGGGGGAGGAGTTATGAGGAAGAAGAAGATTAATGGTGAAGTAATGAAGAGAGAGAAAGGGGTGGGCTTTAAATGGAAGGGGTGGTGGTAGGTGGGGGTTTGTTTCGGTTCATGATGAACCAACTTAACTAAACCAATCCAAGCCGAACCCAAAGTAAAGCTAAAGCAGAGTATGAAAGCAGAAAATAAAATACAGGAATAAAATTACAGAAAATTAATTAACATAAAAATTAAAGGGGTTTAATTACAGAACAATACATGATAAATACTAAATATATATTAAGGCAGTATATGTCTAAAAATACGTATTCTGGGAACGGGAAGTGACATCTCTATCCTCCTTAGAAAAATTCTGTCCTCGGAATTTCAAATCTAAGCAGGATAGGAATATCAAAGCTAAACTAATCTAAGTACAAGAAACTTGAGCAAGCAATCAATCTTCAATGTTTAACTAGCAGATAACATATCTATATTAACAATCTACGATATTAAGTAATTCTATCCATGGGGTGACAAACATGGGGAGCTAATACAATCAAGGTATACAGAAAGAGATATACCTTGTGAGTCAAACAGGTACGGATATCGTGACCGGATATCATCCTCACGTTCCCACGTTGACTCTCCCAAAGAGTGATGGCCCCAAGCAACCCGAACAAGGTTAATTGTTCGGTTCTTGAGTATCTTCTCTCTTCGGTCCAAGATAGACACAGGTTGCTCCTCGTAAGACAGGTTGGTACCAACAACCAGCTCAGAATGATTAAGGATATGGCTTGGGTCCGATACATACCTTCACAGCTGAGATACATGAAATACGTCATGCACCTCTCGTAACGAAGGTGGAAGGGATAAACGATAAGCAACATCGCCTACCCTATCAAGGATAACGAATGGTCCTACGTATCGCGGACTCAACTTCCTGCGAACACCAAATCTAATGACTCCACGGGTAGGTGAGATTCGCAAGAACACGTGGTCCCCAACAGAAAACTCTAGCGGCCTACGATGCTGGTCCGCCCAATGACGATGCCGATCTTGTACAACTCAAAGTCGCTCTCTAATTCCCTTAACCAATTCAACTATCTGAATAATCATTTCTGGGCCTAGCATCTTCCTCTCCCCGATATCATCCCATGCTAGTGGCGACCTACACTTCTTACCATATAGTGCTTCAAATGGTGCCATCTGGATGCTGGCTTGATAACTATTGTTATATGAAAACTCAACTAAGTGCAGGTGGCTCTCCCAAGATCCTCCAAAATCTAGGGTGCAAGCTTGCAACATATCTTCCAAAGTCTGAATTGTCCTGTCTGATTGCTCGTCCGTCTGTGGATGGTAAGCCGTGCTAAATCTTAACTTGGTCCCAGACTATGATGTAAGCTCTTTCAGAAATGTGATGTAAAATGGGTATCTCGGTCTGACACAATACTGACAGGGACTCCATACTGCCTGACTATCTGTTGCATATACAACTCTGCCAACTTTTCTGTAGATTACCCTACTCTGAAAGGAAGAAAGTGTGCCACCTTCGTAAGCCGATCTACTATCACCCAAATGATATCTTTACCACTTGGTGATCTCGGTAAACCGATCACAAAGTCCATGGTAATATGCTCCTATTTCTATTCCGGGATAGGAAGCGGTTGCAATAACCCAGCTGGCCTCTGCTGTTTTGCCTTCACTTGCTGACATACCAAGCAACGGAAAATAAATCTAGCTATCTCCCTCATCATCCCATTCCACCAGAAGTGCTGCTTGATATCTTGGTACATCTTGGTCCCTCCAGGGTGTATAGAATACTGAGAACTGCGAGCTTCTGTCATAACCTCCTGTCTGGTATCTCCACTAGGCACACATAGACGTGACCCAAACCTAAATGTACCATCTTCATGAATTTTCATCTCCTTTCTGAGCCCTGACTCACATTCTGCCCTAAGCTTCTGAATCCTTGGGTCCTGTGCCTGAGCTGCCTTGATCCTGTCTACCAAGTCGGATTGAACTTGTAGACTTATTAGAACTCCTATATCACTAGAAAGTATAACTTTGATGCCCATCTCCTGAAGGTCTTCTAAGATGTGCTTCTGGGTTGTCAACATAAATGCGCCGCCTCTCCTGCTAAGAGCGTCTGCTACCACATTTGCCTTGCCTGGATGATACTGAAGCTCTACGTCATAATCCTTGATCAACTCCAACCATCTTCTCTGTCTCATGTTCAGCTCCTTCTGAGTAAAGATGTACTTCAGACTTTTATGGTCTGTGTACATGTCCACTCGATCACCATATAAGTAATGCCTCCATAACTTCAAAGCAAATACTACTGCTGCCAACTCCAAATCATGAGTTGGGTAATTTTTCTCGTGATCCCGAAGTTGCCTAGATGCGTATGCTATCACCTTTCCATGTTGCATGAGGACACATCCAAGTCCTTTACCTGATGCATCACAATATACAGTAAAACCTTCGGGTCCAACTGGCAATGTAAGAATAGGCGCTGATATCAATTTTTGCTTTAGATTCACAAATGATGCCTGGCATTCTGCCGACCAAACGAATGGCACATCCTTCCGTGTCAAGCGGGTCATGGGTGCTGAAAGTCTTGTAAAATCTAATACAAACCTTCTGTAATAACCTGCCAATCCCAAGAAACTCTGCACATCCGCTACGATCTTGGGTACTGGCCAACTCTCTATTGCTTCTACCTTCTTGGGATCCACTGCTACTCTAGCTCCTGATATGATGTGACCCAAAAATGAAATATGGTCCATCCAGAACTCATACTTGCTGAGCTTGGCATACAATTGGTTCTCTCTCAGAACCTGTAACACTTTCCTGAGGTGGTCTTCATGCTCCACTTTACTAGCAGACTATACGAGAATGTCGTCAAGAAATACAACGACAAACTGATCTAAGTATGGCATAAAGATGCGGTTCATCAAATCCATAAATATTGCTGGAGTATTGGTCAAACCAAACGACATTACTAAGAATTCATAATTCCCATACTTCGACCTGAATGCTGTCTTGGGAATATCGCCTTCCGAACCCTCACTTGATGATACCCTGAACGAAGATCTATCTTAGAGAAAACTCTAGCCCTGCTCAACTGATCAAACAAGTCATCGATCCTGGGTAGTGGATACTTGTTCTTTACTGTTGCTGCGTTAAGCTTCCTGTAATCGATACACAATCTGGATGACCCATCCTTCTTCCCCACAAGTACCACTGGTGCTGTCCATGGTGATATGCTAGCTTGGATGAACCTCTTCTCCTTCAATTCCTCTATATGTTGATATATCTTGGCCTGTTCCGAATCTGCCATTCTGTAAACCCGATCTGATATCGGTTTAGTTCTAGCTGCCAATTCTATGCTGAACTCAATATCTCTAACCGGTGGTAGACCTGGAAGTTCTTCGAGAAATACATCTAGAAATTCTTCAACTACCTTCGGAACTTGAACTTCTTCCATTGCCGTTACTACTCCCTGTTCTTGCTGAGTTACCTCTGATCTGACTAAGGTGAATCTCTTCATGCCTGGAATATCAAAAGATACATTTCCTCTACGACAATCTATTGTCGCATGACTGTCTTTCAGCCAGTCCATGCCTAAGATAACGTCAAAATTTCTAACAGGAAATTCTATCAACTGGGCGGGTAAAGAATGCCCGCAAACTACAATACTACACGCTAGAATAACTCTACTAACTCCTACGAGCCCATTGCCAGTGAGTATATTCAACCTCCTTGGCAATGCCTCGAACTCCATTCCTAGCCGTGTCGCAAATTGTGCAGATATAAATGAATGCGATGCTCCCGAATCGAACAATGCTACTGCGGGATATGAGGCGACGAGAATGTTACCTGCCATAACATCTCCCGATGCTAATACATCCTCCAAGGACAGAGTGAATGTCTGCTCTCGACCTCCTTGCTGGTTCCCATGTTGCGGCCTAGCCTGGTGCTGCTGCTGGCCCCTGCCTTGATGACGCTGGGGTGGTCTATGCTGGTGTTGCTGTATCGGCGGTCCCTGCTGCCGAAACATCTGAGCCTGTAGCATCAACGGACGCTGGGCCAATGGTTTCACTGCCACTGTTGGTCCTCGATACTGACCTGCCCCTGGTGCTGGCAGAGCAGAAAACTGCTGTACTAGTCCTCCTGACCTCGAATTCATGGGATAGGTGGTAACCCGATGATCTGGATTTCCATATATCAAATACAGTCCGTTCAATGACCGACACACATCTCTAGTGTGTCCTACCTTCCCACAATAAGTGCAGCCCGCTGGGGGTTGCTGATTCTTCCTCTGTTGCTGCTGCTGCTGCCTGGGTGGTGGTGCTGGCCCTCGCATTGCCACATCGTGGATGCGAACGCCAGGGGATGGTGCTATTGTTCGGGGCGCTGCTCTCCCTCCTCCTTCAATCTGACTGTGGGATCTCTTTTGACCCCCAGTCCTTGCGGTGATCCTCTGAATGGTGATCTCATGCCTTCGGGTTGCCATCAATACCTCATTAAAAGTATGATAATTGTGCCCCTCTATCAATTGTAAGAGCTCAAAGTGAAACCCTTGCTGAAATCTTATAGCCCTCTGGCTCTCCGTTGCTACCATCTCTGGGGCAAACCTACTCAATCTGCAGAACTCCGCTGCATAAGCATCTACCGTCTTGCTGGCCTGCTTGAGATTGATAAACTTCTGTTGTAGCTCAAACTGCGCCACAACTCTATAGTACTTCATCTTGAACCTTGCTGTAAAATCGTCCTAAGCAACAGTACGTCTGATACCTACTTCCTCTGATTCCCACCAATCACGTGCGAGATCCTGAAGTAATAAATTCACTTGATCTACACGTTCTTCCGCCGGTACCTTAGCCGCCGTCAGAATAGCCTCAATATCCTTAAGCCATGCATCTGCTGAGATGGCATCCTCTGTGCCCTTGAAACGGCGGGAGTTGAACTTGCAAAATCTGGTTGATATTCCTGAATCTGGCCTTGCCCCTCTTTCCAAAGCTGTCTGTAATCCTTGGTTGAGTAGTACGTTCTGCTCCTGCAACAGAGCGTGCATACGCTGCTGGGCTAACATCTGGTGTTGCTGAGCAGCCATCATCCCTCTCATGATCTCCAAAAAAGCTGGTGTGTCCATTTCCACGGGGGTAGGTGGAACTGTTGGTGGTAGTGGAACCCCCAGATACTGCGATCCAGCTGCTGCTTCCACTATCACTTCTTCCTGGATAGTCTCCTGAGGTAGTACTGGCCCTTGTTGCTGACTAACCTGGTCATGTTGTCCATGTTGCCCTTGTTGCTGCTGTCCAGTCCTGACGGATGCGGACGAAGTGCCCCTAAGAAAAGGGACAAGAGAACAATCAAACGACCGGACACGAAGGATCAATAAAGTCAAGGTATATTGGAATATCAAGCTGGAGTTGAGAATCAACGAATCATGAGATCAAGGGGGAACATGTGTGATTGAGACATCCTATTAAAACATCCCACAAGTCTGAAATCAAACCTGTATGGGCCACCACTAAAACCTTGTCACGCCCCAGAACCAGAATACTGGAGAGCGGGGGAGTGATTCAGCCAGCTACGTATTACGGGTAGATGAATACCGAATAATACAATCAATGCTTTCTAATAAGATGAGGGGGTGCATACTACATAAAAGTCTCGCTATGGTCACTTCACATCTATTGTCTCAATCATTCAAACAAGAAACAGAAATAGAGAACATGTGAGATAAAGCAGTAAGGCGTCCCAAACGCTCAGTCAAAATGTTCTTGAATCTGGCTTTACAAAACACAGCCAGATGATGTAGTAAGTATACACAATTGTTATCTGCTGCAGCCTGACTTAGCTACAATTATACAAAAGTAGGTACAAGACCACCCGACTAACATGTCGGTGCCAAACGACAAGGTATAAAGTAATTCACAAAACGAGCGGGGAAGTAAGAAACCCACTCGAGTCCTCCTGCGATCATCCCTCTAGTATTGACCATCTTGGAGGTAGAAGTAAGCTGGATCCTCGAGGACCGGCTCTAAATCTGGCCATGCAAAACCAGAGATGTTAGACCTCTAATAGCAAGTATCGCAAGGAAGCACGATATGAGGAATGAAGTCAGTAAGAAGAGAATATGATAATAGATCTCTGCTATCTACTAGGATTCACATAACATCATGACACTTCGAACCAACCTCCCAACCAAACAAGGACAGAAGTTGGCCCGTCATGTCCTGATATTTTGATCATCTCGGTTAGGTAACAGAGTAGATACAGTACACAAACAAATTAATTTAAACGGTCATACAACTACTACGGCTTGCTACTGTGAGTTTTAAGTTATCCTGGAATTATGCAATAAAGGATTCCTCAGTTCTTACTATGTGCAAGCAAGGGTAGTCTATCCAGTCAATCAATTACGCCAATCATGAATTAGACGAGCCCCAGCGGGACGCCCGTCGTCAATATACAATATACAATAAATAATATAAAGTAATTCCCGCTCCCTGCCCGTGTGGCAGATTTGCAGTATCTGTGGGAACCAGCCGGCCTGTCGGGTACTTAATAGTCCCAAGAGAGCTGCCATGTAAGAACTCGAGAATCCATTCTCTCCATGCAATCATTATTTTATTTTATTTAACTTAATAGTCTCTACGTTGAGTGAAGTCCCATGCCGTGGATCATGGTCATTCAGAATGAGTACTTTCGTACGGGGTACGATATGCACAACTCTACAACGATACCCGTACGGTTAGGTTGTAGGTTTTACATAGCGTAATACAACAATCAAAACTAACCACGGAATAATCATGCCTTGACCATAAAGTACACATGCTGCTTTGATAAGATAAATAAATAAATAAATAAATTAAAGCCTGCATGTACCTGTATGCCAATATTCGGGATTAGCCAGTCAATTTCAATAGTTCATAATTAATATGAACGTGTCTTATTCATTCATTTCAATAAGACGACTTGCCAGTCTCTTAGTTCCAACTAGGAACGCATGATCAATTATTAAATTAAGATGACAATCCTCGTTTATTAATGTCAAAATAATAATTAATGTTAATAAATGCCATGTCAATCAATCAATGGTGATAAATGTCAACCAATGTCAATTAATGCCAAAATAATAATTTATGTTTAATTAATGCCAACTAGGGTCAGAATCAGCCAAAAGGGCATTATGGGCAGCCATAGGCAGATGCCTATTTATGCGGCTAGACAGGTCGGGCTCCATCTATGCGGTCTGGGAATAACAATTCATATGGGGCTCAAAGAACAAGCCTATACGGCTGGATGAAAATAAGCTTTATGCGGCTAAGATACAATGGGAGTTCATACGGCTGCGGATGACTGGCCTCATGCGGCTCGGGTTTCAAATTCATGCGGTTGCAAGCAATCGCGCGCCCATGCGGCTGAGAAATATCTCATGCAGCTACGGAGTCTCGCGGTGCCATGCGGCTGAGAATGATCAACACCATGCGGCTAAAAATGGTCAGCGCCATGCGGCTGAAATGGGTGCATGCCTATATGCGGCAGATAAGTCTCATGCGGTCAGATAACTCTATGCGGCTCGGGCTGATCTTTATGCGGTAAGCGGCCGGTCAAGCTTTATACGGCTGACTAAGCCCATACGGCTAAGGGAGACTTGCCGCATGAAAACTCATGCGGACAAGCACTATTTTCTTCTCCGAGAGAAAGAACCATGGGAAGCCATTGCTTCCGAGCTCCTTAATTCCTTCTTTTCAAGCCCAAAACTGGACTTCCATAGGTGAAAATGGGGTAGAACGAAATTCTCTACAACATGAAACCATCAAAACTTGAAGATAACAAAATTTACTAGATCAAAACCTAAGAAAACCAAAAATGTATTAAATTTAGATCTACAAGAAATGAACCATGGAAATTGAAAATATTAAGTACTAAAGAGGCTCAAAATCAAGTAAGGAAGATGATGGAACAATAATAATGGTGATCCATCAAGAAGCAAGTTGGCACTTGGCTTGGCGGCTGGTGGGTGGGGGAGGAGTTATGAGGAAGAAGAAGATTAATGGTGAAGTAATGAAGAGAGAGAAAGGGGTAGGCTTTAAATGGAAGGGGTGGTGGTAGGTGGAGGTTTGTTTCGGTTCATGATGAACCAACTTAACTAAACCAATCCAAGCCGAACCCAAAGTAAAGCTAAAGCAGAGTATGAAAGCAGAAAATAAAATACAGGAATAAAATTACAGGAAATTAATTAACATAAAAATTAAAGGGATTTAATTACGGAACATTACATGATAAATACTAAATATATATTAAGGCAGTATATGTCTAAAAATACGTATTCTGGGAACGGAAAGTGACACGCCGACACCGGTAGGGAAGCCTCAGGATCATTATCACAAATCCAGACGTGGCCTCTGGTATGTTACTCCATCCACAATGCCCGAAAGTTCTGACGAAGAATGCGAGTGGCACTCCCATTCGTCCGAGTCACCCACTTACGACTCCGATAGCAGTATTGGGGATGTATTCAGACAGAGATTATCGCCAATATGACATTCGTCGATGTCGATGAAGAAGACGAAGACCTACTTGAACCTCTTGAGATGGAGCCGTAGGTCCAGCAACTAGATGCACAATGGGAGAAATGCTCAAAACTCCGTGATCCTCCCACTGAAGATAAAGTTATGCAAGTTAACCTCGGTAATGAATCCTCTCCAAAGCCAATCTTTGTCAGTAAAAGTCTGACAGACGACGAACGGGAGTCGTTGTTACAACTCATCAGAGAATACATCGACGTCTTTGCCTGGAGCTATGAAGATATGCCAGGGCTGAACCCCGAGATTGCACTCCATAAGCTCAACATCTATCCGGACGCAAAACCAGTCAAGCAACAGCAACGACGATTTCGTCTAGACATCATGAATTCTATCAAGGTGGAAGTGAATAAGCTTATAGCTAGTGGTTTTATCTATGAAGATCAGCACCCATACTGGGTAGCCAACGTGGTGCCGGTTATCAAAAAGAATAGAAAAATTCGAATCTGCATCAATTTTTGCAATCTCAACGCGGCATGCCCTAAGGATGAATTCTCTCTTTCGATCATCGATATAATGATCGATAATACGTACGGCTTTGAGCGCATGTCCTTCATGGATGGCTTTTTGGGATACAATCAAATCAAGATGGCTCATGACGACGAAAAGCATACATCATTTCAAATGCCGATCGGCGTATATTGCTATACGATCATGCCTTTTGGCTTGAAGAACGCCGGTGCAACATATCAACGGGCCATGAGTGTCATCTTCAGAGATCATTTGTGCAAGACGGTGGAGTGTTACGTAGACGACATCGCCGTCAAGAGCCGCTCCAAAAAGGATGATTTACATTACCTGAGAACAGTGTTCGACCTCATGCGGGCACACAACCTGAAGATGAATCCCACCAAGTCTTTTCCGGGGGTATCCAGTGGAAAGTTCTTGGGCTTTGTCACTACTTCCCGGGGCATTCACATAGATCCCGACAAAACAAAAGCAATCCTGGAGATGAACCCACCAAAGAACCTCAGCGAACTTCGCGGCCTTCAGGGAAGACTAGCTTATATCAGGAGGCTTATATCTAACCTCTCGGGGTGATGCCAATGCTTCACTCAACTTATGAGGAAAGGTGTCTCCTTTGCATGGAACGAGGAATGTCAGCGTGCCTTTAACGATATTAAGGAGTACCTGATGAACCCACCAGTTCTGGTAGCCCCGGTCGTCGGAAAGCCCTTTCTACTCTATGTATGGGCGATAGAACATTCTCTTGACTCTCTGCTAGCCCAGAATAATGATGCAGGACATGAACAAGCCATTTACTATCTCAGCCGGATGATGGTAGGACCTGAACATGGGTCCACTGTCGTAGAGAAGGAGTGCCTTGCCCTAGTGTTCGCCATTCAGAAAACACGACACTATGTGACAGGGCAGACCATCCATGTGATTTCATGAGTCAATCCCCTTAGGTTTCTCATGACCAAGCCAGACGCACTCAGTTCTCGTCTAACCACCTGGGCGATACTATTATCCCCTTATGACATGGTTTTTGTTCCGCAGAAAGGTATCAAGGGACAAGCCCTGGCTGACTTCCTAGCAGCCCATCCAGGATCAGAAATAACCAAAATTTATGAAGAAATTCCCGATAAAGTTGTCGCCTCGAACATGACTTCGCATGATGCCATTTTGGCGGATGTTCTTTGACAGTGCTTCAAGAACGGGGCCACAAGGTGATATCGTCGCTGGAGTCGGGGTGGTATTAATTTCTTCCTCCGGACTAGTAGTCAATCGGGCGTATTCTCTTACGGAAACCTGTTCGAACAATGTAGCCGAATATAATGCTCTAGTCATTGGACTTCAACTCACGAAAGAAGTGGGAATTAGATACCTGGAAGCTTTTGGTGACTCACAGTTGGTTGTTAACCAGATCCGAGGTTCATATGAGGTTCGCAATGAGGACCTGATTCCCTATTATCAGACAGCAGTGGCCATCATTACAACCTTGGAGGGGTTCTTTATAGAGCACGTTCCTAGACTTCAAAACATCGAAGCCGAAGCCCTGGCCAGTCTCGTCGCTTCCTTGGCACTCCCAAATAATTCTTATCATCTAGTCGACGTAATAGGCCATGAATTGGTCTGCCCTAGGAACAATCTTCAACTGGGTATGAGCTGCTCCGCCCAGATAACCAACGACATACAAGACTGGAGATGCCCGCTCATCGACTTTACGGCCTATGGAATTCTGTCGGAGAATGTGAAGGAAGCTACCTCAATCAGAAGACGCTCCCTCAGATTCTTCTACGATACGGAGACGAAAATGTTATGTCGGCAATCCTATGATGGGCTACTACTAAGATGCCTGTCAAGTGTAGAAGCCAAAGAAGCCCTACGTGAAGCTCATGACGGTACTTGTGGGGCTCACCAACCTGGCCCAAAATTATAAGATCGCTTTCGCCGGATGGGTTATTACTGGCCCACAATGGTCGCAGATGCAGTTGATTATGCAAAGAAGTACAAGGCTTGCCAGATCCATACAGATTTTATACATCTACCATCTGAATTCTTGCACCCGACAGTGGCCTCTTGGCCATTCAAAGCATGGGGAATGGACGTCATTTGGCCAATCATCCCGCCGTCGTCTAGAGGGCATCAGTTCATACTTGCAATCACTGATTACTTCTCCAAATGGGCAGAAGCTGTTCCATTGGCAGAGGTCAAGACATCGAACGTGATTAGCTTCATAAAATATCACGTCATCTACCGTTTTGGACAACCTCGGAGGATTATCCACGACAATGGTTCGCAGTTTGCAAGCCACGCTTTCTATCGATTTTGTAATAAGAATCGGATCCAGAACATGGCCTCGACAGTTTATAACCCCTCGGCCAATGGTCTGGCTGAAGCATTCAACAAAACCATAATCAAGCTCCTCAAAAAGTTCCTGTCTGCAAACAAACGCGACTGGAATGAAAAGCTTAGTGAGTGCCTATGGGCGTATCGGACGACGATTCAGACGACTACAGGAAATACACCATTCTCCTTGGTCTACGAAAGTGAGGCAGTCCTCCCATTGGAAACACAGATCCCCTCACTTCGAGTGGCCCTCACCTACCGGTTAACGGCAGACGATAACTACTACCGACGGCTACAAGAGATAGAAGCATTAGATGAGAAGCGTTTACAAGCTCAACAAAGCATAGAGCTCTACCAAGCGCACATCTCTCGGGCTTTCAACAAGAAAGTCAAGCAGAGGATATTCTAAGTGGACGATCTCGTCTTGGCCATTCGCAGACCAATGGTCATGACTCACAAGACCCCCAGCAAATTCCAGCCTAAGTGGGAGGGTCCATTCGTTATCGAGACCGTATTCTCCAATGGCGTGTACCGCCTCGTAAAACAAAATAGAGACTTGCTCATGATGCCCATCAACGGCAAGTTCCTCAAGAAATACTATGTCTAAACGATACCTTCCAACGATCTTCCGGATTGTGAGTTATATACCCGCAGGTATCGCTGAACTTACACTCTGACTTCAAACTTCCCAGATTGTTGAGTTACGTACCCTCCGGTACCACTGAACTTACTCTATGATTACTTCGAATGAATTCTCTTGGTCGTATCTATGAACCCCCTGGTCATAGCCTTTCTACCTCCAAGAATTTGCCCCAAAATCTATTGCCCATACCACCGGTGCGCAGATGGGTAATAGGTCCATATAAATTATCCTAATCTATTGCTCGTACTGTCAGTGCACAAAAAGGGTAATAGGTCCACAAAAATCTCCAACGGAAAAAAGTAACCATGTCCATATTACCTCTGAGTTGTTTTTTTCGCCCATCACAAACAAATCACCCAATGCATAGAACTTCCACGTTGATAGCACCTCTGAGTTGTTCTGTGTATCCCTATCATGTCTACCCCTAACATGTCCTCATTACCTCTGAGTAGGAAGGCTTTTGTTTTGACCCGTATTTACCATATCCTCATTACCTCTGAGTAAATATGCTGGTTTCCACTCCACTTATTATCAGTACTCGCATCGCCAGTACACAAAAATGATGATAAGTCCACAAAAAATTATCATAAACTATTACTCGTACCAATGGTGTACTAAAGGGTAGTAGGTCCACAAAATATCATTCAAATCTATTTGCTCGCATTTCCAGATGCACAAAAGGGCAATAGGTCCACAAAAATCTCCCATTGGGATGTCCTTTATCAAATACAAATGCTGTATTAGGCCCTCTAGTACAAGCACCACAAAATACCACAAATAGAATGGAGTGAGCATACTCTGGTCATTCAAGATCAGTTATATTCATAGGACTACATCGACAGCAAAGCAAGAAAAATCTGGCGATACATAGTTGGGTTTGACAACGCTTCGTCTTCAAGCAGTTTTGTGGCCCTCGAAGGAAGTCATGTTTCACTGCTGAGAAGCAAACAAAGCTGTTGAATCTCCAAGGAGCTGCCGGAAGGAGGATAAATATAGCATGCTATCCTTCCCTCCATATTACAGATGCCTTAGCCCCGCGCCCCTAAGGGACCATACCTTCAAAACATGGTCCCTGATGGTGGTTTCGCCTACTTGGAGAGCCGTGAAGGTGCGACGTTCATAACGATGCCTGACCACCGTCCAACTCTCTGAGGTATAATGGCTCTTCCTACCATCTGGGGAAAACTCTTCCGAAGCATGAAGAGTCCTGAGTTGTTTGATGTGTATGCCAAAAAGGCGTGGGGAAAACACTTCCGAAGCATGAGAAGTTTTGAGCTCTCTGATGTAGGTACCAGAATGTTGTACTTTCACTCCATCATCGATACCGGTTCTGAAGAAGCTTGCTCGCCAGAGAAAAATGAGAAGAAGGGGGATTCAACTCTGAGAAAACAAAGAACTCTGTTATGCGGCGGCGTAGCCAGTTAGATGGCCCAGCCAAAACAGAACACATACAGTCCATAGTTATGAGGCCGGCTTCATGAAGCACTCATGCGGCATTTATACGGCTCAGTCATTATCATGTGGCTCAGTCATGAAAAATTCATGCGGCCCAATCAGTCACAGGGCGATCATACGACCCAATCTTACAGTATTCATGCAACCCAATCATAAAGTGCTCATGCAGCACCTATGCGGCTCGGCCATGAAAATGTTCATACTGATTCATCTTGAAGCACTCAGCCAGTTCAAGTTTGAATGAGCAGCAGTTATACGACTCAGTCTATGCAGCCCTATCGTATAGAACATATATGGTCCAGACGAGATAGGGCATACAGCGACCAAGTTTTTAGCAGAGGCAGTATATGACAGCCCCGCGCACGAAATTTTAGTCATCATCTGCTCACCATCCTTACCCTTGGGAGAAGGTTGCACATCGAAATGAATGGAAGGAGTGTCTACCGCTCTCGACGGAGAAGCAAGTCTCTTCCCTTTGGCCGTCGCACCAACCGACTTAGAAGCTTTTGGAGCCATAGTAGAAAGTATAAGGAGGAGAAGGTGAAAGAGGAAAGACACTCTCTAAATGACTCCTATTTATAGAGTTGCTGAAGAGAGACTCTTCGATTCTCGAGATCATTTAAGATAGGGGTGACGTTTGGGGACTTTATCCCCAGTAACCGTCGAGCGTCTCTTCGATTTTCGAGATCATTAAAGATAGAGTCGACGTTTGGAAACTTTATCCCCAGTAACCGTCGGCTTCATCTCGAAAATAGATCCACAACCGAGTCAGAAGAATTAAATGCAGCAGTGACAGCTGGCAGACTCTCTGCGGCTCAAAGCGTCCCTGCGACTCAAGATTTGTTCTACGACACAGGATCCCCCTGCGGCTCAGTATCTCTCTGCGAAACTCAAGATCTCTTTGCAGTTCGAAAGCCAGTCTCTACACCTTGAAGACTCCCCACGGCTTGGCATATTTTTCATGCTTCTTAGTCAAAGTATTCCAAATTTGCAATTTGGAAACTTTGAAGGGGGTCTTGTAGAAGCATGAAAAATATGGAGTTCATGCGGATTACAAATTGCCGCATAGGTACATCAGGACAAACAGGTCTGCATGAAGGAAAGCTGCTTGACTGTTCAAAGACATATGCGGCCCACCGACGAACAGCTGTAGAAGGAAAATATACGACCAAGGAGGAGCAGTTCGACTGATAAAGTTGACAAGTACTGGCAAAAACATGACAGTTCTGACACTTAGACAAGAAAGATAAGACGCGAGACGTCGCCCAAAAGCAGGGTTCGTACGCCTCCATGTGGCCAAAAGAGCGTCATCCAAGCCGCATGAACCTCATGCGGCCCAGCTTATGCGGCCCCAAAGTTTTCAAACTTCATGTAACTGTGATCCGAGCCGCATGAGTCTCAGGCGACCCCACAAGATCAAAGACTGAGAACACCATACGCAACGAGACACATGGCAATCTGACCGATTCCTTAACCACCCAGATTTGCTGTAACAAAATCCCAACAAACTGACAGATGGCAGCCCGAGAGCGGGTCTTTGCGTGCCAACCAGCCACGTGGCCACAAGCCGACCATGCGGCTCAAAATATATCCTATTATAAATAACAGGGTGCCACTCCCCTGCAAAGGCCGGCAACCTTCAAGAGAAAAGCAATATCTTCACGAGCTAGAGACTACATCAGATAGTCCACGGAGTAAGGCAGAGTTTATAGCACTTTCCCGAGCCTCCACCGTCACCCTCCAGAATTAAAACTAAACAATTGTACTTGGATTATTTCCTAGGCTTTCTTTCTAGGTTCTTCTTTATATAAGCGAGTTTGCAATCAATTCCAGTGTTCTATCATACATGTTGTTGATTTTTATGGCAAACAGGGCATTGTCCCCTCGACCCCTGTCCGTTGACAGGACAACAAAACCCCCGAGTGCGAGGCCCTGGATAGGTCGTCGTTGGCTGATTCAAAAAATCTTCTTATATAACGTCGTATTTGGCCCATCATTAATTCTTCATAGCATATATCCTGGTTCGATCATGCTTGCTGCTTGTCTGCAAGTACATATTAGACGAACAAAACAATATAGCAATATGATAAATTTAATGAACAGTCGGGCAATGCTAAGTTTAAGTAGCAACATGATAGTGATTAGTATGAATATTAGTGACATCATTATGTTAACCTTAATTGATTTGCCATATTAAAAAATATGATACAATCGTTGGGCTAACAATCTCTCCCTTTTTGATCATGACAAATCAGTTAAGTTTAAGATAGATACGATAGATGCATGGATCACTAATAAACACATATTAGTAGAATATTATGTGCTAACTTAAACTTATTTCTCTTCCATTGATATGATAAAAAAAGGCTCCCACGTAATTAAGTATACAATAATATCAATCATGACATAAGGAAGGCAGAAATAATCATGAAAAACGATCGGGTTCAAACCAAAATCTGATAAAAAATATAACTATAGTTTTGAAATAGACCAATAAAGGATTTTAATAAAATTATATACCAATATAGTAAAAATTAATCATTGGTCATAAATAATCTATGGGGATTAAAAAATTATAGATTACCAATATAAAATATCAAAAAAATTATAAAGACCTTTAGCAATGATCACAAAAAATATGATTCGTAATTTGCCTATACAAATTAGCGAATCAATTCCATAAAGAGTTTAATCATTGAAAAGAAATTAAAATAGAATACTATAATCTATCTACTTACCCAAGTTCATGCATTTGAACTCAATTACCTTAGCATGATATACGAATATTCATTAGATAAACATGAAGGAAATGAAGACAAAATACTTGAGAAGTAGAAATTCAGTTGATTTGAATGCTCTCCCACAAGGTATGACTAACCTAAATAAAATAATTATGAACTTTGAGATAGAACCTTATTAAGAAAAGCCAAATTAATTTAAGCTCAAAGGAATCATCAATAAGAATAATTAAATATATTTAGCAAGGTAACTTTTAAAAACCCCAAAAAAATGAGAGAATCAAGAAGAATCATATATTCTCTCATAAACCCTTTCATAAATGAAAATATCATGAACACAATCGATAAAAATAAAGTAAAAATCTATAGGTCCATGATAAACTATGTATACTATATATTAAGGGTATAAATGAATCGAAACAATTAGTTTGCTTTCCCTTAAAATATGTGTATCTAGTTCAAAAGCATTTTTATACATAAAATAGATAGAATAATCACAAGATCTAAGGGATATCTGAGATATGCATCTTTCTTCCCTTTGATCAATGTGCATAAAGTTCCAAATAAAATAAAATATCATCTTTCGGCAAGTAAAATAAACATCCACTAATCAAACTCTTAAAGATGAACCAATAAAATATATCTCCAATTAAAAATATAAAAAAATATTCAAATAATAAAAATGATTTCAAGACAATAATTTTTTTTTGAAAACTGTTTTAGTAATAGCATTCGAGTGACGGACAGATTCAAAATAGCAGAGAAATCAAAAAGACTTTTGAAATGCGGAATTTATTAGGAAAAGTTGTCTTAATAAATGGTCGAATGCATCCGTTTAGTCCTTAGACTGACAGCTTACGATTCAAATTTTTATATCACGGAAATAGCTTTAATAAAAGAACCCATAAATCATAAATAGCCCATTTTAAATAAATAAAATACGTATCGATAAATGTCCAAATAAATAGTATTCTAGATATATGGCATGTGAGAAGAATAATTGATTTGAAATAATTAACTGCTCCCGCTTTACATGGGTATATCCAAAACAAATAGTATTGACAGATTTAAATTTGAGATAAATATTTTCAGAAGTAGGAAACTAATTCATCAAAAATATTAGGTCTTCTTATCAAAGTTTATTTTTTCCCTTTTAGAACCTTAGCACGGTGTTCATCTGATAACTGTAGGATTAAAGAAAAAAATACTTTGAGAGAGAGAGAAATTTAATATGCCTGACTTCTCTACCACAAAGAATTACTGCTATAGACAATTATTAACTTAAATAAGAAGAGAATAATAAAAGCAATATCATGAATATTACACAAACATTAAAGAACATATCAGAAGAACATAATATTCAATGAGTAGTCACAAGATCAAATCAAGTCTTAATATAGAATAATATGACAAAAAAATCAAAATATAACAACCATTAAATAATATTATTCATCAAAGCTAAAATCCAAAGTCCATCAGATAACAATTGCAAATTAGACCTCAATAAATCTTTAGTTTATAAAGCATTTATCAATCTTAGGTTAGTTGTAGGGGCCAGTTTCCAGCTAGCGGTAGTCCGAAGACACTTGGCATCGTGTCGCTTAGACTTTTACGCCTTATTGACAAAATAACCCTTTTGACATGTACCCAAAACAAATCTCTTCTTTAATAACCTACAATTTAAGAAAAATTTATGCAATATGAAATCAATTATATTCTATGGACTTGAAATATCTTAACCAATGTAGCATAAGATAGATCGATCACAAGTATATATAGATGCTACAAAATTATTGGGTAACAATATAAGAAAGTAAATATTCAAAGAAAATTTTATCAAGATAAAAAATTTATCAAGATCACGATACTAAAAAATATTTTTCAAAAAGTTTTCATAGTGCACTATAGAGAGAAATATATAATATAAATGTGCACTAACAAATATGGTGATATGATAAAACAAGATGATGCAAACGATCTTATGCTTCTTAAAAAGAATACTCATAAATAATCATGAGCAAGGCATTAATAAATATTTATTCTTAAAATCCCAACTTAAAGATATAAAACAAATAAATATTAAAAGTTTGGAGACTACTAATATATATAAAATGGCATACATGAAATAATTCAAATATTATAGATTAAATATGAGTCATGTATCCAAAATGTCAACCAAAAAGCAAAAAAGCATCATTAAGAGAGGCTTTGAGGAAGAAGCTAATTGATTTAAAGAGAAGAACACAAATTTGGTCTAAGTAATCAATAGCTAAAGTATGAGGTATGTACAAGTTTGAATATAACAAGTATAATTAAATACTTTTCAAAATAATATAGAACTTGAGCTAAACTCATATGCCCCCATATATATATATATATATATATATATATATATATATATATATATATATATATATATATATATATATATATATATATATATATATATAAAATATATATATAAAATATATATATATATATATATATATATATATATATATATATATATATATATATATATATATATATATATATATATAAGAAATATATGAGCAATATACAAATGACTATATATGAAAGTATTCATGTATCCTTAATAATCATTGAAAAATTATGACAAGATCAAAACATGTATAAATATGCTTTATTAGACAAAGATGTAATTGATTCATAAGAAGTTAATCAAAATAAGAATGAGAATCAATTGTGAATATATTTTGCAAGCACTAGGTTAACGTCAAAGTATATGTATATACTTTTCAAGTAAAAGGAGACTTGTGCTAAACATTTATACTAACAAAATACCGATTAAAGTAAATATGACATGTTAAGGACAAATCGATATGAGGTGACCATTTGAAAAATATTAAAGACGGAGAGTCAAAAACACATTAACAAAATAAAACTTTAGCTCCTACGGACTAGAGTGGTATGCATGCTTCATAGATAAAGATAGCGAGTAAAGAGTATACATAGATAAATGTGTCACACTAATAGAAAATGAGTAAAAGACTATACAGTGTGAACTAATTATTTAAGCTAAATAACTAGTCATGCTAGGATTATATCTCACATTGATTTAAACAATAAATAATTAAAAGATATCAATAAGAGCTAATAGCAAGCTATCAATAAGAACATACTAGGTTCTATAAATAAAACCATTCAAGAAAAATTATTTAGCAGATTACCAAAGTGGTTCTAGTGACCACACTTATGTTGATATAATTGCTAATAAGAAGACCTTTGTAGCTTAGCAATCACCAACATGCTCCTTGGTTTTACTTGATATAAGAAGCTTCACCTGCACCAAGCGGTGAAGACTTTAGTATCCAAAACTTGGATCCACATTTGTTAGTCTTAGGAACCCATTTGCACAAGTTCATATCAACAAGTTTCCTAGTCTTACATTGAGCAAAAATGTGTCCTTTCATATCATAATAATGATAAAAATTATTAATATTAGTACTGTGTAGCAGTACGAGAACTTACAATGTTGTGATATGATGTGCATGGATACTTGTAAAAGAAAGCATGATGATGTGTAGCATTTGATTTGCGTACTTTCTTTGATCATGTCCTATCATGTATATGATGTGTCATAGGATAGATCTTTGATTGGATAGTAGGTATTATCTGTTTTTCCAACCTAATCTCTAACTTTCAAAGATCGTGCAAGCCTAATTATATTTAGCAGTTAATGAGTCTATTCTCTATGTAGCAATGTTATATTTCTTTTTCTCTGCTTCATAAGCTTCATTGAGTTTTGCATACTCTTGTGTCATCTTATTAGTGCATTCTTGAGCATTATGCAAACTCAGTTTAACCGTGGATTGCTTATTTGTGTCACTAGCATTGGCAGTGTCTCTAATCTCATTAAGTAGAGAGGACATCCTTTCATTCTTTAGCTGATATGTCTTAATATCTTATCGAGACTTCTTATATTTATATAATACTTTCTTGTGTTCTTCCAATAGATCACTGAAAGCATTAGATAACTCATCATAAGCAAATTTACTCTCTTTATAAAGAGGATTATTTTGTACCTCGTTAGATAATGCTGTTGAGCATATGTTTGCAGCTTGACGAGGTCTCTCTTCTTCTTTTGAGTCGTTTGCTTCACTTTCACACCATATGCTCGTGTTAGCATACTTGTGAGACGACGACCTTCCTTTGTTTGATCGTTCATAATGATTCTCCTTTCTAACAGTAGTAGGGTAATATTTTATGATATGGCATGATCTTCTGCAGTTGTGGCATATAAGCCCTTCTTCATATAAGGGATTATATTGTACCTTAAATCCCAATTCCATCATACACATATTTGTATCGTTATGAGGACTATCCTTTTCTCTAGAGTCGCAAGCTTTGCTTTCGTACCTGTACTCATAAGTAGCCTCAAGAAGTTTCCAAATTTTATAAGATGTTGTGCAAGTAGTAATAAGATTGAATACATTTATGTTTACATCACAATAAAAAGCATGCATTGCTTTTGTATCAAGACTAGCTAACTTCTTTTTTTCTCCGTACAACTAGAATAAGGCTTGTTAATAATAAAGGAAGTAGGAATAGAGGTGATAGTAGGCTTTTTTAGTCATCGACAACACATGATCAAAAGTTAAAGTATAGAGACTTCAGGTAGAAGCTCACCTGTGTCTTCTAATAAGTGTAGTTTGTACCATCAAATAGAGGGTTTTTTGATTGTCTTTCACCTGTGAATATTGATTTCACGGCTGCCATATATACTCTTTAGAGTGTTATATTTGAATATAAGCTACTCTTGTACCAATTGTAGGACTAATTGGTATGAGTAGTAATATCTATATAATAAGCACCCGTTCTGATACCAATTATAGGAAATTAGAATCAGGGTAGGTAAGGATCTACTCTAAGGATGTTAAGCCAAATAATAGAGTCCTTGTTCTGATACCAATTGTAGGACCGATTTGTATGAGCAATAATACCTTTATAAGGAGCACCCTCTGAGAGGACTAGTCCAGTCTCGAGTACTCTAGCTCGATGCTGAATCCACTATCTCGTAAAACACAAGCTTTGAATCCAAAGCACTTACAACTCCTTACAACACATGCTTTTTATTCGAAGAGGACTACTTCAACTTGCAAGCCTTTAATCCGAAGGACTTGTCGACTTTTGGAACAAGATGAAAATGAATTGGTTTTCAAGCATTCTTTACAACTAGAACCAACTTCTAGATCAAACCAAAATGACACTTGCTTGGCTAGGAGTCGTAAAGTCTTAGATATGAAGGTTAAGTAGCTCTGAAAACTCTTAAGGAATAGAAAAGAAAAGAATGGATTGGGATGAAATGAATGGGGAAATCTTTTCTATTTATAAGGTTCTGGGGGACCGAACTCGGGTAGAGTTCGATTCCCTAATGTTCATAAATTCGAACGTTAGAGCCGAGTATACACGGTGACCTGATCCAATGGGATACTGGATCAGGGGGACCGAGTTCGGTCCGAGTTCAGGCATAACTCGGTCCGATTTTGGTTGCCCTGTATTCAGAGGCTCTCTTTGAGTGGGTTTGGGCTCCTTTTGAGTAGGCTTTTGTGGATTTTTTGTGGACTGAATGAACATGATTGTATATGCTTTATGTAGACTTTTTGGTAGAATTTATGAAAAGCTAAGCCAAGTGCCAAAATCAGCCCGATGACAAATTACCTAGACTCAAATAAAGATCAAATACAAAAATAAATATAAAAACTAAGAGTACTTTGATGACGTTTTTTTTCTTGACGACAGTTGTCCAAAGATAAACAAATCTAAAAATTTGAATACCTTTTGGGGGCTTCACCCCCGAACTCCCATAAGGGGCGCTACCCCCTCGACCCTTGTCCGTTGATCGAGCAGTGGAATCCCCGAGTGTGAGGCCCCGGATAGGTCATCGTTGGGCGGTTCCGAGAAATCTTCTTGTATAACGCCATCTTTGATCCATCATTAATTCTTCACAGCATATGTCCTAGTTTGATCATGCTTACTGTTTGTCTGCAAGTACATCTTAGACGAACAAAGCAGTATAGCAATATAATTAATTTAATGAACAATAGGATAATGCTAAATTTAAGTAGCAACATGATAGTGATTACTATGAATATTACTGACATCATTATGTTAAACTTAATTGATTATCCATATTCAAAAATATGATACAATCATTGGGCTAACATCCCCATGATGATACCTCGTAGTCTCCCTCTTAATTAACAATAATGATATTCACTAGGTACTCATAGATAACAAAGTTCGATCTACATATTTTATAAGAAAACTTATAATCTGATTAAGAAAAACAAGTCGAACACTCGGGAGCTGGATAAATACTAAACCAATCTAGATGACTCTACCCCTTACTTTAATGCAATACTCAGAGCAGTAGACCTGCCATCCAGGTTTTAAGAATACCCGAAGCAAATCTAATATATGGCATAATTCATGGTGGTAGAAATTCCTTTATCTAACTACATCATTCTCGACCGACCAAATGTCAATCTTGGGCGATGACCTCCACCTACTATTCGATTATGAAGTTCCTGACTAAACATAAAATTTAAGAATTTTAGGTAAAATAGTTGTCACTTCCAAATACCGTAATACGAAAAACGAGGGTAGACATAGCCAACTACGTAGTACAGAAAATACCGGTACTCCGTAATACTGTCACGAATGTCCCTATAATACAAGTCACCTAAGGTCTCACATAATGTATTATTTCTTAATCAATCAAAAAAGAAGAAGAAATATAGAACATATAAGATAAAGCAGTAAGGTTCCCTGATGCTCTATCAAAATAATCATAAAAATAACATGTAAAATGTAACGTCCCAATCCTAAAATACTTAGGACTAAGTACGTAGACATGCCAGCTATATACATATATAGTATACTCCAATATATGGAAACCTCGTACGTATACATAAGCTGTAAAATGCATAAACCAATAGTAATCTAATCTCATCCACAAAATAAAAGATAATGTCATAAATCAACGTTGAATTATCTTTGTACAAAATATTGGGCGGAGACAAATCCACTAACAACTATTTAAATAAAAAGAAGTACATGACATGTGAAATGATTTAGTAAAGGTAGCAAGAAAGATCCAAGACACGTCATCATCGAAGGAATGGAGAAGATCACGCCTCGGATAGAACACCTGTGAAAAGATAAGAGCACACACATGGAGAGATCACCAGGTCCTCAGAGGGACGTAACAAGATACATAATATCATGCCATATAAATTGAATAAATACTGCTCAATAATAAGTCAATCAGATCATAACATGGTCCAATACCCACCTTTGAATTAGCGTACCATCCCCTCAACCAAATAAGGACAAAAGATGGCACACTAACCCACGATGAAGTATCTTTCCAAGTCATGAATCCAATATGGTATCCGGACCACAACAAGGTTCAGCACCTTCTCATCAAAGTAGTAAGCCATACCTACAACCAAATAAGGACAAGATGTGACAAACTAGTCCGCGACAAGTTACTGTTCCAAGCCACGGTCAGATACATATACCCAAACCAAGAGCACTCGTACCTAACGGATAAGGGTGCCTAACCAATCTAGGCAAAATACAGTTTTAAGAACACCCTCCAATGCATGGGCCCTGGCTAAAATGGGATCGACATGGTCCCCCTGGGGGTACCAGAGGCCCAATCAGTAAGAGCATGACGTTCCACAGAACGTCAGTGACCGTCAGTAAAATAAGGGTCCTCTCACACCGTATCTCCAGCGGAGCATCCGGAACACAAAAGGGAAGTGTATAGTAGCCCATATGCTAAGGAATTGTCCTCTCCGCCCCATGCCTACTATGTTTTTTCCACAACACATAACCTCTATTAACCGCTAAGTCAAACTAAGCATGCAAACACTATTAGCGGTTAAACCCTATTGTACGGCTTATACGTACTGGTGGCTAGCCAATCACGCATGTCCGAGTTCTATATGCGACTCACAACTTTGTGGCATAACATGTCAAGGCCTATGAATGCAACACAACAAGGGTGGTCCCTTAAATCTAATGTTGATTTGCACAAAAATAATAAGTACGAAAAGTAGAACTACACAATAAAATCTATCTAATCATGACAGTGTAGCACAGTTTATTTTGCAAAAAAATAAATAATGAATAAATGCATGAATATGAGCTAAAATAAAATAAACAGCTAATGGCAAGGTAACTTGCCTGAGGGTGGTACGAGATATAGCAAAATCCAACAGTCAGAATCGACAACACGAAAGTTAAAATCCACAAAGAGCTCCGAATGCTGAAACAAACATCAAGAATGTATTTGGTATAAAAGATATGTCTAGGAAACACCTGTCTAAAGGTCTAATTCTGTAACAGGGGCAAAATCGTAATTTTGAATTAAAACGATGTCCGCCGTTGGATCCGTTTTGCACCGAAAAGCGTGCCATTATCTACGGTCTCTAAAGTTATCAAACTACAGGTCCGCTTTGAGGAGACAAACCTAATCGTATGTTCAAAGTTGGATTCCGGTGGACCATACACAATTTTGTCCGTTAGATCGGGTCGCGGGCCCGCCAAATAGGCGTTCCGATCGACCTTCTCAGAATTGGACCAAACTTTACACACAAGACCAAAAAAATGATACGGTCCTGTTGGCATAAGTTTCGTCTTGATCCGACGAACGTACATAATGTTATGGGCTAGTTTGCAACGTGTCGATACGGGGGTATTTTGACGGATATGTACTGATTTCGTAGCGCACGCAACAAAATTGAGTTCCGTCAGTTCCCACACGTTGGAAACATCCATACGCGCCTTTCGATGTGTATAGTGCGCTACCACGTCGCTCAATTTTTTGGGGTGTATGCCGTATCGGTAAATTTTTCAAGACTTTAGCTTTCGAAAACTGGTTTTTTTTGTTGATTTTTGAAAACTGATTACTCGATGGATAGTGGACTTAATCAAAAGTTACAGAAAGGGTTTTTATAGCCCTATAGTTGTCCACACAATCATTCAGGTGGTGTTTTTAAATTGTCAACAAGATCACAGGAATACGTCTTCAAACATGGGTTCCCGGGGGCAGTTTGAGAAATGTTTTTGAACTGTTTTCTCGTCGATTTTTCATCGACTTCACGGGCAGGTTACCTTACGATATTTGATACTATTAATTGAGGTCCCTAGAGGGTCATATAGTCTCTACACAGGGACTTACAAGATCGAAAAGTAGCAACTACACATGAAGAAACGAGGAGGGAAAGAGGGGTACCTCACAGCCGACCCCAAACAGGGGAGCTCTGTTCCCGGTGAGTTTTCGACGATCGTCGACCACTTCGGGCGGCTGCAGGCGATCAATCACTCGCGCTGGGAGTCGAGATGGAGGAGGAGGTGGCATACGTATTCAGGTCACACTGAGTTTACAGAGAATGAAAGGTGCGATCAATTTCTTCCTCTCAGTTTTCGTTTCCTTCCTTCTCAGGTTTTGATAGTTTTCGTCGAATTAAAATTTGATTGGATATAATTAGATATAATCCAGTAAAAGATTGGATTAGAATCACCTGGAGAATTTCTGGAGAAGATTTGATTTAGATCAGAGAGGGAAAGATTTGAATTGGGTTGAAGATTTGGATAGATTCGATTGAATTTACGGGTTCATAGCTCTAGGGGTCGGGAGATTTCAATGGAAAGTGACTCATGAGATTTTGATTCAAAATCTCGTGAGTCAATGGCTTTTCATTCATATATATGTAGAAGCATAGAATTTTAGAACCAGAAATCCTATGGGCCTAACATTACATGTGCCAGGAAGCTCAGATGATGTACTTGGCACAGCAAACAACAAAAGCATAGACATTAAAAGAAGATTTTTTATTTCATCTAAAAGCCTATTACATGTCTAAAAAAGGCTGTACAAAGGAGAACTTCTACAAAAAGAAAAGACCCTAAGTCTACAGCCAGGCGCAGCAACCACCATGCGCTCTCAGTCCGGCGCATCTCTTCGACGTCTCAGTCAGGCGCATCTCTTCGGCGTCTCAGTCAGGTGCATATCTTCGGCATCTCAGTCAGGCGCATCTCTTCGGCATCTCAGTCAGGCGCATCTCTTCACGAGTCTCAGTTATGTGAATCATGAAGTCTCAGCATATGCGGCTTACTTCGACCCGATCAAGTGCTTCGACTAATGAAGCATTTATTGAACAGAACGAGGGCGGGAAATCAACCCCCTAGCTGGAAGAGGAGAGCACCGCAAATCCGCGGCTAAAGGAGCAGCTTTCAACACAATCAGAATGGGCAACACCCACTCTAGCAGGAGGAGGAGCTCTCCCAAAGCCCAAGGAAGATGATCGGAGCACCGCAATTCCGATCTGCGGCTCTTCCAGCATAACAGAGACGAGGCTCGAGTATCCCGATCTTTGGATGTAAGAGGCACCTTCCGCCTGCCTCAGAAGCCCTCGGCTTCGACTTTTGGATGTAACAGTCACCTTCAAGTGCATGAACAAAGACAAGTCGTCGTATCTTCACCCTCGGGAGCATCTCGTCAACAGAATGTGCTTGAGTAAACAAGTTCATTTCGGGAGGACGTAAGAGAACGAGAAGCAAACTCTCTCTTTGCCACTATTTATAGGCCGGACAAATCAAACCCATGCGCTAAGTGGCTGGCTCTCCGAATCCTGTGTAATGAATTTGCGTTAATGGTGATGAACCTGACGCTTCGAATTCAGCCAAGTCAAAAATGGCTATTTAAAGCACTCGAAGAACGTAACAGTCGGACCAATAAAGACGTGTCATGCAAACGGATGCACCGGTCAGACCACACATCATACAGACGCGCCCATCAGTACCAAGCGCCTCATAAGGATGCGCCCCACGTGCCCCCATTTGCCTAGCGGAACGCAGGTCAATGCGCCCACTCAACAGCCCATAACCCGTCAAAGAACATTAAATGCTGAAGACTGACACGACAGCAGCCAGTCCCCGAGGACTGAACAGTTGATAGCTTTTTCAGAAAATGAAGCGTCGCTGACGTCAGCTTCATCATTACTTTCCTCCGGCGGTTACAAGCCACGTGGCCGCCCAACCATTTTGTATGTGCCTTCGCAGCCATACGCCCAAATCTCCGCATGCGCCTCAAAAGCCATGTGTCTCAGGCTTTTCTCTGATCCTTAAAAGACAGCAGTCAAGTCACTAGTGAAGCCTCGCATGCACCTCAAAAGCCGTGTTCCCAGACTGGTTCTTGACTCCTAAAGGTTACAAGCCAAAGTCTTCTCATGCGCCCAATCCCAGGCGCATCCTATCAGATCACTCTCCACCAAATCTGAGATCTTTGAGCCATGGACCTACGACACGTGTCCTTTGACTCGATTCAACCTATGAAGGGGTGCTAATCACCCAAGATCTCAGCAACTAAAAGATCCTCTCTATTGCTACGAGTCAGCTTGGTCGCAGCCCACAAAGGCAACAGGAATGGTTCAATACCTCAATCAAAGCGCATCGCCCATGCGCCTCCATCAGCAATCACCATTGGCATCCCCACAAACAGGCACATCCTATATATGCGCGCATGAGCAGCCAGCCTGCAAGCTATAAATAGAGGGATCATTTCCTTCTTCCAGACCCACGAACAGACAGAGAGACATACTGACAAACAGAGACCTACATACAGTGAGAGAGGCAGATATAGACACTCAATGTCTTCTTCCTCTCCGCAAGCTCCAGCACCCAGAGCAACTAAGACCTTCATAGAACCGAGAATCGTCGTCAGATCGTCAACGGAGTCAACGTATTAGCACTCGCTCCATCGACACAGGGACCCAGATAAACAAAAGTGTTCTCCTAGGACTACATCTAAGTCTTACATTGTAACACTGTTCTGTTTGTAATTGAAATTGCCATCAAAAGATTTTAATGGCAAACAAGCTGGCGAATCTGCTGGGGACCTCTTTCTCCTCCACCGAGAAAGCTGTGTCGCAATCTGACGACGTGAAGGTGGACTCCTCCCACAAGACGCTGGTCGTACGCCTCAATCAACATGTGTATGAGGAGTTCATCTCTGAAGGCAGCGCAAGTCCTTCAAAGCGGTTGCCAAAGCCGAAGAAGACTCGCCAAGTCTGGGTGTACAAGGTCGAGGCCCCTGGCACCACTACTGAAGGGGATGTGCCGATGCAGTCTACCCTTCTCGCTGACGACCTCAGCAGCCAGGATGCATCCACCGGTGCAGCACATCTCTCGGAAAAGCGTGGTGTTGACCACATTCCCCAGCCATCTCCTTTTCAGATAAGGAAGATGCGCCGACGGAGCAAGGGCGCAGCTAATGCCCTGCGTATCACCTCTGATGCGCCACAGAAGGCCTCTGTCTTTGACAGACTCACTCGCTGTCGTGGCAAGGAGAATTTGGACTCTGAGTACTATGTACCCCAGCGGGCTAGTACGAAGAAGTCCAAGGCAGCATGGGCCATGTGCCTGAAACGTGCTATGCCAACAGCAAACCAGAAGCATGCGGTCACAATCATGCGCGCTGCTGATGGTAAGCTGTATAAGGTCGACTCGGGTGCTTCTGCGCCAGAAACGAGCCGACCTTCAAAGCCCTTGTCTCACTTGGGCGCATCTGCTGCGTTTGCAACCAAGTCGAGCAAGGCAAACCCTATGGTCTTGAACTCCCGTGCCTCCATTAGTTGTGCGTCTGAGGCTCGTTTAAGTCACTTTCAATGTTGTACCCCCACTACTGATCTGAGCGCATGTTTTGCGTTGGATCAGGGGGCACAACATTCACTTGACCACCCCGGCGCTTGGCCTTGCCATACGCCTGATAGGGGTGCGAAGGTGGCACTCTCCTCCAACAATCTGTATAACGTGATCACTCACAAACGTCGATCAGGAGAGTCGACTGACAAGCACAATGTGCCCCTCACAGGGCACACCTGTGTTGTAGTTACCATCAACTGTTGTTGCAAGATAGCAGTCCCACCATCAAGGAAGTCGGTATTCCAGCGGCTGCAATCATCAACACCTCTCCGACGTCGTCTCGGGAAGAAGGTGTCAATTGAAGAGAAACTAGAACTAGGGGTTGCTTCTTGCAACGTAGTCTCCAACTCTCTGTCAATTCGGAAGGCGACTGGCAGCTCCTCGACTTTGTCCTCATCCAAAAACCAGTCGAGGAAGACCAAGACGACTGTCCCGTCCTCAGGAGTGTTTGAGGGCACTCGGAGGGAGAAAGAAGATCTCAGAAGAAGCCGGGGGTAGTCAAGCCCCTGTGGATCTTCATCCTGGAGACGAAATCAGCCTCTCGGACATAGCTGGAGGTAATCAAGCCCCTGTGGATCTTCATCCTGGAGACGAAGTCAGCCTCCCGGATATAGCTGGGGTTAGTCAAGCCCCTGTGGATCTGCAACCTGGAGACAAAGTCAGCCTCCCGGACATGGCTGGGGGTAGTCAAGCCCCTGTGGATCTGCATCTCGAAAACGAAGAAGTCCTCCAAGACAGAACTGGGGATAGTCAGGCCCTTGCTGATGCTTCTTCCGAAGACGAAGGTGTCCTCCAGAACATAGCTGGGGGTAGCTAAGACGAAGCTCCGGGGGAAGTTCCTCTTCTACAAGAGAGCGAGGCCGAAAGCGAAGCCTCAACCAATCCATCCACTTCCAGTCGCGTCATAACGGTGTACATGACGGGAGCTGGTGATACGGAGTCTGATGCTCCGCCAGCAGATCTCGTCCAGCGCATGGATACCTTGGAGGGAGGACTCAAAACCCTCTCTGACTCTATGTAAACACTGACTCAAGCAGTGTTTGAGATACGGTCAGCTTTGGCCAGGTCACCGTCTACCGGTCCTGACCCAGGGGCCAATAGAGAATCAAGTGTACCCCTTCAACGGATATCCTTGGATACAGATCACCGTGAAGCACCTCGGACGTCAGAGCCATCAAATGTTCAACTCCAGCTTCCAGAGCAACTCAGACCTTCAGAGAATCGAGAACCGTCGTCAGATCGTCAACGGAGTCAACGCATTACCACTCGCTCTATCGACACAGGGACCTAGATAAAATAAGTGTTCTTCTAGGACTACATCTAAGTCCTACATTGTAACACTGTTCTGTTTATAATTGAAATTTGCAATCAAAAGATTTTAATGGCAAACAAGCTGGCGACTCATCCATGTGCTCCAGACTCGTCTAAAAAGTTGGGAGATCACACCCACCCGTCACCGTAGGCCGAACGTCGATCGGAGTCACGATTGTGACAGGAGCGTCTTCCTCGACGAACTCCACTGGCTCCTTTCCCTTGCCAGCACCGCCGCGAGGAGTCTTAGGGGCCATCTTGTGAAAGAAGAAGTTAGGGTTTTTCGAAAGAAGAACTCTAGAGAAGAAGAAAGCAAAGTGGAGAAGAACCCTCTCTCTCCATCAAACGCCTATTTATAGGCTTAGGCATATTCGGAAACCGATGAGGAGTGACATCAGCCGCCGCCTCGGGTTCTATGAAGTGATAACTGCAAATAAATCCAAAAAGATCATCATTAATCCTTTTGGTTACTTCGAAGTGTTATCATTTTTACATTAACTGAGAGGAGCATGCGCCCCATCTCTGATGCACGGAGTACTCATGCGCCCGAACAGTCATGCGCCCCTTTGAAGACACCACCATTCTTCTTATTCAAAGTATTCCAAAACTTGACAAAAAGTTTTAAAAATTTTGAAAGGGGTCTTGTAGAAGCATGGAATTTCAGGACCAGAAATCCTATGCGCCTAACATTACATGCGCCAGAAAGCTCAGATGAAGTACTTGGCACAGCAAACAGCAAAAGCATAGACAATAAAAAGAAGATTTTTATTTCATATAAAATTCTATTACATGTCTAAAAAAGGTTGTACAAAGGAGAACTTCTACAAAAAGAAAAGACCCTAAGTCTACAGCCAGGCGCAGCAACCACCATGCGCTCTCAGTCAGGCGCATCTCTTCGGCATCTCAGTCAGGCGCATCTCTTCGGGGTCTCAGTCAGGCACATCTCTTCATGAGTCTCAGTTATGTGCATCATAAAGTCTCAACATATGCGCCTTACTTCGACCCAATCTGGTGCTTCGACTAATGAAGCATTTATTAAACAGAACAAGGACGGGCAATCAACCCCCTAGCTGGAAAAGGAGAGCACCGCAAATTCGCGGCTAAAGGAGCAGCTTTCAACACAACCAGAATGGGCAACACCCACTCTAGCAGGAGGGGGAGCTCTCCCAAAGCCCAAGGAAGATGATCGGAGCACCGCAATTCCGATCTGCGGCTCTTCTAGCATAACGGAGATGAGGCTCGTGCATCCCGATCTTTGGATGCAACAGGCACCTTCCGCCTGCCTCAGAAGCCCTCGACTCCGACTTTTGGATGTAACAGTCACCTTCAAGTGCATGAACGAAGATAAGTCGTCGCATCTTCACCCTCGGGAGCATCTCATCAACAGAATGTGCTCGAGCAAACAAGTTTATTTTGGGAGGACGTAAAAGAACGAGAAGCAAACTCTCTCCTTGCCACTATTTATAGGCCAGGCAAATCAAACCCATACGCCAAGTGGCTGGCTCTCCGAATCCCGTGCAATGAATTTGCATTAATGGTGATGAACCTGACGCTTCGAATTCAGCCAAGTCAAAAACGGCTATTTAAAGCACTCGAAGAACGTAACAGTCGGACAAATATAGACGTGTCATGCAACGGATGCGTCGGTCAGACCGTGCATCATACAGACGTGTCCATCAGCACCAAGCGCCTCATAAGGATGCGCCCCACGCGCCCCCATGCACCTAGTAGAACGTAGGTCGACGTGCCTACTCAACAGCCCATCACCCGTCAAAGAACATTAAATGCTGAAGACTAACACGACAGCAGCCAATCCCCGAGGACTAAACAGTTGACAGCTTTTTCAGAAAATGAAGCGTCGCTGACGTCAGCATCATCATTACTTTCCTCCGACGGTTACAAGCCACGTGGCCGCCCAACCATTTCGCATGCACCTCCGCAGCCATGCGCCTAAATCTCTGCATGCACCTCAGACTTTTCTCTGATCCTTAAAAGACAGAAGTCATGTCACTACTGAAGCCTCGCATGCGCCTCAAAAGCCGTGCGCCCAGACTGGTTCGTGACTCCTAAAGGTTACAAGCCAAAGTCTCCTCATGCGCCCAATCCCAGGCGCATCCTATCAGATCACTCTCCACCAAATCTGAGATCTTTGAGCCATGGACCTACGACACGTGTCCTTTGACTCGATTCAGCCTATAAAGGGGTGCTAATCATCCAAGATCTCAGCAACTGAAAGATCCTCTCCATTGCTACGAGTCAGCTCGACCGCAGCCCACAAAGGCAACAGGAAGGGTTCAACTCCTCAATCAGAGCGCATCGCCCATGCACCTCTATCAGCAATCACCACGTAGCATCCCCACAAACAGGCGCATCCTACATATGCGCACATGAGCAGCCAGCCTGCAAGCTATAAATAGAGAGATTATTTCCTTCTTCCAGACCCACGAACAGACAGAGAGACATACCGACAGACAGAGACCTACACACAGTGAGAGAGACAGATACAGACACTCAACGTCTTCTTCCTCTCCGCAAGCTCCAGCATCCAGAGCAACTCAGTCCTTCAGAGAACCAAAAACCGTCGTCAGATCGTCAACGGAGTCAACGCATTACCACTCGCTCCATCGACACAGGGACCCAGATAAACAAAAGTGTTCTCCTAGGACTACATCTAAGTCTTACATTGTAACACTGTTCTGTTTGTAATTGAAATTGCAATAAAAGATTTTGATGGCAAACAATATACATATATATATATATATTTATACATATATATATATATATATATATATATATATATATATATATATATATATATATATATATAGTGTATATATATATATGTATATATTTATTTATATTTGTATGCCTATATGGCAGCTCAAGTTAATCAATAAAAATATAAAATTCCAAAATAAATTTGTTTAAATAATTTAATAATAATATCTTGGAAAATTAACCTACTAATATATATATATGTATATATATATATATATATATATATATATATATATATATATATATATATATCCAAAATTACAAATATAAACATATATACCTCTTCAAATAAAATTCTTCAAAAAGAATCTTAACATCTTCTAAAATAATATTTCAAAAGTTTGTTATACAAGATGACCTATATATATAACGTAGCATATTTTTCTAGTGTAAAAATAGATTAACCATATAGATGTGCATCTATATATTAAAATTATTTTTCTAAAAATAATAGGATAATATTAATAACCAATGATAATAATAATAATAATAATAATAATAATAATAATAATAATAATAATAATAATCATAATCATAACAATAACAATAATAAATTATTAATATGGACAATAATTTAGTAGGGGTATAATAATTTGGTAGAGTATATTTTACTATTAGCATGTTTTTACAAAATATAAATTCTCCAATCCCAAAATAATAAATGAATAAATAAATTTAGAATGAAGGATAATCAACTTATGATTTAAAAATTTTAGTCAATAAAATATTAAAAAAATGTAAGAAAAATCCTCTAAAATTTTGGGAGATTACATCCTACCCAACTTATAAAAATTTTGTCCTTGAAATTAAAATAAAGCTTAATATAAGAATAATGAAGTATAATAGGGCTGAATATGATGGGAGTGTATTAAATCATAAATCGGTTCTCGAAAATGTGGAGGTGGTAGTTATTAAAGAATCCAAACAGATAACATATTCTTCAATATAGGGTACTCTTCGTCTTGCATGAATCATGGGCATACAGTTCATTTGAGGGAATGTGTCAAATTGCTTGGTAAAAAATCACATGGGAATGAAAATTGGATATTTTTGGTTCTAAGGAGAAATTTGTGTCATACATGTGGTGTATTTGAAATGGAGCACAAGAAGGTGCGTTTGTGTGGGACATGTATGTCATGTGTGTAGAGTGACTGGTCTAGTACATGAGTGTAAAATTTGTTGGAAGGAAATGACTAGTGTTGTGCTCCAAATATCGAAGTCACGGTAGAGGTATCAAGATGATACGGATAGAAATATACGCCATAAACAAATGATTTTATTAGTTCCGTTGGAACCAATCTTGATTAAGTAAAACTTGGGTTTTAGTCTATATTAGCTGGACAACATTCTTAAGATCATACTGAACCATTACTACTAGGTGAGGGCAATATAAAATAGGTTTCAATTCAAGTGTTGGGGCTAATTGCCACTCGGGTTGGTTACTAGGTTCCATAAGCCCAAAATGCGTCCTTTGTGACTTTTGTGTATAAGTAGCACAAGGGAACTCCATAAAGTGGCACACTAGTGGCATGTGTATAGCGGACTTCGAGTAGATCACAACTATATATTGGGTCAAAAGATTTGAGTCGAGGTTGTATCTCTAATTAAGGTCGGAAAGCACATTGGTATTACGGTGAGGGTTATGGCTAGTCTTTTTGACCTGAAAGTCGTATCATGAAAATAGAGCAGAAGGAGACGTGTTTTGGTGGGACTTGATATACCTAAATGGAGGTAGACTTTTCTAGGTCTTGTATATGGAATTTGTTGGAGGGTAACAGCTGGTCTCGCGCTCCGAATAGCAATGTCACGGTCGGGGACACCAAATGATCTAAATAGAAAGTGGGTGTTCATGAGGTACTAATTTATCATCCTATTGTAAACAGACTTATCCTAGTCAATCGGTAGCCCTAATAACTCCTACAACTTAGAAGGCTTACAATCTATAATCTACAGAACTAAGACAAGGTTTTAGGATTAATAAGGTTAGAAAAATTCAAAGTCATGGTATTGCACCACGACTCTTGAAAGAATACTATCCGACGTATTAGAAATTATGATGCGGTAGATATGAATCAAGTTTGGAGTTAGTTCTCCAATTTTTGAATTGATGGAAACAATTGTGTATATATAGCCTTCATGGCCATAGAAGAATACTTTATGTCTATGAGCATTTATTTTTCGAAATAAGTGACGAAAAACAATAAGAGCTCGAGGGAGATGGGATCGAATTGCAACTATGGTTTCCAAAGACGATTTAAAAGTTCAAAAAGGAAGTTTGTTAAGACCGTGGCGGATGAGATCCTAAAGGACAACTTTAACTATATCTCAATCCCCATAGAGTAATCATACGAAGAGACGAAGAGTGAACCAAAGTGCACTAGGTTCATCAGACCATCATGCACCGGTCCTGATTAGACAATATGTTAGTGGACGCGTCCAAATAACATATGTCTTGAAACAAGCTCGATAAAAGAGTAAACTTGCAAAACTAGGCTATACTAGCAACATTCGTCAAGTTAGTCCAAAATATAAGTATGAGAGATAATGATTGAAAGAATTATAGGAAAAGTTCAAGTACCTCAATAATCTAAGTCTTGTCCGGTGTTCATGCCTATACAGTCGTCCTACTGTCTTCTTGTCTAAGCTTCAGTCGACTAAATGCTACATGGTCCTTTAAGGTTTTATAGTCTAGATAATCCTCTATAACGGGTCTTAAGGACGAAGGGAGTAGAAGATCGTGAGGCACTCTACCCAACTTATAAGAGTAAAACTAATGTTGTAATTGAACCAATGAGGCCTACAAGTCATTCTTCTACCCCTATCAAGCACGAAGGAAAGATAAGATTTACGATAGAAGGGATCAAGCAAGATGCAATCAAGGAGTCAAGCGAGAGTTCAAAAAATGGATTCGAAGAAGGTGGTAAAGTATATGGATAAGATTCTAGACTCTAATCCTATACACAGGCTTGCTTGGCACGGTAAAGTAACAAAACAATTTATCTTGACCTGCATGGAACACCACAAAAACATGTAACGCCTAGTCCCAAAATACTTAGGACTAAGTACGTAGACATGCCAGCTGTATATATACGTAGTATACTCCAATATATGAAAATCTTGTATGTATACATAAGCTATAAAATGCAGTAAACCAATAGTAATCTAATCTCATCCACAAAATAAAAGAATAAAAGATAATGTCATAAATCAACGTTGAATTATCTTTGTACAAAATATTGGGCGGAGAAAAATCTACTACCAACTATTTAAATAAAAAGAAGTACATGACATGTGAAATGATTTAGTGAAGGTAGCAAGAAAGATCCAAGACACGTCATCTTCGAAGGAATGGAGAAGATCACCCCTCGACTAGATCACATGTGAATAGATAAAAGCACACACCTGGAGAGATCACCAGGTCCTCAGAGGGACGTAACAAGATACATAATATCTTGCCATATAAACTGAATAAATACTGCTCAATAATAAGTCAATCAGATCATAACATGGTCTAATACCCACCTTTGAATTAGTGTACCATTTCCACAACAAAACAAGGACAGAAGATGGCACACTAACCCACGATGAAGTATCTTTCCAAGTCATGAATCCAATATAGTAGCCGGACCACAACAAGGTTCATCACCTTCTCATCGAAGTAGTAATCCACACCTACAACCAAACAAGGATAAGATGTGGCAAACTAGTCTACGACAAGTTACTGTTCCAAGCCACGGTCAGATACAAGTACCTAAACCAAGAGCACTCGTACCTAACGGATAAGGGTGCCTAACGAATCTAGGTGACATGCAGTTTTAAGAACACCCTCCAACGCATGGACCTTAGCTAAAATGGGATCGACATAGTCCCCTCTGGGGGCACTAGAGGCCCAATCAGTAAGAGCATGACGTTCCGCAAAACGTTAGTGGCCGTCAGTAAAATAAGGGTCCTCTCACACTGTATCTCCAATGGAGCATCCGGATCACAAAAGGGAAGTGTATAGTAGACCATACGCTAAGGAATTGTCCTCTCCACCCCATGCTGTAAAACCCCTAAATTTCTACTATTATTTTTTTTGGTACTAATTTAAAATTTCGTATTTTACGTCGCGTAGTCGTATTTTACGTCGCGCACGAAATTTATTTTTGTGAATGCTCGACGAGTACGAATATGTGCGAGCATACATATTTTTAGAAAAACATTTTTATTTTATTTCAAAATATTATATAATTATTATTCTTGCTATAAAAAGCCTTTTTGTTTTAGCAATTATTAATCATAAATAATATTTTATTTTATACTAGGAAAAGTATGTATGCATTATTTGTGCATACATATATTTCGTAATTATTTATCTGTCTCTTTTAAATAAAATAAAATTTTCGAAATTTATTAAAATTAATATTTTATTATTCGAAAAGATATTTAAAAATATTTATTATTTTCGAAATTAATATTATTGATATTTTAGAAAAATATTTTAAGATTATTGTGGCATTTAAATCTTGATTTAAATTTATGAATTTATTTAAATAGTTAAATATTGGCAATTTGATTCATCCCATGTGATTTTTTAAACTAAAATTTAATTAGATTTGATTTGCATTTGAATTTGGATTGATAATTGATTTAATTTAAATTTTCTAATTGGATTTAAATTGAATTTGGATTTAAATTGGATTTGGATTTAATTTATTTGTAGCTAATTATCTAATGGGGATTTAAACAATCCCAATCATTATCCTAATGGGAATTCCCACATCCTATAAATAGGCAGGTACTCCTCCATAATTTCGATCCACAACCCAAAATTCGTGCACCGTGTCTGTGCCTCCCTACATCCACTATATTTCCAGTACATAGACATCGTCCTTTACCGTGTCCGACATGCCGGACACAATCCTGTTCCCGTGTCTCGCAGGACACAACCACCGACCCTTTGTCGTGTCAGGACAGCCCCGACACGACGACGTCCCCGACCCATTCCACGGTCATCACCATCACAGCCCCCGCCTTCTCCACAGCCCCATCATCGTCCCCAACCATCGCCCAAACCAGGACACAACCACCACCGCCATCACCATATCGCTTCCTTCCTGTCCATATTCGACCTTCCCTACCACCGCGGCTTCTCCGCTCAAAACCTCAACGCCATCATCCCCACTCCCGTCGACCAACAGCTCGGCAATCCAGCCTTCCGCTCCTCTGACACCACCCCTACATGTGCCCAAACATTTGACAACCTAGCCGCAACCACACGCCAACCCCGGTCCATCCCGACACAGCCTCCGACCAATCAGACCAACATCAGCAGCACCGTACACAGTCTCCGACCACCACCGTACAAACACACAGCCACCACCATCAACCCCGTCATCATCATCGCCGGCACCACCACGGACTTCACCCCATCACCAGGAGAAGAAGAAGAAAAAGTGAAACCTAACCTGAGCGCCGCCTTTCCGTTCCCCGACGATCCCGAGCGCTGCGCCCGAGCGCTACCCGCGCGTGCACTCCGCCGGGACGTCCGCCGACGCCGCATCCTCCGCTGGCCGCTACCTCCGGCGCCCAGCGCTCGCGCCTCCCTGGAGCTGTGAGCCAACCGCCCCTCCGCGCGCGCCGGAGCCGTGCGGCTTCCTCCGCCGCGCGCCAGTCTCCGCGGGCTCCGTCGCGCCTCTGCCGCCGCACGCGAGCCCCAGATCCGCCGACTTCCCCAGCGCGGCCTTCGTCCGGAGCAGCTGCGCCACCGCGCCGCCTCCATCAGTCCTCGCCCAGGTCCAGCGACCACCGCCCCCTCTTCCGCGCGCGCCGCCTGGAGCAGCGCCGCCCCAGATCGCGCCCGCCACCCCGACAGGAAAAACCCCCTTCCGCCGACCTCCGCGGGAGTCACTCCGACCGCCGCCGCCCACATCTCTCCGCGGCAGCCCCGCCTGAGCCGCCGTCCTCCGCCGCATCTCCTCTCCGCGCATCCGCGAACTCCCCGCCGCCGAAATCACGGTAAGCTCCGCCCTCTCTCTCGATTTCCTCTCGCTGGGAAGGAGGAGTTTTTTTTTAGAATGTTATAACCCTCTCTCCATTGGCATTAGTGGCTGCTCTCATCAGAACAGAAGGGAGAATAGGATGGTTGTTTTTATTTTTAATTATTTATTTTATTTTTATTTTACTTTTTAAGTATAATAGTATACTATTAGTTACATTATTATTTATACTTACACTATTATTATTAATATTATTATTATAGTTATCACTGTTATTATTATCGTTATTGTTATTATTATTATTATTATTATTATTATTATTATTATTTTTATTAGAATTATTATTATTAAGTTAAAATTATTTTTTATTATTATTATATTATTATTATCATTTTCTTATTAGTATTAGTAATATCATTATTATCATTATTATGATTATCATTTTTTTGCATTATGATTAGTGGTATTATTATCATTATTAAAATTTTAATTATTGGTATTATTATTATTATTATTATTATTATTATTATTATTATTATTATTATTATTATTATTATTATTATTATTATTATTACCATAATAGTAATTCAAATATCATTTTACAATTGTATTTTATTACATTAATATATGTAATTTCAAACCGTATTTAAGCAGTATAATATCTTATATTTTTTTTTTTGCCTAAAATATTACTTCTAAAATCCAACGATTTCACCTTAACTAAATAAATATAGTTAAAATATTTTGTAAAAGTAGATTTTTAATAGTTATTTAAATTATATCTTGACTAATTTAATATAGTAAAATAAGTTATGGAAATTTCAAATTATATATATCTATCAAAGATATTTTGGGCCTAATAAATATTAATTCATATAATCAGTTTTCTAAAAATTTGTATAAGTTTTCATCTCCACAGATTCTTTTCGCCCTTGACCGTAATTAAATCATGTTTTCTTTTTCTCGCAAAATTTGGACCCTTACATTTCGACCGCGGCTATTGGACACCACAGGACTTATTGGACTACCGCACCACATCAGGCGACACATCAGGCAAGACACCTTGCCTTTACTGTTTAAATTTTCTGCTCAATATCATGCATGTTTTAGTTGTTTCTTTTTAAATTATACGTAAGTGCAAATTACTATATTTTATGCAAGTGACTTAGAGTTAAGGGACTACCGTCAAAATTAGTGTGTCTCATTGACTTGTCACGATTAAACACGAGTTGTGTGTGTGAGTTGTGAGTCGCATATAGATACGGACTTGCGTACCGACCGTACATCGGTACGTACAGGCCGTGCGTTAGGATATAACTGTCAATAGATTGTGTAGAAGACTTAGCGGTTATTAAGGATTAAACAGTATCGTGGAGACGACGCATGTATAGTATCATTTGGGGGGAGGGGACAATTATTAGCGTAGGGGCTACATGTATTTTTTTTACACACATTTTGGGCCGATGGTGACTCTCCGGAGCACTACCTTCTGTCCAAGGCCGATAGCGTCTCGGATGAGCGCTACTTGACGGCCACTCTTATTACTCTGCTGATCTTACAGCCCCTGCGTAGAACGTTGTCCTCAAAGTGCATATCACCTAGAATGGGTAGGAACCTTTACTCATGCATACTTTTCTGTTGAGCTTATTTATTCAGTTTATCGGCATGATATTATGTGTCTTGTTACGTCCCTCTGAGGACCTGGTTTTTCTCCAGGTGTGTATTTTCGTGATTTCTTGCAGGTGCTCTAGCTAAGGCCATGACTTGCGCTCTATTCCGTCGTGATGATTACTCTTGGATTCGTCACTTGCTCTCGCTTGCTAAATTCTTTTCTTGTATATTTTTCTCTATTTAATTTGGTTGGTAGTGGACTTTGTCTCCGCCCAACTATTGTGTACATGACAAACTCAAAGTCGATTTATATCACTATTTATCTTGTGGATGAGATTTAGTTGTCTTGGATTACTACATTTACAGCTTATGTATACATATGAGGTCCATGTATTTCGTATGTATACAGCTGGCATGTCTACGTACTTGGTCCTACATATTTTGGGACTGGGGCGTTACACATGCCTACTGTGTTGCATCCAAAACACATAACCTCTATTAACCGCTAAGTCAAACTAAGCATGCAAACACTAGTAGTGGTTAAACCCTATCGCACGGCTTAAACGTACTGGTGGCTAGCCAATCACGCATGTCCAAATTCTATATGCGACTCACAACTTCGTGGCATAACGTGTCAAGGCCTATGAATGCAACACAATAAGATTAGTCCCTTAAATCTAAGGTTGATTTGCACAAAAATAATAAGTACATGAAATAGAACTACACAGTAAAATCTACCTAATCATGACAGTGTAGTACAGTTTATTTTGCAAAAAAATAAATAATGAATAAATGCATGAATATGAGCTAAAGTAAAATAAACAGCTAATGGCAAGGTATCTTGCTTGAGGGTGGTACGAGATGTAGCAAAATCTAACAGTCAGAATCGTCAGCACGAAAGTTAAAATTCAGAAAGAGCTCCGGATGCTGAAACAAACATCAAGAATGTGTTTGGTATAAAAGATATGTCCAGAAAATGCCTGTCCAAAAGTCCAATTCTGGAACAGGGGCAAAATCGTAATTTTGGTTCAAAACGATATCCGTCGTTGGACTCGTTTTGCACCAAAAAATGTGCCAGTATCTACGGTCTCTAAAGTCATCAAACTATATGCCTACGGGTCCGGTTTGAGGAGACGAAGGCAATCGTATGTCCAAAGTTGGATTCCGGCAGGCCGTGCATAATTTCGTCCGTTGGATCGGATCGCGGGCCCGCCAATTAGGTGTTCCGATTGACCTTCTCAGAATCAGACCAAACTTGGCACACAGGACCAGAAAAATGATACGGTCCCGTTGGCATAAGTTTCGTCTCGATCCGACGAACGTGCACAAAGTTATGGGCTAGTTTGCAAAGTGTTGATACAGGGGTATCTTGACGGATACGCACTGATTTCGTCACGCACACGCAATGAAATCGAGTTTCGTCAGTTCCGACACGTCGACAACATCCATAGGCGCCTTTCGATGCGTGTAGTGCACGACCACATCGCTCGGTTTATCGGGGCGCATGCCATATCGGTAAATTTCTCAAGACTTTAGTTTTCGAAAACTAGTTTTTTTTTGTTGATTTTTGAAAACTAATTACTCGATGGATAGTGGACTAAAACAAAAGTTACATAATGGGTTTTATAGCCCTACAGGTTGTCCACACAATCGTTCAGGTGGTGTTTTTCAACTGTCGACAAGATCACAGGAATACGTCTTTAAACATGGGTTCCCGGGGCAGTTTGAGAAATGTTTTTGAACTGTTTTCTCGTCGATTTTTTATCGACTTCACGGGCAAGTTACCTTACGATATTTGATACTATTAATTGAGGTCCTTAGAGGGTCATATAGTCTCTACACAGGGACTTATGAGATCAAAAAGTAGCGACTACACATGAAGAAATGAGGAGGGGAAGAGGGGTACCTCACAGCCGACCCCAAATAGGGGAGCTCTGTTCCCTGCAAGTTTTCGACGATCGTCGACCACTTCGGGCGGCTATATGTGTCAATCACTCGCGCTGGGGGTCGAGTTAGAGGAGGAGGTAGCGCACATGTTCAGGACGATCACACTGAGTTTACAGAGAATGAAAGGTGCGATCGATTTCTTTCCCTCCGTTTTCATTTCCTTTCTTGTCATGTTTTGATAGTTTCTGTCAAATTAAAATTCGGTTGGATATAATTATATATAATCCAGTAAAAGATTGGATTAGAATCACCTGGAGAATTTCTAGGGAAGATTTGATTTAGATCAGAGAGGGAAAGATTTGAATTGAGTTGAAGATTTGGATAGATTCGATTGAATTTGTGGGTTCATAGCTCTATGGGTCAGGAGATTTCAATGGGAAGTGAATCACGAGATTTTGATCCAAAATTTCGTGAGTCAATGGCTTTTCATATATATATATATATATATATATATATATATATATATATATATATATAATATATATATATATATATATATATATATATATATGTTTGTATGCCTATATGGTAGCTCAAGTTAATCAATAGAAATCTAAAATTCCAAAATAAATTTGTTTAAATAATTTAATAACCATATCTTGGAAAATTAACCTACTTATATCTATATACATATATATATAATCCAAATTACAAATATACACATATATACCTCTTTAAATAAAATTCCTCAAAAGAATCTTAACGTCTTCTATAATAATCTTTCAAAATTTTCTTATACAAGATGACCTATATATATAACGTAGCATATTTTTCTAGTGTAAAAATAGATTAACCTTATAGATGTGCATCTATATATTAAAATTATTTTTCTAAAAATAATAGGATAATATTAATAACCAATGATAATAATAATAATAATAATAATAATAATAATAATAATAATAATAATAATAATAATAATAATAATAATAATAATAATAATAATAAAAATAATAATAATAATAATAATAATAATAATAATAATAATAATAATAATAATAATAATAATAATAATAATAATAATAATAATAATAATAAAATAATAAAATTATTAATATGGACAATAATTTAGTAGGGGTATAATAATTTGGGAAAGTATATTTACTATTAGCATATTTTTACAAAATATAAATTCTCCAATTCCAAAATAATAAATAAATTTAGAATGAAGGATAATCAACTTATGATTTGGTAATTTTAGTCAACAAATATTAAAAAATGTAAGAAAAATCATCCAAAATTTTGGGGGATTACACAAAATGGAAAGCTAACATAGTGTCCAATAATAAATAATTATATCGTTAGCTATGTTGTATATATATATATAGATATATATATATATATATATATATATATATATTATATATATAATATATTATTTTATTTTTATTTTATTTTATATATATATATATATATATATATATATATATATAAATATATATATATTTTTTTATAAATATATAAATATATATATATATATATATTTATATATTTATAAAAATATATATATATATATATATATATATATATATATATATATATATATATATATATATATATATATATATATATATATATAACAATCATGAGGTGGGAACAGACTCCCAGAATCTGATAGGTGCATGGTGGCTAAACGTCCAAAATAGTCAAATTAAAATGATAACATGAGTGGTGGAAAAGAAACCCACTCAGGATCCTCCACAGCTATCCTACGAGTCAGCTTCATCATAAGGAAAGTACGTTGGATCCTCAGGCTTAACTACTAGATTTGGCCAAGCTCAATCCCCTAATAGCAAAGTACCACAAGAAAGCACGAGTGAATAAACAAAAATCCAACAACTAGACATACATAGTAATCTGTGCCATAACATTGATCTGTATTCTATTATCGAGGCAATAATCTACCCCTAGATCAAACAAGGAAAATTGGGTGTAGTACTATGTCGAGACAGAGTAAAACTCCAGACTATGGTCAGGTAATAAGGTATACAATCAATTCAGTTTCATAAGGACCTGTATTTCCTATGGCTTGCTAGATTAATATCCAGGTTACCCAGGAATGCAATATAGGGATCCTCAATTCATGCGATGCTCTAGCGAGACTGTCCTAGCTCTATTACTATAAATAAATCAATAACAGTCCGTGGTATGCCCCTCTTAGGTGGCTACCGAATCGATATCAATCCCAGTAATGGTCCCAACACTTCTATATGGTAAATACTATGTTGATAATAGTAATAAATACTAGATAATGTACTCTACCTAGATGTATAATATATTACAGTATCTGGCAGTTGTCCAGCAAGATACACGATCTCGGGATCCTTCCCCTTCCATTGAAGCTACGAGTGTTAAATTATGTAATTAACCATACTTATTACGTGGAATCTCATATCATGGATACATGACATTGTCACGACCCGCACCCTAGAGTAAGGGCACGAGACGTGGGTACGTCCAGCCTACGCCGCAGTATCAGCGGTAGAACGCTGTCCTAGGTCAAACATCTAACAATATAAAGGTACATGTATAGTATATACTCTCCGAATGGAGGTGACATAGCAGATACAGTCTCAATCACATCTAAGGTAGAGCATGAAAAAGATAGATAGATAGATAACCAGAAATGGAAACACAGAGATACAATCCAGAGTCTAAGTGTCTAAATAAGTACATATCCCAAAATCATCTCAGAATCCATATACAGTAATCCATGAAAGTAAAGACATCCTATTCTAAGGGAGTGTCGTCAACTGCTAGTGGATCCTGCTGCTGGTCTAAGTCACAACACTCATCTAGGGTAGCACCGTAGTAGGTAGGGCAGAACGCCTCAGCCTCGTCCTCTATAATATTTCAACAGGTCCAGTCAGGACAGGAGCGAGCATAATACATCTCAACAAATCATAGCAGGTCAGGATATATAATCATGCTAGAGAGTAAGATACAGGAAACTGAAAGAAATAACATGATAAAAAGAGAGAGACTGTAAGTAAATAGCTACAGTATATAGAGAACTAACAGTGACTAGTGATTCAGAGCACAAGATGGTTATGTAAACGGCACGATGTTGTATACGAGTAATCTAAAGAGGGCGTACACGAGTAATCTACTGGATCGATTACATAACCACTTCTACTCCCCCGCCCCAATCAATACACAAGGATCTAGCCAAGTTATGTTATTGTACACGAAGGTCATGTGAATACATGAATATACACGATTTCATACATTTCGTACACGAATGTCACGAATACATGGAGTACACGATGCTCACGATAAAGTACACGAACACGAAATACCCGATGTATCCGCTAAGGGGATAACATCGCACGACAAGATCCATATAGTACTAATCCGTGTTTCCAATGTGTCAGCATGATATAAAGTAATCTAAAGCAGAAAATATAATCCTAAACAAGATATAAAATGATCAGAGAATGTACTCGCCTGTATCTTGAGAATCTGAAGAATATCTACTGTCCGAGGAGTGGTGACTGTCTCCTATAGAACAATACAAGTCACTATGAGTCTAAAATGATAATAAGATGTAATTCAATGCATTCTATATGAATCTAGGTCAATCTAGACCAAAGTCAACTCTTGGTCAACTCTGGTCAACCCTAGAAGTCAAACTAGGTCAACTAGGTCAAACCTAAGTCAAAGTAGTCTATACTAGTCTAACTAGTCTATTCTAGGTCTAAACAAGGCTATACAAGTCTAATCTAGACTCTATACTGGCATTCAAGCCATCCCCATAGGCTAAGAGCCCTAGGCTATTGGCTATCTCATGCCTATAACCAAACCACATTCACATATACACATATCAATACATATATCTAAATATAATACACACACATATTATAATATATAGGATACCTATATATACATCTCACAAATATATATATATACACATGTACATATGTATATACACCTATATATAGAGAATAGGAAAGGGCACATGTGATTGTGTACATGTGTGTGTGTGTGTGTGAAGACATGAGAGCATGTGTGTGTATGAGAGTGTCAATGGAAGGAAAAATCAGTGAATGCACATTGATATAAGCTTGTGTGTATACATATGAGAACAGTGTGTATGTGAAGGCATGAGAGCCTGTGTTCAAGTGTGTGTAACAGGAAATGGAAACAGTTAGTGTATATTGTCCTGAAAATCAGTGAGCTAACTAGAGAAAATCAGTGAGGGATAACCTGGAATCAATCTATTTGCAAAACAGTGTACATTGGTCAATAGGATATCAGTGAAGGAATTATTCTCAGGTTATTAGGCAATATCAGTGAATACATTAATACTGTGTGTGTGTGAGGTAATAGAAAAAGTGGAAAATGAAAGGTGTTTAGTAAACTTGTGTACAGTGATATGTGCAAGCCTGGAAAACATTGACAGTATGACATGTGTGCAACCTGGAAACAGTGTAATAATAGGAACTAAAAAATACATCTCAGGAAATAGGAAGGGAAATCAGTTTCCAGTCCTGCATTTCGAAACCCAACACATTGTCCAAATCCCATTCACATATCAAAAATCTAATTCTAATAAGTAATCTAATTCATCATGAACAATCAAACCTGTGGGATCATTGACAGATGAATACATAAGATTAAAATAGGATTTAAATGTTCAGAAAATTTTGAAATAAGTATCAGTTAAGTATTCGAAATCAACTCATTGTCTAAATATCCCATTCTCAAACAAAAGCCTAATTTGAATGTAACATTGAGCTAATCATGAACAAACAGTTATGTGGGAATAATTGGCAACTAAAACAATTAATTGGAATTCAAATTAATAGGATTTAAACATAGGAAGCTGAAACATACAATGTATCAGTGGTATTCAGTCAACCACTCATGTTCGAATCCAAATTCCATATAACAAAACCTAAACTAATAAGTAAACTCGATTAACATAGATCATTAGACATGTATAGGATCTAATTAGCAATTAAAATCACAATTTAAACATTAAAAACTGGATTTAAACAGTGAAACAAACCACAGAACGTATACGTACAGTGCATGCCCCGTGCACACGCGATTTCGTGTTCGACACGACACGAGGACCCACGAAACTTTGGGGGCCTCGTGTCAGACACTGCCTGCACCCACGTATCAATTTACACGTGTCCAAGTGGCATGCACTGCGCGCAATAGACCCCGAGTAGCAGGGGATAGACACTGTGCGCGCGCGTGTTGTACCCCGCGTGTTTCCGTGTCCAATACGGCACGACACGACACCAATACAACCTCAGAACACTGGAAACCCATAAGTAAGGTTAAAAACTAATTTCCTATTTAAACCAAATTAGAAAACAGGGATAAAATGCCTACTGTGGCATTTCATCGAACACCTATACGTATCCACTGATACGTGTCCGATACGGACACGTATTGGACACGAAACCTATAAGTAGCTATACCTATAGTTAGGGTAGACCTAGGGCTTCCTAAATATGCAATTAAAACACCATTTTATGGAATAGATTCGAATTTACCTAGGGGTTTAAAATGGCTCAAAAAGCCCCAATGTGAGTTGTTCCTCAAGCTACCCAAACTCCTTTAAATTGGTCCTTCCCTAAAATTTCTCACCATAGCCATAGAGAGCACAGTAATTAGAATCTATTGTAAGAAATTAGAAGGAAAAAGGAGTTGAAATGGAGGAGTTATGGATTGAGGAAGAAAGGGTTTACCTCTTCTTTAAACTTGCTAATTTTTCTAAGGAGGCTAGCCCTAAGTTTGAGGAGACATTAAATAGAGTGGGAATGGATAGGGTGGCTGGCCAAGTAGGTGTTGGGCTAAGGTTAGGGTTCCACTAGTGGTCTATGGGCCTCTATGGGCCTAAGCCATAAACCATGACTTATTAAATCACAAGCCATTCTCTAGCCAAATAAATTCCTATTTTCTCCAAATAATTTCTAATGAGTAGGATATCACTAACTTAGGTCAAGCTAGGGTTTAACACTCTAACCAAGTAGTCATGACCTAGGTTAGCTTCTAGGACAGTCTCCTAAGTCACCCTGAGTCAAAATCAATAATAGCACCAAATCAATTATACTAAAAATCACTTAAAATTTTAATAATTATAATTAATACTAAATAATCCAAATAATTTCCAAAATTTTAAAAATGACCAAAATACCCTCAAGCTAGAAATATGGTAGTGACAAATCTACCCCCCTTAAAATAATTTCGTCCTCGAAATTAAAAGGGCGAAACAACAGATGAGAAGGATAGATAATCATACCTCACGGTGCAAACAAATATGGGTATCTCTCGCGCATCTCATCCTCCTGCTCCCAGGTCGACTCTCCTGGAGAATGATGCCTCCATGCGACGCGAACCAAAGGTATCACCTGGTTTCTCAGCACCTTCTCACGGCGATCCAGAATCTCCACATGCTGCTCTGGATAACTGAGAGTAGGTCTAACCTCAATCTCCGAATGATCGAGCACATGGGTAGGGTCAGCCACGTACCGTCTCAACTGTGATACGTGGAATACGTTGTGGACCCCCACTAGTGCAGGTGGCAAGTCTAGCCTATAAGCCACATCACCGACCCTCCCGCTGATCACGAAAGGCCCGATGAAGCGCGGGCTAAGCTTCCCACCTCCACCAAAACGTATCGTACCACGAGTCGGAGATATCCGCAGAAAACTATGTCTCCAACCTAATCACAAGCAAGGTCTCAAGTTACTAAAAATCAAACACGATCATCAACTCAACAACAACCTGCTTCTAATCCTATCTCCAGTCAACTTAGTCAAACATTGACAATGGTCAACTACTGGTCAACAACTAGTCAATTTCTCAATATCCAAATACTTGGTCATCAACTGGTCAACTTTTTAGGATTTCACCTATGCTAGCTATCTAGGTGTTGGCAACTAAAGATTAGCAAAACAAAAACTCTATAATAGGCTAGCTCTTAACTTCACAATCCTATCAAGTCACCCATAACTAAATACCTACAAGCTAAGCACACCAATCCCAAATGCCACATATATATATATATATATACTCAAGAACAACAACCCATCACATATATCCTAAGTATATCATCTATATATATATATATATATATATATATATATATATATATATATATATATATATATATATATATATATATATATATATATATATGTGACTGATCAACTAAGGGTTAAAGTAGACTAAACTCATAAGGGACTGAACAGATGCTTAGAATTTAGGCTAAGGATGAATGGTCTGAACATCAATATAGGCAAAAGAAAATGATGCTAAGGAGACTGAATTTATAAGCTAAAAGTCAGGACATTTGGGTCCACTTGTATAGTCAAAGTGAAAGGAAACCTACAAGGTGACTGAAACATGCCTCTAGATCAACCTGGCCTCTCCTCTATATCTGGCTGAACTAACTACATACAGGACAGTGGTCTGAAGAAGTAAACCAAACTGGTGTACAGGGAATGCAATAGGCAGTATACTGTAAATGAGTGCAGGCTATGTACCAATCAAAATATATTACTTATATACAAGCTATATATATATATTCTTTACCCTCATCACCTCAACTCTACTCAAAGTCTAATAATACCAACTCCCTACCACATGTCTATCACTCCAAGAAAAGGTCAGATACTGCAGGGTGTACTGGGACAGAACAGTGGTCAAGGGAGAACTCTTATCAACAACCCATATTATATCCCCAATGAATACAACTGTCCTAAAAGGACTGAACAACCCTGCCCAAAAAGGTTTTGTAGGACAGGTACTGCAGGTTATAATGAAGGGTATTGTAAGGCTATAAAGTAAGATAAATACTAAGAGATGCAGTAGGTCACCATGTACAGGAGTAAGGATGAGTGCAGACCTCTAATATACACGATAATAACTCTCCAGATATGCAGAATATGGTAAGGGGTTGATGGTTATATTGGTGAGTCAATAATTGGTATCTGAACAATGGTTCAGTGAACTCTATGATGCAATATGGTAGGTAATAAAAGCTGAGTGCAGTGAACAACTTGTACAAGTCTGAACCAAGGGAACAGGGTATCTAGTGAAGGGTCTGCACACTGCCTATAAAGGTTGATCAAACATGACTGAACTCAACACAAAGAGGACTTAACTAAAATAGAAACTGGACCAATATAGGCTAACAACATGTCAATAATCCTACACAACTATGATCCAGAGACACCAACCAAACCCATACCCCATATGCCAATACCATCTGCAATCTATATGCGTATATGCCTCTCAGTCTTAGGTGAACTACAACTATACTCAAGGACAGGCTCTGGTCATGGGTGCCTCACTGGAAAAAAAATATAAGGAAAAATAATAACAATCATCAAGGCTGTAAGACATACTAACATCCTATATGTAAACTGGTTGGTATTATAATAACAAAAAAATCATCTACAATGGGTTATTATTCTAATACCAATGCTAACTATCATCTCTAGAGTACAGATACTCTACAAGTCATCACATCATTACACTATAAAGAACTACATATGAATAAGCTCTACAAAACTAAAATATCCCTACTCCTAAGTTATTTGATGGAATACGATTTTTTTATAACAACAGAAGGGTATAATCATATGCGTCTGTCCAAAATCATGTTACTCAGAGTCTTCTTCATGCTAGTGAGCAAGGCTACGATAATCACAGAGTCCTTGACTAAGGCACATACCTCTAGAATTATGGTATTCAAAATTTTCGCATTGCGGCATGCTTGGCAGCGAAAACCTTAAATTCCTACACCCGAGAAATACGTCCTAAATCCGACTATATGTCCTCACTATGCCACCTAACACGACCATCGAAGATTCTAGATCCCATAACTAAGGTGACCTAGCCCATATGATTTATCTTGGCAGAAAATTAAATCGATAATGAATACCAAGAATCAGATTTATCTATGAACAAGAATGATAAGCAAGATCAGTTGGAACTGAATTTCGAGATGGTTAAAATATGGCAAGGAACGAAACTGAGATGGACAGAACCTGCGATAAGCTCTCCTACTGCGTGTGCACTCTCTCAGCCGATGATCAGATCCTCCGCAAAGTAAACACCTGCCCATTCTCTTCCGATATTCGCCCTAATCGTGCCCTGGTTTCCTACAGAAATGGCAACTGGTAATCTGCTGCTGTCTAGGGGTCTGCTGTGTCTGTAACGGTGGTCCCCTCGGCTGCTCTGTCGGATCCCTAGCTCCTGCTGCTACCTGAGTCATTGTTGTCTGGCTCCTGGGACACTCCCTACACCGGTGCTCTGCTGAACCACAAAGTAAACACCTGCCAAGCCTCTTCCTACAGTCGTTTGTCACTCTCCGTTCCCAGAATACGTATTTTAATACGTATATTGATTGAGTGTATTTATTTAGTATTTATCATGTATATTTAGTATTTGTCATGTATTATCCTGTATTTAAATTCCTTTAATTTCATGTTAATTAATTTTCTGCTCTTTAAATTTTTATGTTAATTCTTTCCTGTATTTTATTTCTGTATTCTATTTTCTGCATTTTCTTCCTGCTTTTATTCTCTGCTTTAGTCTTATTGGGTTCGGCCATGGAGGGTTTTCGGGTTCATGGTGGACAAACCCGGCCCACAACTCCCACCTACCACCACCTTCCTATTTAAAGCCACCCCCTCCATTCTCTCTCCTCATTTACTTCTCTTCACCATTACTTCTTCTTCTTCCTCTCATAACTTCTCCACCTACCAGCAGCAGCAGCAGGAGGCAAGTGCAAACTTGCTTCTACTTGAGAACCATGTTTTTATGGTTCATTTGGCTTCCTCTTGTAAATCTAAGAGAGTTTACTACTTAGTATTTTGGATTTCGTTGGCTTGTTTCTTCTAGATCTAAGTTTTTTGTATTCGGCTGTTTATGGGTTCTTGGTTCACCAACTTTGCGTATATTTCTCTGGCACTGGAATAAAGGCTCCATAGGACTTAGAGTTCGGGAGATGTGGTACGCACACGTTCTTACGTGCTCGCGTAAAACATCAGCCTAGTCACGCTCACGTTCTTACGTGTCAGCGTGTATTTTTAGTCACGCACACATCCTTGCGTGCGTGGATTTTTAGTCACGCACACATCCTTGCGTGCGTGGATTTTTAGTCACGCACACATCCTTGCGTGCGTGTATTTTTAGTCACGCACACATCCTTGCGTGCGTGGATTTTTAGTCACGCACACATCCTTGCGTACGTGTATTTTTAGTCACGCACACATCCTTGCGTTCGTGGATTTTTAGTCACGCACACATCCTTGCGTGCGTGTATTTTTAGTCACGCACACATCCTTGCGTGCGTGGATTTTTAGTCACGCACACATCCTTGCGTGCATGTATTTTTAGTCACGCTCACGTTCTCATGAGCGTGCATGGATTTTGAGTTACGCTCACGACCTTGCGTGCGTGCATGGATTTCTTGTCACCTTTTTACGCTCACTTGTGCGTGCGTGAATTTTCCTTTACGTTTATACTGTGCGTGCCAACGTGAACCATTTTTCACGCTCACACTGTTACACGCTCGCTCCAACCTGCTAGACTTAGTGTGACTTTCTAACCTGGGTGTTACTATTTGCTCTATAACTTGTTCATTTAATGGTGGCATGATAATTCTTCTATTATATCCTTACGCCTTTTGGCATGAACTTGATAAAATTATGATATGTTAATATTTTTAATACAGATTGTTATGTAAAATGTGTCATGTGTCTTGATTGATCCATGGATACCCAGTATGACTAGAACTTAACTCTGAGGAGTTATAGGCTCGACCCCATGTAATACTAATTGATTTTCATGCCTTGTCCCCATTAATAATAATGGTTATCTTGACTAAATTGATCATGCGTTCCTAGTTGGAACTAAGAGACTGGCTAGTCGTCTTATTGAAATGAATGAATGAGACCCGTTCATGTAATGAACTATCGTACTCGATTAGCCGATCCCGAATATTGGCATACAGGCACATGCAGGTTTCAAATTATTTATTTATTTATTTAGTTATTTATTTCTCTTACAAAAATAGCATGTGTACTTTATGGTCAAGGCATGATTACCGTGGTTAGATTGGATTGTTGCATTACGCTATGTAAGACCTGCAACCTAACCGCACTGGTATCGTTGTAGAGTTGTGCATACCGTACCCCATACGAAAGTACTCATTTGAATAACCATGATCCACGGTATGGAATTTCACTCAACGTAGAGACTATTAAGTTAAATAAAATAATGATTGCATGGAGAGAATGGATTCCCGAGTTCTTACATGGCAGTCCCCTTGGGACGAGTAGTACCCGACGGGCCGGCTGGTTCCCACAGATACGGCAAATCTGCCACACGGGCAGGGAGCGGTATCTGCTTATCTTATTATTGTATATTGTATATTGATGACGGGCGTCCCGCTGGGACTCGTCTAATTCATACATGGTGTAATTGATTGACTGGATGGACTAGCCTTGCTCGCACATAGTAAGAACTGAGGAATCCCTAATTGTATAATTCCAGGATAACTTGGAACTCATATTAGCAAGCCGTAGTAGTTGATTGGCCATTCCAGATGATTTGTTTGTGTACTGCACTACTCTGTTACCTAACTGGGATGATCAGAATGTCAGGACATGATGGGCCAACTTCTGTCCTTGTTTGGTTGGAAGGTTGGTTCGAAGTATCGTGATGTGATGTGAATCCTAGTGGAAAGCAGAAATCTATTATCATTATATTCTTTTACTTACTGGTTTAGTCCTTCATATCGTCCTTTCTTGTGGTACTTGCTATTAGAGGTCTAACCTCTCTGGTTTTGCATGGCCAGATTTAGAGCCGGTCCCCGAGGATCCAGCTTACTTCCACCTCCAAGATGGTCAATACTAGGGGAATGATCGCAGGAAGACTCGAGTGGGTCCCTTACTTCACCGCTCATTTTGCTATTTACTTTATACTTAGCCGTTTGGCACCGACATGTTAGTCGGATTGTCTTGTACTTACTTTTACATAATTGTAATTAAGTCAGACTGCAGCTGATAACAATTGTGTATACTTGCTATATCATCTGGCTATGTTTTGTAAAGCCAGATCTCAAGAACATTTTGACTGAGCGTTTGGGATGCCTTACTGCTTTATCTCACATGTTCTCTATTACTGTTTCTTGCTTGAATGATTGAGACAATAGATGTGAAGTGACCTTAGCAAGACTTTTATGTAGTATGTACCCCCTCGTCTGGTTAGACAATATTGATCGTATTATACGGTATTCATCTACCCGTAATACGTAGCTGGCTGAGTCATTCCCCCGCTCTCCAGTATTCTGGTTCTGGGGCATGACAAGGTTTTAGTGGTGGCCCATGCAGGTCTGATTTCAGACTTGTGGGGTGTTTTGATTTATAGGATGTCTCAATCACATGTGTTCCCCCTTGATCTCATGATTCGTTGTTCTCAACCCTTGCTTGACATTCCAGTATCCTTTGACTTTATTGATTCTTCATGTCCGGCTATTTGATTGTTCTCTTGTCCCTTTTCTTAGGGGTACTTCGTCCGTATTGGTCAGAGTTGGACAGCAACAACAAGAGCAACCTGGGCAACATGACCAAGTTGGTCAGCAACAAGGGCCAGTCTCACCTCAGGAGGCTACCCAGGAAGAAGTGATAGTAGAACCAGCAGCTGGATCGCAGTATCCGGATGTTCCACCACCACCAACAGTTCTACTTACTCCTGTGGAAGTGGACACACCAGCCCTTCCGGAGATCATGAGAGGAATGATGGCTACTCAGCAACATCAGATGTTGGCCCAACAACGCATGCATACTCAGCTACAAGAGCAGAATGTGTTGCTCAACCAAGGACTACAGACGGCTTTGGAAAGAGGAGTGAGGACTGATTCAGGAGCATCAGCCAGGTTTTGCAAGTACAACCCCTGCCGTTTCGAGGGCACAAAGGATACCATCTCAGCAGATGCATGGCTTAAGGATATGGAGGCTATTCTGACAGCAGCTAAGGTACCGGCAGAAGAACGTGTGGATCTAGTGAAGTTGTTACTTCAGGATCTCGCACGTGATTGGTGGAAATCAGAGGAAGTGGGCATCAGACGTCCTGTGGCTTGGGACGATTTTACCGCAAGATTCAAGACAAAGTACTATGGAGTTGTGGCACAGTTTGAGCTACAACAGAAGTTTATCAACCTCAAGCAGGCCGGCAAGACGGTAGATGCTTACGCAGCAGAGTTCTGCAGATTGAGCAGGTTTGCCCCGGAGATGGTAGCAACGGAGCGCCAGAGGGCGATGAGGTTCCAGCAAGGGTTTCATCTTGAACTCTTGCATTTGATAGAGGGACACAACTACCAGACTTTCAACGAAATATTGACAGCAACCCGCAGGCATGAGATCACCATTCAGAGGCTTGCGACAAGGACTGGAGGTCAGAAGAGATCCCACAGTCAGATTGAAGGAGGAGGGGGAGCAGCGCCCCGAACAACAGCACCATCCCTTGGCATTCGTATCCATGATGTGGCGATACGAGGGCCAGCACCACCACCCAGGCAGCAGCAACAGCAACAGCGGAAGAACCAGCAACCCCCTGCGGGCTGCACTTATTGTGGGAAGATAGGGCACACTAGAGATGTGTGTCGGGCATTGAATGGACTGTGTCTGATATGTGGAAATCCAGACCATCGAGTTACCATATGTCCCATGAATTCGAGGTCAGGAGGACCAGGGCAACAGTTTCTTGCTCTGCCAGCACCAGGGGCAGGCCAGTATCGAGGACCAGCAGTGGCAGTAAGGCCGTTGGCACAGCGTCCACTAGTACCGCAGGCTCAGATGTTTCGGCAGCAGGGGCCGCCGGTGCAGCAACACCAGCATAGACCACCCCAGCATCATCAAGGAAGGGGCCAGCAACAACATCAGGCTAGGCCGCAGTATGGGAACCAGCAAGGAGGTCAAGGGCAAGCATTCACTTTGTCCTTGGAAGAGGCATTGGCATCGGGAGATGTTGTGGCATGTAACATTCTCGTCACCTCATATCCCGCAGTAGCATTGTTTGATTCGGGAGCATCCCATTCATTTATATCTGCACAATTTGCGACACGACTAGGAATGGAGTTCGAGGCATTGCCAGGGAGGTTGAATATACCCACTGGTAATGGGCTCGTAGGAGTTAGTAGAGTTATTTTAGCGTGTAGCGTTGTAGTTTGCGGGCATTCTTTACCTGCCCGGTTGATAGAATTTCCTGTTGGAAATTTCGACGTTATCTTAGGCATGGACTGGCTGAAAGACAGTCATGCAATAATAGATTATCGTAGAGGGAGTGTATCGTTCGATATTCCAGGCATGAAGAGGTTCACCTTAGTCAGATCAGAGGCAACTCAGCATGAGCAGGAAGTAATAACGATAATAGAAGAAGTTCAGATTCCGAAGGTAGTTGAAGAATTTCTAGACGTATTTCCCGAAGAACTTCCAGGTCTACCACCAGTCAGAGATATTGAGTTCAGTATAGAATTGGCACCAGGAACTAAACCGATATCAGATCGGGTTTACAGAATGGCGGATTCAGAGCAGGCCAAGGTATATCAGCACATAGAGGAACTGAAGGAGAAGAAGTTCATCCAAGCTAGCGTATCACCATGGGCAACACCAGTAGTACTTGTGGGGAAGAAGGATGGGTCATCCAGATTGTGTATTGACTACAGGAAGCTTAATGCGGCAACAGTGAAGAATAAGTACCCATTACCCAGGATCGACGACTTATTCGATCAGTTGAGCAAGGCTAGAGTTTTCTCCAAGATAGATCTTCGTTCAGGGTATCATCAGGTGAGGGTTCAGAAGGAAGATATTCCCAAGACAGCATTCAGGTCGAAGTATGGGCATTATGAGTTCTTAGTAATGCCGTTTGGTTTGACCAATGCTCCAGCGATATTCATGGATTTGATGAATCGTATCTTTATGCCATACTTAGACCAGTTTGTCGTTGTGTTTCTCGACGACATTCTTGTATACTCTGCTAGTGAAGAGGAGCATGAAGACCACCTCAGGAAAGTGTTACAGGTTCTGAGAGAGAACCAGTTGTATGCCAAGCTCAGCAAGTGTGAGTTTTGGTCGGATCATATTTCATTTTTGGGTCACATCATATCAGGAGCTGGAGTAGCAGTAGATCCCAAGAAGGTAGAAGCAGTAGAAAATTGGCCAGTACACAAGACCGTAGCAGATATGCGGAGTTTCTTGGGATTAGCAGGATATTACAGAAGATTTGTGTCAGACTTTGCAAGGCTTTCAGCACCCATGACCCGCTTGACCCGGAAGGATGTACCATTCGTTTGGTCGGCAGAATGTCAGGCATCATTTGAGACTTTGAAGCAGAAGTTGATATCAGCACCTATTCTTACATTGCCAGTTGGACCCGGAGGTTTTACAATATATTATGATGCGTCAGGTAAAGGACTTGGGTGCGTCCTTATGCAGCATGAGAAGGTGATAGCGTATGCATCTAGGCAGCTTTGGGACCACGAGAAGAATTACCCAACTCATGATTTGGAGTTAGCAGCAGTAGTGTTTGCTCTGAAGCTATGGAGGCATTACTTATATGGTGACCAAGTGGAAATGTACACAGACCATAAAAGTCTGAAGTACATCTTTACTCAGAAGGAGCTAAACATGAGGCAAAGAAGATGGTTGGAGTTGATCAAGGATTATGACGTGGAGCTTCAGTATCATCCAGGCAAGGCGAATGTGGTAGCAGATGCTCTTAGCAGGAGAGGCGGCACATTTATGTTGACAACACAGAGGCATATCTTAGAAGACCTTCAGGAGATGGGCATCGAAGTTATACTTCCTAGTGATGTAGGAGTTCTAACTAGTCTGCAAGTTCAATCCGACTTGGTAGGCAGGATCAAGGCAGCTCAGGCACAAGACCCAAGGATTCAAAAGCTTAGGGCAGAATGTAAGTCAGGACTCAGGAAGGAGATGAGAATTCATGAAGATGGTACACTTAGGTTTGGATCGCGTCTATGTGTGCCTAGTGGAGATATCAGACAGAAGGTTATGGAAGAAGCTCACAATTCTCAGTATTCCATTCACCCTGGAGGGACCAAGATGTACCAAGATATCAAGCAGCATTTCTGGTGGAACGGGATGAAGAGGGAGATAGCTAGATTTGTTTTCCGTTGCTTGGTATGTCAGCAAGTGAAGGCAGAATAGCAGAGGCCAGCTGGGTTATTGCAACCGCTTCCTATCCCGGAATGGAAATGGAAGCATATTACAATGGACTTTGTGACCGGTTTACCAAGATCACCAAGTGATAAGGACGCTATTTGGGTGATAGTGGACCGACTTACTAAGGTAGCACACTTTCTTCCTTTCAGAGTAGGACAATCTACAGAAAAGTTGGCGGAGTTATATATGCAACAGATATTCAGGCAGCATGGAGTCCCTGTCAGTATTGTGTCACATCGAGATACCCATTTTACATCACATTTCTGGAAGAGCTTACATCATAGTCTGGGTACCAAGTTAAGATTTAGCACGGCTTATCACCCGCAGACAGATGGGCAATCAGAAAGAACGATTCAGACTTTAGAAGACATGTTGCGAGCTTGCACTCTAGATTTTGGAGGGTCTTGGGAGAGTCACTTGCACTTGGTCGAGTTCTCATACAACAATAGTTATCAAGCCAGTATCCAGATGGCGCCATTCGAAGCATTATATGGTAAGAAGTGCAGGTCACCGCTTGCATGGGACGATATCGGAGAGAGAAAGATGTTAGGCCCAGAAATGATTATTCAGACGGTTGAAGTGGTTAAGGGAATTAGAGATCGACTTCGAGTTACGCAGGATCGGCATCGTCATTGGACGGACCAGCATCGTAGGCCGCTAGAGTTTTCTGTTGGGGACCACGTATTCTTGCGGATCTCACCTACTCGTGGGGTCATTAGGTTTGGCGTTCGCGGGAAATTGAGTCCGCGGTACGTGGGCCCATTTGTTATCCTTGATCGGATAGGCGATGTTGCTTATCGTTTATCCCTCCCACCTTCGTTACGAGAGGTGCATGACGTGTTTCATGTATCTCAATTACGTAGGTATGTATCGGACCCAAGCCATGTCCTCGATCACTCTGAGCTGGTTGTTGGTACCAACCTGTCTTACGAGGAACAGCCTGTGTCCATTTTGGACCGAAGAGAGAAGATACTCAAGAACCGAATAATTAGTCTTGTCCGTGTTGCTTGGGGTCATCACTCCTTGGGAGAGTCACCGTGGGAACGTGAGGATGATATCCGATCACGGTATCCACACCTGTTTGACTCACAAGGTATATCTTTTTCTGTATACCTTGATTGTCCTGATTCCTCATGCTTATCACCTTATGGGTAGAATTGCTTGATATCGTAGATTGATGGATTTACATATATGTTACTTGCTATGGATATTGTAAAATGATTGCTTGACTGAATTGCTTGTACTTAGATTGGTTTAGCCCCGATGCTCTATCTTGCTTGGATTTGAAATTCCGAGGACGAAATTTTTTCAAGGTGGGTAGAGATATCACTCCCCGTTCCCAGAATACGTATTTTAATACGTATATTGATTGAGTGTATTTATTTAGTATTTATCATGTATATTTATTATTTATCATGTATTATTCTGTATTTAAATTCCTTTAATTTCATGTTAATTAATTTTCTGCTCTTTAAATTTTTATGTTAATTCTTTCCTGCATTTTATTTCTGTATTCTATTTTCTGCATTTTCTTCCTGCTTTTATTCTCTGCTTTGGTCTTATTGGGTTCGACCATGGAGGGTTTTTGGGTTCATGGTGGACAAACCCGGCCCACAACTCCCACCTACCACCACCTTCCTATTTAAAGCCACCCCCTCCATTCTCTCTCCTCATTTACTTCTCTTTACCATTACTTCTTCTTCTTCCTCTCATAACTTCTCCACCTACCAGCAGCAGCAGCAGGAGGCAAGTGCAAACTTGCTTCTACTTGAGAACCATGTTTTTATGGTTCATTTGGCTTTCTCTTGTAAATCTAAGAGAGTTTACTACTTAGTATTTTGGATTTCGTTGGCTTGTTTCTTCTAGATCTAAGTTTTTTGTATTCGGCTGTTCATGGGTTCTTGGTTCACCAACTTTGCGTATATTTCTCTGGCACTGGAATGAAGGCTCCATAGGACTTAGAGTTCGGGAGATGTGGTACGCACACGTTCTTACGTGCTCGCGTAAAACATCAGCCTAGTCACGCTCACGTTCTTACGTGTCAGCGTGTATTTTTAGTCACGCACACATCCTTGCGTGCGTGGATTTTTAGTCACGCACACATCCTTGCGTGCGTGTATTTTTAGTCACGCACACATCCTTGCGTGCGTGGATTTTTAGTCACGCACACATCCTTGCGTGCGTGGATTTTTAGTCACGCACACATCCTTGCGTGCGTGTATTTTTAGTCACGCACACATCCTTGCGTGCGTGGATTTTTAGTCACGCACACATCCTTGGGTGCGTGTATTTTTAGTCACGCACACATCCTTGCGTGCGTGGATTTTTAGTCATGCACACATCCTTGCGTCCGTGTATTTTTAGTCACGCACACATCCTTGCGTGCGTGGATTTTTAGTCACGCACACATCCTCATGCACACATCCTTGCGTGCGTGGATTTTTAGTCACGCACACATCCTTGCGTGCGTGTATTTTTAGTCACGCTCACGTTCTCATGAGCGTGCGTGGATTTTGAGTTACGCTTACGACCTTGCGTGCGTGCATGGATTTCTTGTCACCTTTTCACGCTCACTTGTGCGTGCGTAAATTTTCCTTCACGTTTACACTGTGCGTGCCAACGTGAACCATTTTTCACGCTCACGCTGTTACACGCTCGCTCCAACCTGCTAGACTTAGCGTGACTTTCTAACCTGGGTGTTACTATTTGCTCTATAACTTATTCATTTAATGGTGGCATGATAATTCTTCTATTATATCCTTACGCCTTTTGGCATGAACTTGATAAAATCATGATATGTTAATATTGTTAATACAGATTGTTATGTGAAATGTGTCATGTGTCTTGATTGATCCATGGATACCCAGTATGACTAGAACTTAACTCTGAGGAGTTATAGGCTCGACCCCATGTAATACTAATTGATTTTCATGCCTTGTCCCCATTAATAATAATGGTTATCTTGACTAAATTGATCATGCGTTCCTAGTTGGAACTAAGAGACTGGCTAGTCGTCTTATTAAAATGAATGAATGAGACCCGTTCATGTAATGAACTATCGTACTCGATTAGCCGATCCCGAATATTGGCATACAGGCACATGCAGGTTTCAAATTATTTATTTATTTATTTAGTTATTTATTTCTCTTACAAAAATAGTATGTGTACTTTATGGTCAAGGCATGATTACCATGGTTAGATTGGATTGTTGCATTACGCTATGTAAGACCTGCAACCTAACCGTACTGGTATCGTTGTAAAGTTGTGCATACCGTACCCCGTACGAAAGTACTCATTTGAATGACCATGATCCACGGTATGGAATTTCACTCAACGTAGAGACTATTAAGTTAAATAAAATAATGATTGCATGGAGAGAATGAATTCCCGAGTTCTTACATGGCAGTTCCCTTGGGACGAGTAGTACCCGACGGGCCGGCTGGTTCCCACAGATACGGCAAATCTGCCACACGGGCAGGGAGCGGTATCTGCTTATCTTATTATTGTATATTGTATATTGATGACGGGCGTCCCGCTGGGACTCGTCTAATTCATGCATGGTGTAATTGATTGACTGGATGGACTAGCCTTGCTCGCACATAGTAAGAACTGAGGAATCCCTAATTGTATAATTCCAGGATAACTTGGAACTCATATTAGCAAGCCGTAGTAGTTGATTGGCCATTCCAGATGATTTGTTTGTGTACTGCACTACTCTGTTACCTAACTGGGATGATCAGAATGTCAGGACATGACGGGCCAACTTCTGTCCTTGTTTGGTTGGGAGGTTGGTTCGAAGTGTCGTGATGTGATGTGAATCCTAGTGGAAAGCAGAGATCTATTATCATTATATTCTTTTACTTACTGGTTTAGTCCTTCATATCGTCCTTTCTTGTGGTACTTGCTATTAGAGGTCTAACCTCTCTGGTTTTGCATGGCCAGATTTAGAGCCGGTCCCCGAGGATCCAGCTTACTTCCACCTCCAAGATGGTCAATACTAGGGGAATGATCGCAGGAGGACTCGAGTGGGTCCCTTACTTCACCGCTCGTTTTGCTATTTACTTTATACTTAGCCGTTTGGCACCGACATGTTAGTCGGATTGTCTTGTACTTACTTTTACATAATTGTAATTAAGTCAGACTGCAGCTGATAACAATTGTGTATACCTGCTATATCATCTGGTTATGTTTTGTAAAGCCAGATCTCAAGAACATTTTGACTGAGCGTTTGGGACGCCTTACTGCTTTATCTCACATGTTCTCTATTACTGTTTCTTGCTTGAATGATTGAGACAATAGATGTGAAGTGACCTTAGCAAGACTTTTATGTAGTATGCACCCCCTCGTCTGGTTAGACAGTATTGATCGTATTATACGGTATTCATCTACCCGTAATACGTAGCTGGCTGAGTCATTCCCCTGCTCTCCAGTATTCTGGTTCTGGGGCGTGACATCGTTCCACCCATGGCCTGCCTTCTTGCAGAAGTTGCACCTAGCATCCTGCTGCTGTCTAGATGCATAGTGGAAATATGCACGTCCCTGACCCTGAAGGTGCTGCTGAACAGACCTCTGCTGATACTGATGCTGAATCTGTCCTCCCAGTGGCTGAGCGGCCACCAGCTCTACTGTCGCCCTGACCAACTGGTGGGTATCGTGTATGCTCTGTCGGAGATCAGCAGACTGACTCTGCTGCATCTGCTGTTGAGTCTCCAGAAATTACTGAAAAAGGGTAAACATCTGAGCCACTTCCCCTGAAGGTGACTGCTGCTAGAATGTATCTGAAATAATGGAGAAAGACCTCCAAACAGGTGGAGATACACTCCCAAAAGCTGTAGATGCTCCTATATGAGCAGAAATAGGAGGTGCTGTGGTCCCAGCGTCCTCAATCGGGCGAGGGATGGTAGACCTCTCACCAACGTCTGCTGGGCCAGAGCGATGCGATCGTGTCTCAACCATCCTGGAGACACAGATCAAACAAGAACCAATTACTGAGAATGAGTCAAAATATCAAAGAAAGACAGTTTAAAATTCTAAGAAAGACAATAAGCAGCAAGGTAGATATACGGAATCTGATAAGGAGTTTCCTAGTGTGATTGAGTACCTTCAAAAATACTAATTTCTACTGCAAGCTACAGCGATATTCTAGTTCGAATACTACTACATAAACCTGACCTGCATGGGCCACCACTAAAAATGTATCACGACCCGCACCCTAGAGTAAGGGCACGAGACGTGGGTACGTCCAGCCTACGCCGCAGTGTCGACGGTAGAACACTGTCCTAGGTCAAACATCTAACAATATAAAGGTACATGTACAGTATATACTCTCCGAATGGAGGTGACATAACAGATACAGTCTCAATCACATCTAAGGTAGAGCATGAAAAAGATAGATATATAGATAACCAGAAATGAAAACACAGAGATACAATCCAGAGTCTAAGTGTCTAAATAAGTAGATATCCTAAAATCATCTCAGAATCCATATACAGTAATCCATGAAAGTAAAGACATCCTATTCTAAGGGAGTGTCATCAACTGCTAGTGGATCCTGCTGCTGGTCCAAGTCACAGCACTCATCTAGGGTAGCACCGTAGTAGGTAGGGCAGAATGCCTCAGCCTCGTCCTCTGTAATATTTTAACAGGTCCAGTCAGGATAGGAGCGAGCACAATACATCTCAACAAATCATAGCAGGTCAGGATATATAATCATGCTAGAGAGTAAGATACAGGAAACTGAAGGAAATAACATGATAAAAAGAGAGAGACTGTAAGTAAATAGCTACAATATATAGAGAACTAACAGTGACTAGTGATTCAGAGCACAAGATGGTTATGTGAACGGCACGATGTTGTACACGAGTAATCTAAAGAGGGCGTACACGAGTAATCTACTGGATTGATTACATAACCTCTTCTACTCCTCCGCCCCAATCAATACACAAGGATCTAGCCAAGTTATGTTATTGTACACGAAGTTCATGTGAATACATGAATATACACGATTTCACATATTTTGTACACGAATGTCACGAATACACGAAGTACACGATGCTCATGATAAAGTACATGAATACGAAATACCCGATGTATCCGCTAAGGGGATAACATTGCACGACAAAATCCATATAGTACTAATCCGTGTTTCCAATATGTCAGTATCATGTAAAGTAATCTAAAGCAGGAAATATAATCCTAAATAAGATATGAAATGATCAGAGAATGTACTCGCTGGTATCCTGAGAATCTGAAGAATATCTACTGTCCGAGGAGTAGTATCTGTCTCCTATAGAACAGTACAAGTCACTATGAGTCTAAAATGATAATAAGATGCAATTCAATGCATTCTACATGAATCTAGGTCAATCTAGACCAAAGTCAACTCTTGGTCAACTCTGGTCAACCCTAAAAGTCAAACTAGGTCAAACCTAAGTCAAACAAGTCTATACTAGTCTAACTAGTCTATTCTAGGTCTAAACAAGGCTATACAAGTCTAATCTAGACTCTATACTGGCATTTAAGCCACATCCATAGGCTAAGAGCCCTAGGCTATAGGCTATCTCATGCCTATAACCAAACCACATTCACATATACACATATCAATACATATATCTAAATATAATACACACACATATTATAATATATAGGATACCTATATATACATCTCACAAATATATATACATGTACATATGTATATACACCTATATATAGAGAATAGGAAAGGGCACATGTGATTGTGTACATGTGTGTGTGTGTATGAAGACATGAGAGCATGTGTGTGTATGAGAGTGTCAATAGAAGGAAAAATAAGTGAATGCACATTGATGTAAGCGAGTGTGTATACATATGAGAACAATGTGTGTGTGAAGGCATGAGAGCCTGTGTTCAAGTGTGTGTAACAGGAAATAGAAACAGTTAGTGTACATTGTCCTGAAAATTAGTGAGCTAACTAGAGGAAATCAGTGAGGGATAACCTGGAATCAATCTATTTGTAAAATAGTGTACATTGGTCAATAGGATATCAGTGAGGGAATCATTCTTAGGTTATTAGGCAATATCAGTGAATACATTAATACTGTGTGTGTGTGAGGCAATGGAAAAACTGGAAAATGAAAGGTGTTTAGTGAACTTGTGTACAGTGATATGTGCAAGCCTGGAAAACATTGACAGTATGGCATGTGTGCAACTTGGAAACAGTGTAATAATAGGAACTGAAAAATACATCTCAGGAAATAGGAAGGAAAATCAGTTCCCAGTCCAGCATTTCGAAACCCAACACATTGTCCATATCCCATTCACATATCATAAAATCTAATTCTAATAAGTAATCTAATTCATCATGAACAATCAAACATGTGGGATCATTTGTCACTCCCCGCTCCCGCAGGAGCGATCGTCCTCGCTAAGGTGTGATGCCGCACGGGCCTAGGTTGCGCCCGTGCAAGGCCAAGTCCAGAAACGGCCGATTAGAGCTAGACCACAGAGTCGCACAGAGTGTCCCCATTTGCAACGGAAAGTAAATGAACACAAATTTAAAGCGAATTCAATCTCTTTATTGATATTCAAGAAGTTTACAAGCGGCGCTAGGCCGATATTACAAATCGCTCAAGCTCTCTCTCTCTGAAACATAAAAGGCGTGCCAAGTGGCTTACAACATGGAATGATTCATGGCGATGTTCCGATACATTATGTCCTGTATAGGGTGCTTCAGTTTTTGTTGCAACGTTCCAAGACTCTAGAGATAGTTCCGCGCCTTAGTACGTTCGATGGAAGCTCCGCACCCGCCGGCGTCTCCTGCATCCTGCAAGCAGACTGTGGGGTTATCAGTACATTGTTATGCACTGGTGGGGAGGCTAGCTCGCCCACAATGCTATCATTACCAAACACGTTCCATTTACTTTTGTGCACCGTCTATCATTCATTGTCTTTCTAATCTTGCCTTAGGATCAGTTTCATACATATTTCGTAACCTATCTCGTGTTGCCAATTTCAAGTGTCGTATGGAAATACATGCATGACTTACCCATAGTTATCGTCCGGCCTTCCCTGTTCAATGTAAACCAAGTTAGTCAACAATTCATATATTCTCAACTCTACATGATTTACGTAAACATTCAATGCCAATGGCGTGTTCCTGCCTTAGATTCTAACGCGTCGTGGGCGTATTTCCTTTGCCGAAGTACTCTCGATCATTTGGTGGGTCGTATTCAAGCCTGTTCAGAAGGCACTTCATTTAGTTAACTTAGGCTACTTTGATTTCAATACAAGGACTTGCACGTGGATTGCCACCAGCAAAGCCCACTTAACTCTATATGCACCGGTCGCTGGCATCATAAGCCATTTTGGACATCCCAGCCATTGTATTTCTCAACTTAGCGTAGGGTGCGGACTGGCACACACCCCGCTAGTCTCTTAAAATACTGCAGCACTTACGTCCCCTGGACGGCCAAGTCCGCACCCAGGCAGCCCGTAAGCCTCATTTTGATTCCGTCTAGGCTGGCATATCCCCCCTTTGATCATGCCGCAGAATCCCTTTTTCTTTACGGTCACGGCATCGCCACCCCTCGCCCGTGCCGTTTGTCCACGACCATTTTATCTTAACTTGTCATAGGCTAACCCTTAGCCACAATGCGTTATCGACCAGGTTGGCATCCGTGCAGCGCGGGTAGCGAGCCCCGTTGCACGTGCCCGTCACACCTGTCGCTAACCATTCCTTTTCTTCTTATCTTTTATGCATTCCTTCTTTTCTTTCTTTCTTTCACTTATTTGTTCGTTCATTGATTCATTCACATTTTCATTCTTTCATTCGTTGGTTCATTCATTCACACATTATGCAACTCCCCGTACGGGAGTCGCCTTGGCGACCCATCGGCCCCATAATCTTTCAATATTGCTATACTCTACTTGGAACGACTATGTTGATAGTCTTTCCATTTCATTGTTGTAATCTATTCATTGTTTCATTGTTGAACGCATAGGGAACTCGAATATAAGCCTGTGCCTCAGCACGAGCGTGGAGCGCGGTGCGAGAGTTCTCACATTTTTCTTTGTTCCTTTCCATATTCTATACAAGCATACAAGATGGGATTATTCCCTTAGCTAGGTGCATTGAGTCATTTATTAGCATGCACGGTGTTATCGCCTAGTGATTTCAGTGATAGTGTCCGTATTGTTATGTGTCTAGGCTAAGCAAAGACGGGTTCATCGGAGCCACCCACCTTAGCGATGTTCGCATCGGCCGAGCGATACTCCGAGCGCGCCTTTGAAAGTCTAAGTCTGGATTCATCTTTTGACAGGCCAGTGTAAGCCTTGCATCGATTCTTCTTCAGGTCGATGCCAACTCTTCGGGTCGACGGCTCGTTTGAGTCGTTGCACTTGCCGTTTGAATCGGCGTTCCACTAGGGCGGAGCGGGTCATTACATAATACACAACTCAAAACAAGTCTCGTCCTCGAGACTTCCTGAGTGCAGGTCATCCTACCATTCCTTAACTCGTGTCATCGTGTTTTATAGACAATTCTATCGAACGGCTCCATTGTTCGATGTCATCGAACCATGCTCGGTACCTTTCCAAGTTTCGTGTCGTATACGTTTGGTCGATTTTTATTGGATAACTTTTCATTCATTTTAGAGTTGATGGCACTTATTCAATTCAAGTATTTCTTCGACTTGGTTGCTTTTTCGACGTATCATGGGACTGAAACGGTCGTACGAGGTGCGTTGTAATTTGTCAAACACGAAAGTCGTAGGCTGATGCAAACTCACTCATTCGTTCATGCGCATCTCAACACCCACTTGCAGCTGCATTCGAGTTCATCATATCGCTGAGTTTGGATCATGCACGTATCTAAAGCGTCCCTCGAATACGTACATCCACCAAGCTTAGCGACTAGCGAAGTCGGACAAGCTACTTGTGATAGTTTTGATTCGCCGATCGCTTTGCTAACTTCGATTATTTAAAATCGAACTCATGTGTGTATCACATATCGTTTATCTCGGTCCTCGAGATGATTCGATTTGCTTCTCAAGCGTTATTGTCCACGAAATCAGTATGATTTCTTCTTAGCGGGGTCGACCAAGCCTAAGTAATTTCCGTCCGATTCAAAACCAAGTATTGCACCATCATCAAGTATTTCTTCCTATCAACGATTCAATTTGTTATTCCAGCTTTTACTTGCGCATCATCCATCCCTATCATTCCCTTTGTTTGGGGCCAATCTCGTCGTCGTTCACGCACACTTCCAGTTCCCCGTCCTACTCTAAGTCTTATTTTTCCAAGTCTATCGTCCGTCCAGACGATACTGTAAATGCCATCGTACAGGTTCAATCACTCGGCATAGGGTCGTCCGCCTATCCGCTAGGTCAGCTCACAAGGTCATAGTTACACGTCAGGTCTGTGGCTCGTCGTGCAAGGTCGTTGCACGACGCTCGCCCCAAATCCTATGGTCAAACCATTTGTTCGCTTGCACGGGAGTTTCTACCCAAGTTCGTTTCACTCAAATTTCTAAACATCGAGCATGATCACCCAATTCGCATCAATACTTACGTTGCACATATTCAATTTCGTTCAATCACCAGTTCTAACCAATTCATGTATTCGATCACGAGGTCATCCAGCTCGACCATACATTGTACCCCAATCTCACGCGAGTCCGATTATTTACGGCGGTTCATGAATCACCATGCAACGCTCCCGCGAAATAATTATTCTCATCGGGGCGTAACTCTTGTTTGAGTTTTAGACTAATCCATTCTCGATACACGGATTGGACCTACTCAATCCTCAAGTTCAATTCTTCAAGCACCCAAATTCATTCTCGAGTCTGCCTTCGCATCAAACCACAAGTCGAAGCACACAATTTGCCACGTCATGCTAGTTCAATCACTCCTGCTGTATGAATCATCATATCAGCGCTCACGCAGAGTGATCGTCATAATTCGGTGTGACGTATGTACGAGGCTGGAGTTGCGCTCGCATAAGACAAGGACGTCAATGTTGTGGTTGTCAACGAAGCAAATCCAAACATTCACATTTTCATCCAAGCCAAATCAATTTGATAGTATGACCGTCATGCGTTCAACTAGAAAATCCTCGAGCCAAATCTATCTTTTCCTCGACACATCTTTAATATCCCAAGTATCACATCCAACGGAATAATGACATTTGCACGATCGTCATTCGTTGAGTCAGAGTACCCCCGAGTTATCGTATATCGATCTTTGATACGCCTCAATACCATCGACGATATGCGTAACCTGACGATCTTCCTTTGTAACCGATTTCGAGTCGCGCGTTGATGCTATCGTCCGAACTGGATGTACCATCATTTTTCGATATTCAAGATCAAGTTTAGTTGCCCTCAAGCTAGTTTTCAAGATCGTTGTCCAAACTCAAGTCACAATTTATTTGAATCAATCCAAAATCGTACGCGCGATCCTCTAAGTTTCCTCGATCAAGACCATTCCTTTTTATTCATCGTTCAGGGTTGTTTTCTAACTTGCGTTGCCCATTCACAAGTTGTCCGAACGACATCTCGTTCGGGACACACGAAGTCACGATCAACTAAGCGTGACGCGTACTAAGGCTTTGCACGATTGTATCGTTCTCTCCGACATACTCGTTCTATCCGTATATCCTTTAGTCTCGCTCGAATAACTTCTAAGACGTCCATACACCACTCAGGATTCGAGCCACTCGACTAGTCGTCGACACTTATTCTTATTCTTCCTTGAAGCTATCACATACACCACTCGGGTTCGAGTCATTCTATAAATCCTCAATCACATTCGCATCACGCGCTAAGACATCCTTCAGATTCGTTCGACGAATCTCTAACGTAATCGCTCACGTCATCTCGACGTACTAAGTCGTTCGCACTAATCCTCAAAATCTAATAAATCTTCCGTACACGCCTAAGCGTTAGTTTGATAGCGTTCCTATCGATATACACTCTAAGTGTATCTCCGTTCCCGACCGAGCGGTACTTGATATCGCTCGCAACCCGATTGTACCCAAAAGTCGAGGTACGCGATACGCGGCACAACTTAGCCAGAAGGCCATGTGCATAGCCATCCCGTTCGAACTATACTTTGGTCTCGCGTACTCGTTCTTTATTGTCAGCGTAAGGTTATTCAAGCACATCTTGTGTTCTGCTAACTCTTAGCATCGGTTCCTTCCAACTCAAGTACGTCGTGGTTCGGCACAAAGGCCTTCGCCTATCGATCCCTTCAACCGAGTACTTGTACGAGCTTTTAAAAATATTAGACTTATTATATGGAACATCCCAAGGCACAATGAGAGAGAGCGTACACTTCTTTTTGTTTCAAAATCGAGCTTTCTAAACTGAGAAAATCGAAATGAAGTCCAAGGACGTAAAGCCGTGCTCTGATACCAATCTGTCACGCCCCGCTCCCGCAGGAGCGATCGTCCTCGCTAAGGCGTGATGCCGCACGGGCCTAGGTTGCGCCCGTGCAAGGCCAAGTCCAGAAACGGCCGATTAGAGCTAGGCCACAGAGTCGCACAGAGTGTCCCCATTTGCAGCGGAAAGTAAATGAACACAAATTTAAAGCGAATTCAATCTCTTTATTGATATTCAAGAAGTTTACAAGCGGCGCTAGGCCGATATTACAAATCGCTCAAGCTCTCTCTCTCTGAAACATAAAAGGCGTGCCAAGTGGCTTACAACATGGAATGATTCATGGCGATGTTCCGATACATTATGTCCTGTATAGGGTGCTTCAGTTTTTGTTGCAACGTTCCAAGGCTCTAGAGATAGCTCCGCGCCTTAGCACGTTCGATGGAAGCTCCGCACCCGCCGGCGTCTCCTGCATCCTGCAAGCAGACTGTGGGGTCATCGGTACATTGTTATGCACTGGTGGGGAGGCTAGCTCGCCCACAATGCTATCATTACCAAACACGTTCTATTTACTTTTGTGCACCGTCTATCATATATTGTCTTTCTAATCTTGCCTTAGGATCAGTTTCATGCATATTTCGTAACCTATCTCGTGTTGCCAATTTCAAGTGTCGCATGGAAACACATGCATGACTTACCCATACTTATCGTCCGGCCTTCCCTGTTCAATGTAAACCAAGTTAGTCAACAATTTATATATTCTCAACTCTACATGATTTACGTAAACATTCAATACCAATGGCGTGTTCCTGCCTTAGATTCTAACGCGTCGTAGGCGTATTTCCTTTGTCGAAGTACTCTCGATCATTTGGTGGGTCATATTCAAGACTGTTAAGAAGGTACTTCATGTAGTTAACTTAGACTACTTTGATTTCAATGCAAGGACTTGCACGTGGATTGCCACCAGCAAAGCCCGCTTAACTCTATATGCACCGGTCGCTGGCATCATAAACCATTTTGGACATCCAAGCCATTGTATCTCTCAACTTAGCGTAGGGTGCGGACTGGCACACACCCCGCTAGTCTCTTGAAATACTGCAGCACTTACGTCCCCTGGATGGCCAAGTCCGCACCCAGGCAGCCCGTAAGCCTCATTTTGATTCCGCCTAGGCCGGCATATTCCCCCTTTGATCATGCCGCGGAATCCCTTTTTCTTTACGGTCACGGCATCGCCACCCCTCGCCCGTGCCGTTTGTCCACGACCATTTCGTATTAACTTGTCATAGGCTAACCCTTAGCCACAATGCGTTATCGACCAGGTTGGCGTCCGTACAGCACGGGTAGCGTGCCCCGTTGCACGTGCCCGTCACACCTGTCGCTAACCATTCCTTTTCTTCTTATCTTTTATGCATTCCTTCTTTTCTTTCTTTCTTTCACTTGTTTGTTCGTTCATTGATTCATTCACGTTTTTATTCTTTCATTCGTTGGTTCATTCATTCACACATTATGCAACTTCTCGTACGGGAGTCGCCTTGGCGACCCATCGGCCCTATAATCTTTCAATGTTGCTATACTCTACTTGGAACGACTATGTTGATAGTCTTCCCGTTTCATTGTTGTAATCTATTCATTATTTCATTGTTGAACGCATAGGGAACTCGAATATAAGCCTGTGCCTCAGTACGAGTGTGGAGCACGGTGCGAGAGTTCTCACATTTTTCTATGTTCCTTTCCATATTCTATACAAGCATACAAGATGGGATTATTTCCTTAGCTATGTGCGTTGAGTCATTTATTAGCATGCACGGTGTTATCGCCTAGCGATTTCAGTGATAGTGTCCGTATTGTTATGTGTCTAGGCTAAGCAAAGACGGGTTCATCGGAGCCACCCACCTTAGCGATGTTTGCATCGGCCGAGCGATACTCCAAGCGCGCCTTTGAAAGTCTAAGTCTGGATTCATCTTTTGACGGGCCAATGTAAGCCTTGCATCGATTCTTCTTCAGGTCGATGCCAACTCTTCGGGTCGACGGCTCGTTTGAGTCGTTGCACTTGCCGTTTGAATCGGCGTTCCGCTAGGGCGAAGCGGGTCATTACATCATTGACAGATGAATACATAAGATTAAAATGGGATTTAAATGTTCAAGAAATTCTGAAATAAGTATCAGTCAAGTATTCGAAATCAACTCATTGTCTAAATATTCCATTCTCAAATAAAAGCCTAATTCGAATGTAACATTAAGCTAATCATGAACAAACAGTTATGTGGGAATAATTGGCAACTAAAACAATCTATTGGAATTCAAATTAATAGGATTTAAACATAGGAAGCTGAAACATATAATGTATCAGTGGTATTCAGTCAACCACTCATGTTCGAATCCAAATTCCACATAGCAAAACCTAAACTAATAAGTAAACTCAATTAATATAGATCATTAGACATGTATAGGATCTAATTAGCAATTAAAATCACAATTTAAACATTAAAAACTGGATTTAAACAGTGAAACAAACCACAGAACGTACACGCACATTGCACGCCCCATGCACACGCGATTCCGTGTCCGACATGACACGCGGACCTACGAAACTTTGGGGGCCTCGTGTCAGACATTGCTCGCACCCACGTGTCAATTTACATGTGTCCAAGTGGCGTGTACTGCACGCAATAGACCCCGAGTAGCAGGGGGATTGACACTGCGCGTGCGCGTGTTGCACCCCGCGTGTTCCCGTATCCAATGCGACACGTCACGACACCAATACAACCTCAGAACACTTGAAACCAATAAGCGAGGTTAAAAACTAATTTCCTATTCAAACCAAATTGGAAAACAGGATGAAATGCCCACTGTGGCATTTCATCGAACACCTATACGTATCCCCTGATACGTGTCCGATACGGACACGTATTGGATACGAAACCTAGAAGTAGCTATACCTACAGTTAGGGTAGACCTAAGGCTTCCTAAATATGCAATTAAAACACCATTTTATGGAATGGATTCGAATTTACCTAGGGATTTGAAATGGCTCAAAAAGCCCCAATGTGAGTTGTTCCTCAAGCTACCCAAATTCCTTCAAATTGGTCCTTCCCTGAAATTTCTTACCATAGCCATAGAGAGCACAGTAATTAGAATCTATTGCAAGAAATTAGAAGGAAAAAGGAGTTGAAATGGAGGAGTTATGGATTGGGGAAGAAAGGGTTTACCTCTCTTTAAACTTGCTAATTTTTCTAAGGAGGCTAGCCCTAAGTTTGACGAGACATTAAATAGAGTGGGAATGGATAGGGTGGCCGGCCAAGTAGGTGTTGGGCTAGGGTTAGGGTTCCACTAGTGGTCTATGGGCCTCTATGGGCTAAGCCATAAACCATGACTTATGAAATCACAAGCCATTCTCTAGCCAAATAAATTCCTATTTTCTCCAAATAATTTCTAATGAGTAGGATATCACTAACTTAGGTCAAGCTAGGGTTTCACACTCTAACCAAGTAGTCATGACCTAGGTTAGCTTCTAGGACAGTCTCCTAAGTCACCCTGAGTCAAAGTCAATAATAGCACCAAATCAATTATACTAAAAATCACTTAAAATTTTAATAATTATAATTAATACTAAATAATCCAAATAATTCCCAAAATTTTAAAAATGACCAAAATACCCTCAAGCTAGAAATGTGGTAGTGACAGACATCTATCCTAAAATTGTATCATAGTACGAGTATTCTGGGTGTGAATCAACACTGGTTCCTGAATGTTCCATCATGAACTTGGAGAAGTGATTGATAGTAGTACGATCCTTGGATTAGATTTGGCTTGGGTTTTGATTGATCCTTCGTAATATAATATTATGATGTGCATAGGCTATAATACTTGTGATATTGATCGTATGGTCATCAAGAAGTTGGTTAGAAAGATTTAGGTTTTGGCTAATAGAGTATATTGGATTTTGATGGTTCAAGATTTCTTGTTATTGGGAGAAAGTTTATGGATGATATGGATATATATTTTCATATGTTGCAAATTAGATGTGAATTAAGATTGACCATTGGGAATTGAACGCTGATGACTTTATACTTGGATGAAGTTGGAAAATGTTAACAGAATTGAGATTATCTTTGAAAGAGTACGATTGATGTATGCATAGTGAGGATTTGGATTTGGTTGGTTGTTTTCTTGGATTGAGAAATTCTTGGAAGATTGAGCGTGGATTGATTCAAGTAATTTCTTTCGAGGTAGTGGGATTCTTCTACTGCATTGATATATATATATATATATATATATATATATATATATATATATATATATATATATGTGATTGGGACATGGATGTAGTAAAGTTTGGATAATTGTTAACAAATGAATTTGATATATTGAGGACGACTTGGATTGTTTGAGGTAGAACACTTGGATTTAATTGGAGATATCGATTAGTTTCAGGCTATGTTCCTTTGGATTCAGAATAGAATGAGGTACAGTGCTTGGGTAGGTTTGCTTTAGTTCTTATTTAGTTCCTTGGTGTTGTGTTAGCAACTTAGGCTTGCTAGTGTTAGCTCACCCAGTGAGTTTAAGAAGTGCGGTTTTGTACGAGGCACACTATTGTTGAGGTAGAGATATTGGTAAAGTTTTAGAAATAGTGGCATTTAGTTTAGTGGTATAAGTTGTTCAATGGATTTGGCTAAGACATGAATGAGCTTGCATTGATTGAGGAATGATGGAATGTTGTCTTTGATCGATCTTTGAAGTTATGCAAGGCATATTTGTAAAACCCCTAAATTTTATAGATTTTCTTAAAATAAAATTGCCATGATTTTTATATATTTTAAATTATTAATCGATTCTGTGTTTTAACATTTATTTATTTATTCATTTATTTAGCTATTTTCTAGAAAGGAATTAAAGTGAATATTTTTTATAATGATAATAATAATAATGCTCATTTATTTTGTTATTACCACTGTAGCTATATTATCATTTTTATTATTATTCATTCTTATATTTATTATTATTATTATCATTAATATAATTATTATCATCATTATTATTACTACTTATTTAATTATTCCTTAAGAAAGGATTTTTAAATATATATGTTTATGTACTTTGGGCCAAACTGGTCCGCATATATGAGAGCTGCATAACAGATTCAACACCCTATGCGGCCCGTCTGCAACCAGACTGATTCGAGCCGCAGAAGAAAGATATGCGACCAAGTTGGTAAGTCCGTCTGATAAAGCTGATAAATTCTGTCAAAGCTGACAAAAATGACAGCTTTGACACTCTGACAAAAAAATAAGACATGATCAGACAAAGTCATACAGCCAGAAGGATTGCTACCCGAGCCGCATGAACCTTATGCGGCTCAACCTATGCGGCCCTAATGTTTTTGAGCTTCATGCGGCCAAGGGTGACTGTAACGTAAGCCGTATGAGCTTTATTCGGCCCAAAATACAAAATCTATGCGGCTCAAAAGTCCTAAAGCTATATGTGGACTAAGGAAGACTGCGACCTAAGCCGCATGAGTCTTATACGGCCCAACATGGCCGAAAACTGAGAGACTCATGCGGCTCAAAATGATTCCTATTCTGCGATAGAACACGTTGCAGGCTGACCAAGTCTCAACTACCCAAATTTGCTGCAACAAAATCCCAACAAATCAATAGCTGGCAGCCAAAGAGAGGATCTTCACGTGTTGATCAGCCACATGGCCATAGGCCATCTATGTGGCTCAAAATACATACCACTATAAATAGCAGGGTGCCACACCCCTGCAAAAGGCTGGCAACCTTCAAAAAGGAAATTTCTTTAAGAGCTAAAGACTGCGTCGGATAGTCCATGGAATAAGACAGAGTTGATACACTTTCCCGAGCCTCCACCGTCACCTCTAGAACCAAAAACTAAATAATTGTACTTAGATTGTTTCCTAGGATTTCTTTCTAGGCTTTTCTTTGTACAAGCAATTTTGCAAGCAATTTCAGTATTTTTGTAATACCTGTCTTTGATATTTAATAGCAAACACGATGGCGACTCTGTTGGAGACGTCTTTCACTTCTGATGAGAAGATGGCGACGCAATCCGACGCATCCAAGCTCGACTCTACGCAGCAAATGCTTGTGGTTCGTTTTGACCAACAAGCATTCGAAGAAATGCTCTCTGAAGGGAGCGCCAGCCCATCACAGAAGCGAGCCAACCCAAAGAGGTCTCGCAGGACGTCGGCGTGCAAAACTGTTGTCCCCGTCCAAGTTCTCGAAGAAGCTCCTTCTACAGCTCAAGACGATGATCGAAGCTCTTCTGCGGCTTTGATTTCGACCGCAGAGGACCCCACTGTCTCCAAATCCAGCAAAGGAAAATACTGCGATGCTGAGTTTTTGGGGGCGCAAGAGAAATCCATGCGGATGAAGAAGAGGCCACATAAGAAAGAAGGGCAGTCTGTCCATACGGCAGCCAGTGCTGGCCGCAGACAAACATCCCATACGGCTGACAATTCTGACCACAGGAAGATAGCTCATGTGGCAGCCAACTCTAGCCGCAGGAAGACGGCCTATGCGGCAGTCAACTCTGGCCGCAGGAAGATGGCCCAGGCGGCAGCCAACTCTGGCCGCAAGAAGATGGCTCATGCGGTAGCCAATCCTAGCCATAGACAGAGTGTCTCATACGGCCCTGTCATAAGCTCTGTATTCGACCATCTCTCATGCGGACCCGACTCCTGCGGCATATTGAGAATGTCAAATATTCCAATCAGGACTCTTCTTACTATGCGCCTTCAGGTGCTAAATTGAGGAAGTCCATGTAATGCCTGTTGTTCGTATTACGTATTTGGGAAATACGTATACGTATTTTCTTGTATTGTTTCTTGTTTAGTTATATTGGCTTGGTTTAACTCTTGGTTTGGGTTGGTTTGGTTTGGCCGGCTGGTTGCTTGGTCCATCATGGACCAAGGTGAACCCCCTACCTACCACCAACCCATGATATCTATTTCCCCACCAACCTTCTCTCTCCTCCATAACTCTCATTTATTTTTTCTTCTTCTTCTTCCTTCCTCCCCACAACTCCCCAACCCTTAGGCAAGTGAAACTTGCTTCCACAAGAGAACTCATTTTTATGGTTCCATTAGCTTCTTCTCATGATTCTAAGACACATTAGAACTTATCATTTTCCATTTTGAGGCTTTGATTCTTGTAGATCTACAATTTAGTATTTTCGGATTTTGGTGGTTTTGATCTATTAAACTCCCTTGTTTTCAAGTTTTTATGGTTCCATGTTGTAGATAATTTTATTCTACCCAATTTTGACCTTTGGAAAGTTGGATTCGGACTTGTTTTGACCAAGTTATGAGCATTTGGAGTTTTGGGATTCCATCCATGGAGTTCTTACAGTTCTTGCTGTTCTTGCCCTTTGGAGAAGACAGTGAGCAGTGTGCTAGCTTTTTAGCTTACGCCGCTGACTTGTGTACGCTGCTCTTTAGCGAGCGTACGCTGCTTTTCGTACGCTGCTCTTTAGTGAGCGTACGCTAGCCTTCGTACGCCGCTCTTTAGCGAGCGTACGCTGACTTGTGTACGCTGCTCTTTAGCGAGCGTACGCTGCTTTTCGTACGCTGCTCTTTAGTGAGCGTACGCTAGCCTTCGTACGCCGCTCTTTAGCGAGCGTACGCTGACTTGTGTACGCTGCTCTTTGGCGAGCGTACGCTAGCTTGAGCGTACGCTAGCTTGAGCGTACTTTGACCTGTAGCTCGAGCGTGCCCTTGTGTACGCTGACCCTTGCGTACGCTTCCCATTGGAAGTGTATGGACCCTTTGGTACGCCAGCTTGAGCGTACGCGTGCCTTGGTACGCTAGCTTAAGCGAGCAAGGCGTACGCTGGCTTTGAGCGTACGCTAGCTTGAGCGTACGCTTGCCTATCTTGTCACCCTGGTTCAACCCGAGAGCTTTGTGACCCCCATATGCTGCCTTTTGGGAGCGTATGCTTACCTGAGCGTATGCTTACCTGAGCGTATGGCCTTGGGCAGACTTGATCTTATATTAGCTTGTCAGTTTGTTTTATTTTCCTTATCCTGGATCTTCTATAGCCCTGTATATTGATATTTTATTAGATATTTTACATCCATTTTATATCCTTACGCCTTTTGACCTGAACTTGATAATCATGAAATTACTTAATATGTTTGGAAATGATACCTGAGCATGACCCGATAGTGACCCGTAGTGGTGCACTCCTGACGTAATGACCTGACATGACCTGATAGTGGCCCGTCGTGGCGCACTCCTGACAAGTATACTTGACATGATGACCTGACATATTATATCTTGATAAGCTGTTATGACGGCTACCTGACATGACATGACTTGTATAATTAACCTGGACACCGTGGGTGATTGTGCCTGTATAAATAAACCAGTCCTGTCTTGCATCATGTCTAGGGAGGGAGCTCCTGAGTACCACGGTCAGGAGTACCTATTGAAATGGACTAAGGTTAATAACTAGATTAACACATTAGTCATGAAGAGATTTTCCAGCTACAGGCAATCCCTTACCTGGGCACGCCTTGGGATCTGTAGCCTGCCGTCGAGTAGGGCACATTTCCAGCACACTGTCATGTGTTGCACCCTTCAAGCTACCTAAGGGTACATTCGTTTCCTGGACCATGTACCCACCTGAATTCAACTCTAATCTTTTAACCCGGGGAACCTGGATGGTCTGTAGGGCTTGTGGCTGTGGAATAATCTCACTGCATCTTGTTAGTAACTAGGACTGTGATAACCCTAGTTAGTTAAAGTATCAAGCCGTAGGTCTTACTTAGCCGTGAAATGATTGGATGGAGTCTAACAAGTCTAGTCTTGCCCTGATCTTGTTCCAGACTGTTACATGACCAGAATGCTTGTATTTATTTTACCGATAAATGGCGAGAAACCAAGCTCCGTTCAGACGAAGGGTTACAACCCCGGTCCTTGTTTGGTTCACGGGTTGTAACCTGGTTATCTGAATAGTTCCATGGTTATCTCGTCGTATATCATCCTGATATGTTTCCTTTTATTCCAGTCCTTATTTTATTTATATTTATATTCCTGTGCTGATTGCTGGTTTTAGTTCTTAAGTGAAGCCTCCTTTGTGGCACTTGCTCTTTCTGGGGTCTGACCCAGCTGGTTTTGTGTGGCCAGATTTCAGAGCAGCTCCAGAGGAACTACCGACCTTCCAGCCAGATGGTGGCCACTAGACGGAACCCTGGCAACGAGTGGGTTATTTTTGGCTCTCTCGCTCTATTATAAAAATATTCTTTTGAGGCGTTTAGCCGACGAGCACCTGTTTAGCTCGATTGCACTTTACTTACTGTCTGCCTACGGGCTGTAACATGATTAACAGATCCTAGGTTTGATCATGTATGACTACACTCTTGCTAGTCCTAACATTTTGTAACGACTAGCTTCATGATCAGCTGAATATGTAATATTTGGGACGCCTTATCATTGTATATTTAATGATCATACATCTTGTAACATTTACTTACTTGCTTGTGATTGAGACACTAGGCTTGTTCATGACCATAGGAGACTGTTGGCTTGTAGTAAACCCTCATGTATCTAGACAGCCGTGACCGTATAGCGAGATGGAATCCATTTCATATACGTAGCTGGCTATGTCTGCCCCCGCTCTCCAGTATTCTGGTTCTGGGGCGTGACATGGTTTAAGTGGTGGCCCATGCAGGTCTTGTAAATCAAGATATGTGAGGGTTTACCGAATAGATGTCTCAATCAGTATTCGTCCTTGATCTCTGCTCATATCTTCTGAATCCCTGGATTCTTGTCCTGATCATATGCTTGTATCGTTGCTCTGTCCTGGTCCTTCCTTATTGTTTCCTATGTCGTCTTCTTTAGCGGCATAGTACCTGACCCGGCCGATCAGCAAGGCGGAGCACCTCCCGCGGACCAGCAGCAACCTGGAGATCAAGCCCAGCATTCCGGAGTAGCCTCCAGAGTCGTGCCTTCAGGCGGAGAGCCACCAGTCCAGCCAGTTCAACCTGTAGAACATGATGACGGCACTTTGGTAGGGCTCGTCAGGACCTTGATAGCTTCTCAAGATCGTCGTGGAGATGCCTTGCAACAGGCAGTGGCTGATGCTTTGACTAGAGGTGGTCATCCAGGGAACAGCGCGGCCAACAGCTTCAAGCGCTTGAACCCTCCATTCTTCGACGGTAGTGAAGATGCTATCGCGGCAGATGCATGGCTTCAGGACACAGAGGTGGTTCTAGAAGCAGCCAAGACTCCAGAGAACGAGAAGGTCGCCGTGGTGCGCCTACAGTTGTTAGATCTTGCCCGCAGCTGGTGGACAGCGCAGGCCGTTGGGTTAGCAGCACCCATTCCTTGGGCAGTATTCAGAGAGAGATTCCAGACCAAGTATTTCGATGCCGTGGCTCGGTATGATCTGCAGACCAGGTTCACCAATCTGAAGCAAGGAGGCAGGACGGTCGATGGATATGCGGCCGAGTTTTCGAGACTCAGTCGGTTTGCTCCCACTTTGGTGGCAACCGAGTATGATAGAGCCCAGCGATTCCAGCAGGGACTGCACCTGGAGATCTTGTTAGCAGTTGAGCAGTTTGAGCATCAGACTTTTGATGCAGTCTTGAGAGCAGCCCGGAGGCATGAGTATACCTCCCAGAGGATCGTGGACAGGACCGGAGGTCGGAAGAGATCTCACGGCCAGATGAATCAGTCTTCAGCCCCAGCCCCGTCAGCCAGGGCTTTGACTATTGGAGCTCCGAGGCGAGCGACCTCAGTGACATCGGTTCAGCATTCCACCCCGACGTACCCTCAGCAGCAGCAGCAGCAGCAGCAGCAGAAGCAGAAGCAATCTTCCGCAGTGGGTTGTTCTCATTGTGGGAAGCCAGGCCATGTGGTGGCAGAATGTCGCAGGGCACAGGGATTGTGTCTGGCTTGTGGAGCACCAGACCATAGGGTTGGATCCTGTCCGATCAGGGGTGGTTCATCCTCGTCCAACCTTTCTAGCTCTTCGGTGAGAGGACCAGCTCCGGTCCATCAGCAGCAGTATCCATTGCCGAGGCCCTTGCCGCCTCAGACCCAAGTGTTCCAGCAGCAGAACCCCCAGCAGTATGCACAAGTCCAAGCCCAGAGTCAGAGCAGGCAGCGAGGATTTCAGCAGAGGGGACCAGCACCCCGAGGGCACGGTCAGGCTATGGTGATGACCGTGGAGGAAGAGTTGGCACCAGGTGAGGTAGTGGCAGGTACTATTCTCGTCAACTCCTTTCCAGCTTCAACTTTATTTGATTCTGGTGCATCGCATTCTTTTATGTCTGCACGATTCGCGACACGGGTAGGATTGGAGCCCGGGTCATTATCAGTAAGGCTCAATATACTTACTGGTAACGGACTTGTGGGAGTAGATAGAGTGTTTTCCTCGTATCGGATCGTAGTTAGCGGTAGAGAGTTCCCCGCTAGATTGATAGAGTTCCCGATGGACGATTATGATGTGGTCCTAGGGATGGATTGGTTGAGGAACCAGTATGCTAGGATAGACTGCCATATTGGTAGGGTTGTTTTTAGCATTCCAGGAGAGCCAGAGTTTTCTTTCTCTCGAGGCGAGGTTGAGCCTTTTTCTCCGATATTGCGGATGGCAGTAGCAGCAGTTCAGTTGCCCAGAATAGTCGAAGAGTTTCCAGATGTTTTCCCAGAAGAACTTCCAGGTATGCCTCCGGAGCGGGAGATCGAGTTCACTATAGACTTGATTCCCGGGACAGCCCCAGTGTCAGAGAGAGTCTACAGGATGGCGCCGTCAGAGTTGGAGATATTATACAAGATGATTGAAGAGCTTAGAACCAAGGGATTCATTCGTGCTAGTGGATCGCCTTGGGGAGCCCCGATGCTTCTTGTGAAAAAGAAGGATGGTACGTCCAGGTTATGTGTTGATTATCGTACCTTGAACTCTGTGACAATCAAGAACAGATACCCTCTTCCGAGGATAGATGACTTGTTTGATTAACTCAAGGGGGCTTCAGTATTCTCGAAGATTGATTTGCGCTCAGGTTATCATCAGATCAGAGTCAGAGAGCAGGACATCCCGAAGACGGCTTTTAGATCGAGATATGGGCATTGGGAGTTCTTTGTTATGCCTTTTGGAGCAACCAATGCGCCGGCAGTATTCATGGACCTCATGAATCGCATCTTCATGCCTTACTTAGATCAGTTTGTAATCGTGTTCTTGGATGACATCCTGGTCTACAGCAAGAGTGAGGCGGAGCATGAGCAGCATCTTCGTGTGGTTCTTCAGATCCTCAGAGAGCACCAGTTATATGCCAAGTTTAGTAAATACGAGTTTTGGCTCGATCACATTTCGTACTTGGGTCATATCATCACTAGAGGAGGAGTAGAAGTGGATCCCCAGAAGATTATAGCTATTGAGTCATGGCCAGTGCCCAGCACAGTTGCAGAAGTTCACAGTTTCCTTGGATTGGCTGGCTATTACCGACGGTTTGTTTCGGATTTTGCTCGAATTTCAGCGCCATTGACCCAGTTGACCCGCAAGGATGCACAGTTTGCTTGGACAGCAGAGTGTCAGAGTTCTTTTGAGCAGTTGAAGCGAGGCCTGATAACAGCTCCTATTCTCACGCTTCCAGATGGAACCGGAGGATTCTCAGTGTACTGTGATGCTTCAGGCAGAGGTTTAGGATGTGTTCTGATGCAGCATGGGAAGGTGATAGCTTATGCGTCACGACAACTTCGTGATCATGAGAGGAATTACCCAACCCATGACTTGGAGCTGGCAGCAGTGGTGTTTGCACTTAAGTTGTGGAGGCACTACCTGTACGGAGATAGGGTAGAGATTTTCACCGACCACAAGAGCCTGAAGTATGTTTTCACCCAAAAGGATCTTAACATGCGTCAGAGAAGGTGGCTGGAGCTTCTTGTGGATTATGATGTCAACCTGTAGTATCATCCTGGGAAGGCCAATGTCGTAGCAGATGCATTGAGCAGGAGAGCCGGAGCTTATTTCCTAACAGCGCAACCAGAGCTGTTAGCAGATCTTCAGAAGATGGGTATTGAAGTTGTTCTCCCTTCCAGTGTGGCCTTGATGGCTAGTATGCAAGTTCAGTCCACTATAGTCGAGAGGATCCGGATGGCGCAGTCGGCAGATTCCAAGCTTCAGCGACTCAGAGCAGAGTGTGAAGCAGGACGAAGACCAGAGTTATGTATTCATGAGGATGGTACACTTAGGCATGGTAAGCGTCTTTGTGTACCCAGTGGAGATATCAGACAGGAGATCATGTCAGAGGCGCACAGTTCGCAGTATTCCATCCATCCCGGCCGTACGAAGATGTACCGTGATATCCGTCAGCACTTCTGGTGGAATGGCATGAAGCGGGAGATAGCTCGGTTTGTCTCTCGGTGTTTGGTTTGCCAACAGGTTAAGGCCGAACATCAGAGACCGGCTGGACTTCTTCAGCCCTTACCGATTCCAGAATGGAAGTGGGAGCATGTGACCATGGATTTTGTGATTGGATTACCTAGATCCCCAGCTGGTAGAGATGCTATCTGGGTTATAGTTGACAGGCTCACGAAGGTGGCTCACTTTCTTCCATTCAGAGTTGGACAGTCGACGGCTCAGTTAGCAGAGATGTACCTCAGACAGATTGTCAGATTGCACGGAGTGCCAGTCAGTATCACCTCGGACCGAGATTCAAGATTTACGTCGCACTTTTCGCATAGCTTGCAAGAGAGTTTGGGGACTCATCTCCAGTTCAGTTCAGCATATCATCTGCAGACAGATGGACAGTCGGAGCGCACGATCCAGACTCTTGAAGACATGTTGCGGTCTTGCACACTTGACTTCGGTGGTTCATGGGAAGATCATTTACACCTGGTGGAATTCTCGTACAATAACAGTTTCCAGGCCAGTATCCAGATGGCACCGTTCGAGGCACTGTATGGCAGGAAGTGCAGATCCCCGCTAGCCTGGGATGATGTTGGAGAGAGGAAGATGCTTGGTCCAGAAATGATTGCTCAGACCGTTGAAGTGGTCAGGCGAGTCAGAGATCACCTTCGAGTTGCCCAAGATCGCCAGCGCCATTGGGCCGATTCTCATCGGCGTCCTCTCGAGTTCTCGGTCGACGATCATGTATTCCTGAGGATTTCGCCTAACCGTGGCGTCATTCGTTTCGGCATACGGGGCAAGCTTAGTGTAGGTTCCAAAAATCAAAACGCGCCTAGGTTTGATTCAACAGATTGATCAGAACGCGCCTACATACAGATGGCGCCTACTTCACCAACAAAAATCAAAACGTGCCTATTTCTGCATCACAGAGGCGCACTTCACAAACCGCGCTTAACTGACGTGGAGTCATCATTACCCGACAAACACGAAGATCGAGACGGCACTATCATTCCTCTGATGGCGCGGCGCTCGAAGAAGATATGACAGCTGTCCAGAGGCTGTTTGATCAAACTGCGCCTACTTCCATCTGAACTCAGCAGATAGCGCCTACTTCTATCCGAACTTAAGCGCACTTTTCAGATTGCGCCTACGTCTCAGTGAAGAAGGTGTAGTTCAATACAACATCAATTTAGAGCTTGCCACGTATCCCTGAAACAGGCGCACTTTGACTAAATCAACGCATAACTACCACTCTACATGTCCAACACGTGTCCTACTAACTGTACACGACCAAGCGCATTTTAATCAAATAATGCCACGTGTCTAGAGCAGTTGGTGCACGTTCGTGATAATGGAGTGAAAACAGGCGCAGTTTGTCATATGTGCTCAAAACAGGCGCACTTCAACCAGGCGCTCTCCAGAATAACTATCCAAAACAGTTATTTTAGAATTCTATAAATAGAGTTTCATTTCCATTCAACACATCAGGGAGAAGATCAAGAGAGATCAGAGTTTTTGTCCAAGTGCTGCTGCGTTCTTCAGAGATTCAAGTCTTCAAAGTTCACATCGTCCAAGGGATAAAGCGATCGTCATCCAGATTGGATTCCTATAGTTGTACTTTCCCAGAATTCTTGTAATATTCTTTACAAAGTTTGTGAAATAAAGATTATACTTTTGTTTTTGCAAACAAAATGGCGACTCTGCTGGGGACGACCTTTTTTCTCTGATGAAAAGGTGACAACTCAATGTGACACAGCGTCTATCGGCAAGACGCAGAAGACTTTGGTCGTGAAAGTCGACCAAACGGCTTACGAAGCAATGATTAATGCACAAAGCACTCCTCGCCGCACTACGACTTCCGTCAAGAGCAAGACTCGCTCAGTGTGGGCTCCCAAGAACTCTGCTCATCCTCTGATGAAGAACGCTGTCACTTCTTCGGCACAACCTGCTATTTCCAAGACACCAGTGCCTATCTCTAGCAACCTGGCGCAGTCTGTTCCCTCTTTAGGGAAACAGATTGTTCAGGCGCAGTCTGCGGCCAAACATGCCAACCAGGCACAGTCTGTTCTCTCCTTAAGGAAACAGACTAGAACTGAGGCGCAGTCTGCTGTCAAACCATCTTCTGGCGCAGTTCATGCCAAAACAGCACAATCTCTGCCTCACAATCAGGCACAGTCTGTTCTCTCCTTAGGGAAACAGGCGCAGTCTGCCGCCAAACCTTCTTTTGGTACAATTTGTGCCAAATTGGCATAAGTAAAATCTTCTGCTGCTGCCCAGGCACAGTCCAATGCATCTGCTACCCTGACTAAACAGGCGCAGTCTGTTCAGGCGCAGTCTGCTCAGGCGCAGTCTGCTCCGGATCATTCCAAAATCCAGAAACCCAAAACTGCACAGGCGCAGTATGCTGAGGACAGTCCTTTGGCTGCTCCTTCTTCGATTCTATCAAAAGGAAAAGGCCCCTTGGTCTTCTCCCAATCTTCCCAAGCGCAAAACTTGGAAGATAACAGAGGGAAATGCTCTTTAGCTATCCCTTCATCTCAAAACAATGGAAAGGGTCCTCTGGCCTTTTCCAAGTCTTCTTCGATTCTTATCGAGGAGGATCCAATTGATGGTGCCTCTGCACCTATTAGTACGAATATCCCCCTTAACAAGGGTTCTCGTACTAATCAGAGAGGTATTTTACCTACTCCCAAGGCAAATATTCAGGAATTGCCTAATTTGTGGATTTTACGATCCGAACAAGGCAAATTACAAGTTTCACAAACTGAGATTCCCAGGGGCGGTTTAAATGATTTACGGGCATATCTTAATAGAAAACCCTAATCAAAACCTACCTCTGTGAAACGCAAACATGCTAAGATCAACTTGTCTCAATATCAACCTTTTGGGGTAAGGAATCCTGACAATTACGCCAATCAGATGAGTACCTCTCTTTATACTCATGGAATCGAACGTTTACGAAATCGAAATCATGTTTCAAATGTCATCTATGAGTATATCCCTGCTACTTCTTCTCGTCCCATTGTCTCTGATCTTCGGGATCATCTCAGGCAGAAACGGAATATCACCCCCAGTTCTCCCAAACAATCACAAATTCATCATTGCAATCATCCTCACGAAGTGGTTATCAAATGTTGTTGCCAAACAACCAAACGTTCTGTCTTCGAACGTCTGACTTTTCCTTCTGTTGATCAAAAGAGTGATGATGAAGAAGAGGTAATGTTTGCCTCCGTCAACATGACTTCCAGAGACTCTGGGGGTAGAAAATGCAAGCACGGAAAGACCCGGAGACCTAGCCAGCACTATCTTGACCGACTTAGAGAATCAGATGATGGTGTTTACCAGCATACTCAATCTCGAAGCCGAGAAATAATCGGTCAAAGGAATCTTCCTTACAGTGATCGGTCTACTTCTCATGATGGGGGTAATTCGGACTTTGCTGTCGACAGTGATGGCTCTGAACAAACTGTGTCATCTGTCATGGCACGAGAAGTGACAGCATACGTCACTGAAGAACAAGATGCTTCTGGTTTCAACAATCAGAATCAAAGAATTGTTGCACTAGAAGAACAATTGAAGACTATGGTTGACATGATGGCTAAAATGCATGATGTTATTATGGTTCAACACACTCCACCGGTCATAACTCCTGAACCATTGGTTTCTTCTACTCCTCAGAATCCTTGTCTGGGGGTACCACCTCCTCCAGTCACCACAGTACCAGTTCAGGTTACTCTTAGCCAAACTGGTGCTGGGGGTGATACTTACCATGCGGTTCCTCCTCCGGCTATTACTAATCAATCTAGCAATCTTCAATCTTCAGGGAATGCTAATGATGCTGTTGAACAATTGCGAAATCAATTTGAACATGATGGCTAAAATGCATGATGTTATTATGGTTCAACACACTCCACCGGTCATAACTCCTGAACCATTGGTTTCTTCTACTCCTCAGAATCCTTGTCTGGGGGTACCACCTCCTCCAGTCACCACAGTACCAGTTCAGGTTACTCTTAGCCAAACTGGTGCTGGGGGTGATACTTACCATGCGGTTCCTCCTCCGGCTATTACTAATCAATCTAGCAATCTTCAGGGAATGCTAATGATGCTGTTGAACAATTGCGGAATCAATTTGAAGCCTATACACAAAGGGAAGGCTTACAACGGTTGGGCATTAAACAACCCTATCCCGCCGAATGGAAGAAAATGCAGTTTCCGCCAAAATACAAATTCCCTACCATTATGCAGTTCGATGGTACTTCATCTCCCAATCAGTATATTAATCATTTTGAATTGATGACTGATCCTCTTCAGCCTAATGATGCCCTTCTTACTCGGGTATTCGTCAGTTGCTTAACTGGCGCTGCTTATGACTGGTACCGAAGTCTACCAGACGGATGTATCACTTCTTTTGCTGGTTTCAAACAGATATTCCTTGAACGATTTTATGAAGGCGTCAATGACATGACTATGTCAGCCCTCATTAAAATTAAACAAAGAAATAATGAGCCTGCTGAGCAATTTATCGAGAGGTTCCGTCGCGAAGCTCTCAAAATGCCAATGGGAACCCCATCTGCTGTTACAATTGATACTTGCAAGAATAATCTCTTGCCAATTATCAGTATGTGGACAGGGGCAACTCAATTCCAAGACTGGCCTTCTTTCATTATCAATGCTAAGGCAGCAGAACTCAGCGCTGAAAAATTCAAGACATTGGGGGTTCACATGAATCCTGACCAAGGCGATCATAGCTCAAACTCTAACAACAATCGCCAGAATAATAATAGAAAAGACAAAGATACATCTGCTCCTAAAGAAACTTTGGCCATTGACTTGAGAAGCAAAGAAGCACTGGCTGTCAATGTTGCTCAATCTGCACCTATTCCATCACAACAACCCCAAAGAGCACCACGTCCTAAAGAAGAATACTCTTTCGATGAAGATGACATCATGGGTATCTTTGAATGTCTTACAAAAAGCAACAAACTGCAGTTACCCGACCCTAAAAGGCCGGAAGAGGTTGGTAAGACTGATCATCCTAAGTATTGTGTTTACCACAGATTTATCGGACATCCTACTCGAGCATGTTATGTGCTTAAAGGAAAAATACAAGAGATGATCAAATCCGGAGCAGTAACCCTCGAACAGGACGAAAAGACGGTAACGGCTAATGTCGTCTCTGTTCAGTTCGGCGAATTTCCACCATTGCAGATAGAAGATGGTGTAGTTCCCATTCCTCGAACCACTCTCGAGCTTGTAAACCTTCTACCTTTTCGAAATGAAGGACTAGTCCCTTTATCTACTTCTAAAGGGGAAATCATGTGGATTCATCCAGATCTGGTCTCAGATTTTGAATCCTCCGCCTCTTCTTCATCTAAACAAAAGAAAAATTCCAAAGGCAAGTTTAAAAGTTGTAATATGGTTTCTCTTGAACCATTAAATGAAGAAGAGATCTTATTGGGTACCAGGTCTGGTAAACCCTATTTACGGGAATACCCAGAGAATCAGGAAACTCCAGCTTCATCTTCCACTCCTGACACGCCTCCTGAAACTCAACCCTCTTCATCTTCAACTAATCCAACTCCTCCTCCTGTTAAACCAGCAGTTACTGATAAAGGGAAACAACCGGTTCGTTTCGATAAAGCTCTCAAAAAGTCCACTTCTCTCGGACTCGAAAAGCCGTATAACTTTGACATACTGGCTCAACTGGCCAATACTCCTGCCAGATTGTCAATATTCGAGCTCTTGCGTCTCTCTAAGGAAACTCGAGAGACGTTAAGTGAAGCTTTGTTGCAGGCAGAAAATTATCTTGAAATTCTGAAGAAGCCGGAGAAAGAGCCTCTCTCTTGTCTCCATTGTCATAGCGTGTTGGAATTAATTCCAAATATTACCTTCACGCAAGATGACATGCTCCTGGAAGATAATCGACATGATCGCCCTTTGTATTTCACAGGGTACGTTGATACCATGAAGGTCGATCGTATCCTGATAGATCCAGGCTCTGCACTCAGCATTATGCCTAAAACAATGTTGGATGCTTTGAAAATTCCCGTACGCAGTCTTACTGGCACAATCACTACTATTCTGGGGTTCAATCAAGGAAGAAGTGAACCTCTGGACAAGATTCGCCTAAAATTCCAAATAGGCAATCTTCGTACAAAGGTTACCTTTTACATCATTGATAACCATGGTTGTTCCTATAATGCTCTTCTGGGAAGACCATTCCTTCATGAGCATAATATTGTGCCATCAACTCTTCATCAATGTTTCAAGTATGTTGATGACAAAGGAGAAGTCCAAAAAGAAGTTGCTGATCTCTATCCTTTCAAGGGCGTCGAAGCATATTGCAACGATGCTCGCATGTACAAAGACGAGTTCATGAAAGTTGTCTTGGCTTTAGACATTGAAGAAGAGCAGGGAACTGAATCTCAAGACACTCTTGTAATTCCTGTTAAAGGGCGCGTCTCTCAACCCTCTTCTTTTGAACCACTAACCATCTATCTTCCTCCTAGCAAAAAGGAACAAGAACCAAAGTCACAGGATACTCTTGTGATTCCTGTCAAAGGGCGCGTCTCTAAGCCTTCACATGCTGAACCACTGGTCATTCGACTTCCTGCCAAGAAGACAATTTCTATGACTGACCAAGGAAAAAGGGAGCTCACCTCTTCTGAGCCACTTGTTATCGACCTTCGTCGTAACAAGCCTTCTCTTCCTCCTCGTTCTTCTTCTCCCCCTCTTGTTATCAATTTGACTAAGCCTGCTAAGGCTAAAGGTCCTACTGTAAACACTGTTGTAAATATCAATAAAGATGCATCTCCTTTACAGTATACTGATGTGTTATATCATGCTGAGTGTTACTTAAATATGTTAGATAGGTTGAAGCCACTCACAATTGAAGTTGTACAATCTTACCAAACAGATGTATCATTGGAATCAACGGATAGTTCATACTTTATAGTTCCTGCTCGAAAAGCTGACGAAAGTCCAATAATCTTTATTAGAGGACCAGAACAAAAGTTTTCTTATACTGAAGACTGCAAAAACGATGACACGGGACATTTACAACTCCGTCGTTACAGCACTCAGTCTAAAGAGATCATTCGTAAAATGGGATATGATTTCAAGAGTGGACTCAACTATGGAAGAGGGAGACGAACCCCTATTCATGTTACTAGCAAGAAGAATAAACTCGGCCTTGGTTATGTATTTATATTTCCTGCTATGGCTACAGCTCCTAAGATAATTGAATCCGATGACGATGAACGCACTATTTCTTCTGATACAGTTTCATGGGATTCTGACACTAGCATTGGTCACGTACATCGTATTGCCATATCCTCCAACATGGTCTCAGTTGAATTTCCAGATATCAACAACGATGCTACTGATGATGACTTCGAAGAAAGCCCTGAAACTGATCCTTGGGTACAAAAGATGGACAATCAGTGGAAGCTCCGGTTTGAAAAACGAGAACCACCTACTGAAGATCAGCTAATCCAGATTGATGTAGGAGAAAACGGTATATCCCGTCCTATATTCATTAGTAAGAATCTCCCCGAAGATGATAAGCAGGAGTTGATTCTTCTCATTCGCGAATATATTGATGTCTTTGCTTGGAGCTACGAAGACATGCCAGGTTTAGATCCCAAAATTGCTACGCACAAGCTGAATATATTACCTAATGCGAAACCTGTTAAACAACAACAACGGCGCTTCAAACCTGAAATGATGGATGCAATTGATGAAGAAGTTCGAAAGCTCATCGCTTGTGGCTTTATTCGTGAAGAGCAACATCCAGACTGGGTTGCTAATGTTGTTCCAGTTTTGAAGAAGACTGGGAAAATCAGAGTCTGCATTGATTTTCGGGATCTGAACGACGCTTGTCCAAAGGATGAGTTTTCCCTTCCAATCACTGATGTCATGATTGACAATACCTGTGGGTTCGAGAGGTTATCTTTTATGGATGGATTCTCTGGATATAATCAAATCAAGATGAATCCTGACGATGAAAAGCATACTTCTTTTCGTACTCCTCGAGGAGTTTATTGCTACACTGTGATGCCATTTGGTCTCAAGAACGCCGGTGCAACTTATCAACGAGCCATGAGCACTATCTTTCGAGATCATTTGAGAAAGACTGTTGAATGCTATGTTGATGATATTGCTGTCAAAAGTCGTCTGAAGGAAGATCACATTCAAGACCTGAGAACTATCTTCAATCTCATGCGCCAACATCAACTCAAAATGAATCCCACCAAGTCATTCTTGGGTGTCTCTAGTGGTAAATTTCTCGGCTTCGTTATTACCTCTAAAGGTATACACGTAGATCCTGAGAAGATCAAAGCCATTCACGAGATGCGTCCTCCACGCAACCTAAAAGAGCTACGAAGATTTCAAGGTCGACTTGCGTACATCAGGAGATTCATTTCAAATTTATCTGGACGATGCAGACCGTTTACACAACTCATGAAGAAAGGTGTATCTTTCGTTTGGACCGAAGAATGTCAACAAGCATTTGATGACATAAAACAATATCTTATGAGCCCACCAGTCTTGGTGCCACCAATCTCCGGCATACCTTTTTTAATGTATGTCAGAGCAATGGATCACTCATTGGGTGCTTTACTTGCCCAAAAGAACAAATAAGGACATGAACAGGCTATCTACTATCTCAGTCGTACTATGATCGGTGCCGAACATCGATATAGCATGGTTGAGAAAGAATGTTTAGCCTTAATGTTCGCTGTACAAAAGACAAGACATTATATAATTGGTCAAACAATCCATGTCATTTCCCGAATTAACCCTCTACGGGTACTCATGAAGAAGCCCAGTACTCTCAATTCAAGGCTGGCTACATGGGCTATCTTACTTGCCCAATACGACATGATTTACGTCCCTCAAAAGTCAGTTAAAGGACAAGCCCTTGCTGACTTCTTAGCTGCTCATCCTATTTCTGAGACTTCTAAACTCTACGACGAGATTCCTGATGAGACGCTTGAAACAAATCTGATCTCGGAAGAATTTCCCACATGGCGTCTATTCTTTGACGGAGCTTCCAGAATTGGACCAAATGGGATTATTATAGCAGGAGTAGGGATTGTGCTCGTTTCGCCAGAAGGACTAACTATTCAACGGGCTTATTCTTTGGATGAACCTTGTTCCAACAATGTTGCAGAGTATAATGCTTTGCTTATCGGCCTTCAACTGGCTAAACAATTAGACATCCAATATCTTGAAGTATACGGTGACTCTAAACTGGTTGTTAACCAGGTTAGAGGAATATATGAAGTTCGTCATCAAGATTTGATTCCGTATCATGAAGCAGCCATTGCTATGGCCATTTCCTTCAAAGCTTTCTATATTGAATACGTTCGTCGGGCTTACAATACCGAAGCAGATGCTCTAGCAAACCTTGCAGCAGTCTTGGCGATTCCTGTCCAAAGACAGCAATTGGTTGTTATTTCCAACAGAGAGTTATTTTGTATTGAAAATAATCACAATATTGAGTTTAGTAATTCTGCTGAGGTCAATATCATCAATGAAGATTGAAGAACTCCTTTCATTGATTTTGCAGTTTATGGAATATTGCCTGAGGATCCCAAAGAGGCCACCAGCATTCGAAGACGATCTCTCCGTTTCTATTATAATCATACAACAAAAACTCTCTACCGACAAACTTATGATGGTCTACTATTACGTTGTCTTGCTGGTAATGAAGCAAAACAAATACTACGTGAAGCTCATGATGGTGTTTGTGGAGCGCATCAACCTGGTCCTAAATTGCAAGATCGTATTCGTCGTATGGGCTATTATTGGCCTTCTATGGTATCCGATGCTATTGAATACGCAAAGAAATGCAGAGCATGTCAGATTCATGCAGATTTCATTCATCAACCATCAGAATTTCTACATCCTACGGCTGCTTCTTGGCCTTTTGAAGCTTAGGGCATGGATATCATAGGCCCAATCAACCCTCCTTCTTCTAAAGGGCATCGGTTTATCCTGGCCATCACAGACTACTTCTCTAAGTGGGCTGAGGCTATACCTCTGGCTGAAGTCAAAACCAGCAGTGTCATCAACTTCATCAAACACCATGTGATATACAGGTTTGGTGTACCGCAGCGAATCATTCATGACAATGGACCTCAGTTCATTAGTCAAAAGTTTACCCGGTTCTGTGACGATCATCGCATCGACAATGTTGCTTCGACAGCCTATAACCCTGCAGCAAATGGTTTAGCTGAAGCTTTCAACAAAACCATCATTAAACTCCTTAAGAAGTTTGTATCCACAAACAAACGGAATTGGAGTGAGAAGCTTGGCGAATGTTTATGGGCTTATCGCACTACAGTTCGCAATCCTACCGGTTGTACACCTTTCTCCTTGGTGTATGGTTGTGAAGCAGTTCTGCCACTGGAAATTCAAATCCCGTCTCTGCGGATAGCCATTGCCAATGAACTTACAACGGAGAACAACGATCTACTTCGATTGCAAGAATTGGAGGCACTTGATGAAAAGAGGCTTTTGGCTCAACAGCACATTGAGTTATACCAGGCCCGTATCTCAAAAGCCTTTAATCGCAAAGTTAAAGTACGAACATTTCAAAAAGGTGACTTGGTCCTTACAGTCAGACGTCCTATGACTATGACTCACATGAGTAAGGGCAAGTTCGATGCCAAGTGGGAAGGTCCTTTTGTTGTAAACAAAGTGTTTTCCAATGGTGCCTACCAGTTAGCAGAGATGGTTGGCAGAATAGCTATGATGCCTATCAATGGCAAATTTCTTAAGAAATACTATGTATAAATGTGTAAAGATTTCTTGACAGACAATGTAAATAAAATTTCTTTTTATTTTCAAAGAAGATATTACATTACATTAAGGGAGATCACTATCATCCCTATCAAACTTAGGACGAGGGTCAAGCCCCTCCTTCTCACTAACAAAATCAGCAAAGGAGTCGAAGACATCTTTGCCTGAACTCAGCAAGAATTTGAGGAAAGCTATCCTCTTTGCCTCTTCTTCCGCCGTCTTCCCCGGCTCTACCAGAAGGTCGAGAATATCCTGTGAAGGCTTTGGTGCAGAGGAGCCTTCACCCATCTCCTTTTGATCCGATAAGACTGAGTCGACGAGAGGCTTGGGTGCAGACGACCCTTCGTCCTTCTCCGTTCCAGCAGAAAGTTCCCCGGTGACGCTCTCGGCTTTCGGCACGACTTCAGTCTCCTTAGACATGTTGTTGGAAGACGTTTTTCCTGTTGAAGGCAGTGATAAAATTCTTCATGAGTCCTGTACTATTTATACTAGTCTACTGACTCTTCGTGAATCGAGGTGACTGTTCACCCCCCTTTGATGAATCTAAAGGTTCATTCATTAAAATCCCCAGCAGATATTTTTGATGAATAATTCATTCTGACGGTTCATTTTTCAACCGTTCATCATATCATCATCGCCATCAAAAAAAAAAAACTCGGGAAACTTCACTATTAAGAATTTTCGAAAACAATAAAGGGTTTATGAAGGATTTTGTGGGCTATTTATAGTTTTCGAACCGTCACAACGAAACGCGCCTAAATATCCACCACAACGGATTGCGCCTATTCAGCCTGAAGATCCGTTCTCGCCTTAAACTGCGCAACTTCTTCAAATAACAAGCGCGGTTTGACTTGGTCATATGCAAAATTATTCAAAGTATTTCGAACTTTTGAAAATTCAAAATTCGAAAACTTTGAAGGGGGTCTTGTAGGTTCCAAAAATCAAAACGCGCCTAGGTTTGATTCAACAGATTGATCAGAACGCGTCTACACATAGATGGCGCCTACTTCACCAACAAAAATCAAAACGCGCCTATTTCTGCATCACAGAGGCGCACTTCACAAACCGCGCTTAACTGACGTGGAGTCATCATTACCCGACAAACACGAAGATCGAGACGGCACTATTATTCCTCTGATGGCGCGGCGCTCGAAGAAGATATGACAGCTGTCCAGGCGCTGTTTGATCAAACTGCGCCTACTTCCATCTGAACTCAGCAGATAGCGCCTACTTCTATCCGAACTTAAGCGCACTTTTCAGATTGCGCCTACGTCTCAGTGAAGAAGGTGCAGTTCAATACAACATCAATTTAGAGCTTGCTACGTGTCCCTGAAACAGGCGCACTTTGACTAAATCAACGCCTAACTACCACTCTACATGTCCAACACGTGTCCTACTAACTGTACACGACCAAGCGCATTTTAATCAAATAATGCCACGTGTCTAGAGCAGTTGGTGCACGTTCGTGATAATGGAGTGAAAACAGGCGCAGTTTGTCATATGTGCTCAAAACAGGCGCACTTCAACCAGGCGCTCTCCAGAATAACTGTCCAAAATAGTTATTTCAGAATTCTATAAATAGAGTTTCGTTTCCATTCAACACATCAGGGAGAAGATCAAGAGAGATCAGAGTTTTTGTCCAAATGCTGCTGCGTTCTTCAGAGATTCAAGTCTTCAAAGTTCACATCGTCCAAGGGATAAAGCGATCGTCATCCAGATTGGATTCCTATAGTTGTACTTTCCCAGAATTCTTGTAATATTCTTTACAAAGTTTGTGAAATAAAGATTATACTTTTGTTTTTGCAAACACTTAGTCCTAAGTATATAGGACCGTTTGATATTCTGGAGCGAGTAGGAGATGTATCCTATCGTCTCGCTCTTCCACCGTCGCTAAGCGAGTTGCATGACGTGTTCCATGTATCCCAATTACGACGGTATATCCCGGACCCGAGCCACATCCTGGATCATTCGGAATTGGTTGTTGGTACCAACCTTTCGTATGAGGAGAGGCCCGTGTCTATATTGGATCGAAGAGAGAAGATCCTCAAGAATAAGACTATCAAGTTAGTCCGAGTTGCTTGGGGTCATCACTCTTTGGGTGAGTCAACGTGGGAGCGTGAGGATGATATCCGATCGCGATATCCTTACTTGTTTGACTCGTGAGGTATAATGTCTTTCTTATGCCTCATGCCATCAATTCCTTGCTTGCATGATTGATTGATTGCCTAGTATAATTGCATGTGAATAGTATAGCTTGTTCTTGTCCCTCTAGCCTCTTAATTAAATTCCGAGGACGGAATTCTTTTAAGGTGGGTAGAGTTGTAATGCATGTTGTTCGTATTACGTATTTTGGAAATACGTGTACGTATTTTCTTGTATTGTTCCTTGTTTAGTTTTCTTGGCTTGGTTTAACTCTTGGTTTGGGTTGGTTTGGTTTGGCCGGCTGGTTGCTTGGTCCATCATGGACCAAGGTGAACCCCCTACCTACCACCAACCCATGATATCTATTTCCCTACCAACCTTCTCTCTCCTCCATAACTCTCATTTATTTCTTCTTCTTCTTCTTTCCTCCCCACAACTCCCCAACCCTTAGGCAAGTGCAACTTGCTTCCACAAGAGAACTCATTTTTATGGTTCCATTAGCTTCTTCTCATGATTCTAAGACACATTAGAACTTGTCATTTTCCATTTTGAGGCTTTGATTCTTGTAGATTTACAATTTAGTATTTTCGGATTTTGGTGGTTTTGATCTATTAAACTCCCTTGTTTTCAAGTTTTTATGGTTCCATGTTGTAGATAATTTTATTCTACCCAATTTTGACCTTTGGAAAGTTAGATTCGGACTTGTTTTGACCAAGTTATGAGCATTTGGAGTTTTGGGATTCCATCCATGGAGTTCTTACAGTTCTTGCTGTTCTTGCCCTTTGGAGAAGACAGTGAGCAGTGTGCTAGCTTTTTAGCTTACGTCGCTGACTTGTGTACGCTGCTCTTTAGCGAGCGTACGCTGCTTTTCGTACGCTGCTCTTTAGTGAGCGTACGCTAGCCTTCGTATGCCGCTCTTTAGCGAGCATACGCTGACTTGTGTACGCTGCTCTTTAGCGAGCGTACGCTGCTTTTCGTACGCTGCTCTTTAGTGAGCGTACGCTAGCCTTCGTACGCCGCTCTTTAGCGAGCGTACGCTGACTTGTGTACGCTGCTCTTTGGCGAGCGTACGCTAGCTTGAGCGTACGCTAGCTTGAGCGTACTTTGACCTGTAGCTCGAGCGTGCCCTTGTGTACGCTTACCCTTGCGTACGCTTCCCATTGGAAGTGTATGGACCCTTTGGTACGCCAGCTTGAGCGTACGCGTGCCTTGGTACGCTAGCTTAAGCGAGTAAGGCGTACGCTGGCTTTGAGCGTACGCTGGCTTGAGCGTACGCTTGCCTATCTTGTCACCCTGGTTCAACCCGAGAGCTTTGTGACCCCCACACGCTGCCTTTTGGGAGCGTATGCTTACCTGAGCGTATGGCCTTGGGCAGACTTGATCTTATATTAGCTTGTCAGTTTGTTTTATTTTCCTTATCCTGGATCTTCTATAGCCCTGTATATTGATATTTTATTAGATATCTGAGCATGAAATTACTTAATATGTTTGGAAATGATACCTGAGCATGACCCGATAGTGACCCGTAGTGGTGCACTCCTGACATAATGACCTGACATGACCTGATAGTGGCCCGTCGTGGCGCACTCCTGACAAGTATACTTGACATGATGACCTGACATATTATATCTTGATAAGCTGTTGTGACGGCTACCTGACATGACATGACTTGTATAATTAACCTGGACACCGTGGGTGATTGTGCCTGTATAAATAAACCAGTCCTGTCTTGCATCATGTCTAGGGAGGGAGCTCCTGAGTACCACGGTCAGGAGTACCTATTGAAATGGACTAAGGTTAATAACTAGATTAACACATTAGTCATGAAGAGATTTTCCAGCTACAGGCAATCCCGTTACCTGGGCACGCCTTGGGATCTGTAGCCTGCCGTCGAGTAGGGCACATTTCCATCACACTGTCATGTGTTGCACCCTTCAAGCTACCTAAGGGTACATTCGTTTCCTGGACGATGTACCCACCTGAATTTAATTCTAATCTTTTAACCCGGGGAACCTGGATGGTCTGCAGGGCTTGTGGCTGTGGAATAATCTCACTGCATCTTGTTAGTAACTAGGACTGTGATAACCCTAGTTAGTTAAAGTATCAAGCCGTAGGTCTTGCTTGGCCGTGAAATGATTGGATGGAGTCTAACAAGTCTAGTCTTGCCCTAATCTTGTTCCAGACTGTTACATGACCAGAATGCTTGTATTTATTTTACCGATAAATGGTGAGAAGCCAAGCTCCGTTCAGACGAAGGGTTACAACCCCGGTCCTTGTTTGGTTCACGGGTTGTAACCTGGTTATCTGAATAGTTCCATGGTTATCTCGTCGTATATCATCCTGATATGTTTCCTTTTATTCCAGTCCTTATTTTATTTATATTTATATTCCTGTGCTGATTGCTGGTTTTAGTTCTTAAGTGAAGCCTCCATTGTGGCACTTGCTCTTTCTGGGGTCTGACCCAGCTGGTTTTGTGTGGCCAGATTTTGGAGCAGCTCCAGAGAAACTACCGACCTTCCAGCCAGATGGTGGCCACTAGACGGAACCCTGGCAACGAGTGGGTTATTTTTGGCTCTCCCGCTCTATTGTAAAAATATTCTTTTGAGGCGTTTAGCCGACGAGCACCTGTTTAGCTCGATTGTATTTTACTTACTGTCTGCCTACGGGCTGTAACATGATTAACAGATCCTAGGGTAGATCATGTATGACTACACTCTTGCTAGTCCTAACATTTTGTAACGACTAGCTTCATGATCAGCTGAATATGTAATTTTTGGGATGCCTTATCATTGTATATTTAATGATCATACATCTTGTAACATTTACTTACTTGCTTGTGATTGAGACACTAGGCTTGTTCATGACCATAGAAGACTGTTGGCTTGTAGTAAACCCTCATGTATCTAGACAGCCGTGACCGTATAGCGAGATGGAATCCATTTCATATACGTAGCTGGCTATGTCTGCCCCCGCTCTCCAGTATTCTGGTTCTGGGGCGTGACAGTCCAGGACAGTGGCCCAACAAGCCCAGTCAACTGTCCAAGCTAGAGACCGTCAACGGGCACCGTTAACTGTTATACGGGCTCCTGATGGAAAGTTGTACAGAACCACCCGTGTCCAGTCCCCAGGGCTAACGGACAGGGTGGGTCTTTAAAGTCTCCCTCCAACGATCGAGAACAAGTGCTTTTACTAGCCTCGGATCAGGGAACAAACATGATACCTACGCACCTGTGTGCTCGGGATACCCGAGTCCACAAGTTTGGTGCAAAGGTAGATCAGCCTGCTATCGACTTGCGTGAGGTGATCACTCACAAACACAAAGAGGCTACCTTGGCATGCGATGAGTCCCTCTCGGGACGTCGTTGCACCCAAGTCATCATCAACTGCTGCTGCGACAAGTTGGCAGCACCTGAAGATCGACAGTCCATTTTCCAACGACTGCAGCCAGCACCTGTCTGACAAAAACTCGAGAAATAAGTACAAATTCTGGGAGACGAGGAGTTTCCTTTCACCTTATGTAATTCAACTAGGAAGGTTCCTCCTGGCAAAGGGAGAAGAAGACAGGCTCTTCCAGCCCGACAATCTCAGCCATCACTACAAAGTAACTCTCATCTGGAGGGTTGCTGCCGACAACCACATGGGGTGTCTATTTAGGCACTCAATCCAAAAAGAAGCTTCCAACACCTGGGGGTGCATCCTCGACCTTCCTGGGGGTAGATGAAGCCAAGGGTAGCAGTCCCCTCAATATATGCAACAACTCGGTGTACCAAGAGCATATACAGGGGGTAGAGATTCTCTGAAATTACGCAACAGACTTGGACTTCCCTCAGGGCGACCACCCTCGCCAAGACGATGCGGCTTCCTGCACAGGGGGTAGTACCCCTTCCGAGTCCGAGGAAGATAACATTCTAATATTTCCCGACGATTTCTCTGTACGAGAATACGACATGGAGAGCACCTCTGCTACGGTCTCTTCCACTTCTACCCATGTACGGACAATCTTTATGGCTGACGATGATCATGAGGCATCTACTGACCGACAACGTCTAGAAGTACTTGAAGCCATGCTCTTTTCTTTGGTCAATTCAGTACACCAAATCAAAGCTGCCTTGCCAACTCAACCAACAAGGACGCCCGGACAAACAAGCTTGGGACCCGCAGTCAACGAGGACTCTAACACGACCGCCTCTTCTTTAGATAATGATCCTTTAGGAGCATCCGTTCCTTCAGCTATAGATGAAGCCAAGGAGGCAAGGAGGGAAGTCCAGGAGCTTCAAACAATGTTTAATTCTCTAGACTCCTCTCGGGACCTCAGAATACGGCAGCCGTATCCCGTTGCATGGAGAGATGTGCCTTTTTCACCATGGTACAAGCTATTTTATATTAATTCGTATGACGAAAAGACCTCTGCTGGTGGTACATAACTTACTTTGAGGTTACAACCGACCACTTGCCGTATAGTGACGCCATCCTCACACGATTAGTCATAGGAGCATTGGAGGAGATTGCATTCGACTGGTACCGCAACCTTTCCGACAACTGCATCCATTCTTTTGACGGCTTTAAGCACATGTTCCTGTAGAGGTTCTATGAAGTGGGGCATGATGTGACAATGTCATCTCTCATGGACATCGTTCAAGGAGAAATGGAGCTAACAAAGAACTATATTGAGCGGTTCTGCCAAACCGTAATGAGATTGCCCTAAGGCAATCCCGATAGCTCCTTGATTGAAATCTGCCAGAAGAAGTTGCTCTCCGCAATTAGCCTCTGGATGGGTGATGATCAGTTCAAGGATTGGACGACCTTCATCATAAGTGCTACCGATGCGGAGGCAAAATTGAAGAAGGCTCGTAAGTTGGGATTACACATCCCAGATGGAGAGAATAAGGGCAAACGTCCTGGTTCTACCTCCAGCAACAACAACAATGTCGGTACCTCCAACCGGGACAATAAAGGCAAACAGGCCATGGTCGCCGATGTGACCAAGAAGCCTGAACAAAAATAGGGAGAAGGTCAATGGACCAAGATGAATTACTCATTTGAAGATAGTCATGTCAAATCTATCTTCGATATGCTCTTGCAATGGGGTAGGATCCAGCTCCCTGCACCAAGGCGCGAGCCTCGAGCGGCAGAAATGGAGGGCCCAAAACACTGTCACTTCCACCGATATGTCTATTATTCCACTCATGACTGCTTCCAATTAAAGCGGTACATACAGAGTCTTATCGACTCCAAAGCTCTGTCGATAGACTTTAAAGAGGTTACCGTGGCGGCAAACATGGTGTTAATTCAGTTCATCGACTTCCTTCCAACAAGTACTCCAGACGGGGTAATACCTGTCCCTCGGGTGACGATGAAGGTTACCAATCTTTCATCCGTCCGAAATCAGACATCTGGACTGGTACCTCTCACCACTTTGCGAGGAGAGATCATGTGAGTACACCCGGACTTAGTGCCCGAAGTTACCCAGGCGGTGTCATCTCCTACCAACAAGAAGAAGGACAGGAAGTTTAGATCATGCCATACAATTTCAGCCGAAGCTGAGGAAGCGGCAGCTGTTGTTACCCGGTCTGGAGCACAAGTCCAGCCTACACTGGACAGTTCAGTCGAAGATCCTCAGCCGGCAATGTTGTCTGTCTCGGATGTTCCAAGGCTGCCGCAGCCTCCACCGACAGATAGGTCCAAGCCAAAGAAAACCCGCTTCGACAGGCCACTCCGTAATGATGTACCTCAAGGACTGGAGAAACCTTACAACTTTGACATATTAGCACAATTGGCTAATACGCCAGCAAAGTTGTCGTTATACAAGCTCCTAAGGCTTTCCAAGGATCTTCGTGTCGTATTGAACAAAGCACTCCAAAATGCTGACGCCTACGTAGCCAGGTCAAGCCTCCAGGGAAAGACCCGTCAGCAGATCTACAGGGCAGCAATGGCATAGATGCAATGCCCAACATCATATTTACTCCACAGGATACGTTGATCAAGTCCAACTTACATGATCGCCCCTTGTACTACACTAGATACATAGGCGACATCAAGGTGGATCGGATGCATAGCAACCCTGGCTCGTCAATAAGCATCATCCCGAAAAGCTTGCGCCAACTTCTGGGCATCCCTATGCACCGGCTAGCGACGAACAACACTGCCATTAGCGGTTTCAACTCGGAAAGGAGCTATCCCCTAGGGAAGATCCGATTGAAATGTCAGATTAGTGACCTGAAGAGGGAGGTTACCTGCTACGTCATAGATGCATACACGTCCTACAACATCCTCCTGGGATGTCCATGGATACATGATTATATGATCGTGCCTTCCATCCTTCATCAGTGCTTCAAGTATGTCAGTAAGCACGGCTTCGTGAAGACTGAATTTGCCGACATCGATCCCTTCAAAGGGGTTGAATCTTATTACTCTTCAGAGACTTGTCTATATGACGAATCCAAGAAACATATAACTGACGAACTGGAGGCCATCTCAGGGCCAGGGGCACCCTTGAGAATTCATCTCCAGGCCCGTAAATCGGGCAAAGCCGCACCCCTCGTCGCAACCTTGTATAAAGAGGTGCCCGGTTCTCCTGCATCACCTGCACAGTTGGAACCAATGGTCATCCGGCTCCCGAGATCCAGCCAGGAGCCGAAACCTGTCATAGGGCCGATGGTGATCCGATTGCCAAAATCTAATCAAAGGCAACATGAAGATGCGAGGCCCTCTGTAACGCCAATAGTGATCCGATTGCCAAAATCTACTCAAAGGCAACCAGAAGACACAAAGTCCCTTACCGAGCCAATTGTCATCCATCTTTCCAAGACGAGCCGGCAACCAAGTGTCGATCCAATACCCTCAGGCAAGTCAATACCACAAGCTGAACCCTTGGTGGTCAAGTTGCCCAAGACATCATCCCGACCTCTGAGCTCGTAGGGGGTAGCCGAAGAGGACGTAGAACTCGCCAAATACCTGGTTACATAGGTTGATAGCCCTTCTCCTGATGATGTAACCCCTATGGACAAAATTCCTTATTTCATCAAAAAGAGGCTGCCGTTAGACTATTCTGAGTATGATAAGCTTAATCTAATGTATGCTGCACGGGACTGTCTAGACGTTAATCTGTACACACAAGTGACAACTGTCCATACCCCAAGTCAACTTGCTCCTATTAAAGGTGCTTACTTCCTAGTCCCAGACAGAAGAGAATGGGGTCATACGATCATCTTTGGCCGAAAAGAAGGTCTTCAATCTTTCACGCCACAAGAGTTCAATCTCGAACCCGATGCTGGAAGATTACTGCTCTACCTGTATAGTCCTCAAGCCAAGTACTTCATGCAAAAGCAGGGGTACGACATGGAGGCTACCCCGGGTCTGAATTACAGCAACGGTCGGTAATTGCCTCTACAGCCGTCGGCACCGGCTGGAAAACCTCAGGACTATTATCACAAATCCAGACACGGCCCCAGGTATGTTACACCAGCAACAACGCCCAAAATTTCTGATGAAGAATGCGAATGACACTCTCATTCGTCCAAGTCACCCACTTACGACTCCGATAACAGCATTGGAGATATATTCAGACAGACTTTATCTGTCAACATGACATCCGCTGATATTGAAGAGGAAGACGAAGACCTACTCTAACCGCTTGAGTTGGAGCCATGGGTCCAACAACTGGATGCACAATGGGAGAAGTGCTTCGAACTATGAGACCCTCCCACTGAAGACGAGGTCATGCAAGTTAACCTCGGTGATGAATTCTCTCCAAAGCCAATCTTCGTCAGTAAAAGCCTGACGGACGGCGAGCGGGAGTCGTTGTTGCAACTCATTAGAGAATACATCGACGTCTTTGCCTGGAGCTATAAAGACATACTAGGGCTAAATTTCGAGATCGTACTTTATAAGCTCAACATTTATTCGGACGCAAAACCAGTCAAACAATAGCAGCGACAGTTTCGTCCAGACATTATGAACTCCATTGAAGCAGAAGTAAATAAACTTATAGCCAGCAGTTTCATCCGTGAAGAGCAGCACCCAGACTGGATAGCCAACGTAGTACCAGTCATCAAGAAGAATGAAAAGATCCGAATTTGCATCGACTTCCATAATCTGAATGCAGCATGCCCTAAGGATGAATTTCCTCTTTCGACCACTGACATAATGATCGATAATACGTGTGGCTTCGAGCGCATGTCCTTTATGGATGGCTTTTCAGGATACAATCAAATTAAAATGTCTTTTGATGATGAAAATCATACGTCATTCTGAACACCGATCGGCGTGTATTATTATACGGACATGCCCTTCGGACTGAAGAACGTCGGTGCTACATATCAACGTGCTATGAGCGTCATCTTCAGAGATCACTTGCACAAGACGGTGGAGTGTTACGTTGACGACATCGCCGTCAAAAGCCACTCCAAAAAATGATCACTTATATGATTTGAGAATAGTGTTCGACCTTATACGAGCGCACAATCTGAAGATGAATCCTACCAAGTATTTCCTGGACGTGTCTAGCGAGAAGTTCTTGGGATTTTTCATTACTTCCTGGGGCATTCACATAGACCCCGATAAAACAAAAGCAATCCTGGAGATGAGTCCACCAAGGAACCTCCGTGAACTCCGTGGCCTTCAGGGAAGACTAGCCTACATCAGGAGGTTCATATCTAACCTCTAAGGACGATGTCAACCCTTCACTTAATTTATGAGGAAAGGTGTCTCTTTCGTATGGAACGAGGAATGTCAGCATGCCTTTGACGATATTAAGGAATACCTGACAAATCCGCCAGTTCTGGTAGCCTCGGTCGCCGGAAAGCCCTTCCTACTCTATGTATAGGCGATGGAACACTCCCTCGGTACTTTGATAGCACAAAATAATGACGCGGGACATGAACAAGTTATTTACTATCTCAGTCGGATGATGGTAGGATCGGAACATGGGTACACCGCCATGGAAAAGGAGTACCTTACCCTAGTGCCATTCAGAAAATACGACACTATATGACAGAGCAGACCATCCATGTTGTCTCAGGAGTTAATCCTCTCAGGGTTCTCATGACCAAACCAGGCGCACCCAGTTCTCGTCTAGCCACCTGGGCGATACTGTTATCCCCCTACGACATGGTTTTTGTTCTGCAAAAGGCTGTCAAAAGTCAAGCCCTGGTCGACTTCTTAGCAGCCCATCCAGGCTCAGAAATAGCCAGAATTTATGAAGAAATCCCTGACGAAGTCATCGCCTCAAACATGACTTCACATGATGCCATTTGGCGAATGTTCTTTGATGGTGCTTCAAGAACGGGGCAACAAGGTGATATCGTCGCTAGAGTCGGGGTGGTATTAATTTCTTTCTCTGAACTAGTGGTCAATCGGACGTATTCTCTTACAGAACCCTGTTCAAACAACGTAGCCGAATATAACGCTATAGTCATCGGACTCCAACTCGCAAAAGAAGTGGGGATCAAGTACCTGGAAGCGTATGGCGACTCGCAGTTGGTTGTTAACCCGATCCGAGGCTCATACGAGGTTCGTAACGAGGACCTGATTTTCTACTATCAGACAGAAATTGCCATCATTACAACCTTAGAAGGGTTCTTTATAGAGCATGTTCCTAGGCTCCAAAATATCGAAGCCGATGTCCTAGCAGGCCTCGCCGCTTCCTTGGCACTTCCAAATGATACTCATCATCTAGTCGATGTGATAGGCCATGAGCTGGTCTGTCCCAAGAACAATGTTCAACTGGGTACAAGTTACTCCGCCCAGATAACCAACGACATGCAAGACTGGAGACGCCCGTTCATCGACTTTACAGTCTACCAAATTCTGCCAGAGAATGTGAAGGAAGCAACTTCAATCAGAAGACGCTCTTTCAGATTCTTCTATGATACAGAGACGAAAATGTTATATCGACGATCCTACGATGGGCTACTATTAAGATGCCTGTCAAATGAAGAAGCCAAAAAAGCCTTATGCGAGGCTCACGATGGCGCTTGCGGGGCTCACCAACCTGGCCCGAAATTTCAAGATCGTCTCCGTCGGATGGGTTACTACTGGCCCGCAATGGTAGCAGATGCAGTTGATTATGCAAAGAAGTATAAGGCTTGCCAAATCTACGCCGATTTCAAACATCTTCCAGCCGAATTCTTGCACCCAATAATGGCCTCTTGGCCATTTGAAGCATGGGAAATGGACCTCATTGAGCCAATCACCCCACCGTCGTCTAGGGGGCATCAGTTCATACTTGCCATACCGATTACTTCTCCAAATGGGCGAAAGCTGTTTCGCTTGCAGAGGTGAAGACATCAAATGTGATTAGCTTCATAAAATATCACGTTATCTACAGTTTTTGACTACCTCGTAGGATTTTTCACGACAATGGTCCGCAGTTCGCAAGCCGTGCTTTCTATCGATTTTGTGACAAGAATCGAATTCAGAACATGGCCTCGACGGCGTATAACCCATCGGCTAATGGTCTGGCTGAAGCTTTCAACAAAACCATAATCAAGCTCCTCAAAAAGTTCATGTCTTCAAACAAACGCGACTGGAATGAAAAGCTTGGCGAGTGCTTATGGGCGTATCGCACTATGATTCGGACGGCTACAGAAAATACACCGTTCTCCTTGGTTTACGGGAGCGAGGCAGTTCTCCCATTAGAGACTCAGATCCCCTCGCTTCGCATTGCCTTTACTTACCGATTGATGGTGGATGACAACCACCGCCGACGACTACAAGAACTGGAAGCCTTACAGGCTCAATAAAGCATAGAGCTCTACCAAGCGCGCATCTCTCGGGCTTTTAACAAGAAAGTCAAACAGAGAATATTCTAAGTTGGCGATCTCGTCTTGGCCGTTCACCGACCAATGGTCATGACTCATAAGACTCCCGGCAAATTCCAACCTAAATGGGAGGGTCCATTCATCATCGAGACTGTATTCTCCAATGGCGCATACCGGCTCGCAAAGCAGAATGGGGACTTGCTCATGATGCCCATAAATGGCAAGTTCCTAAAAAAATACTATGTTTAAAAACATCCCCATACTACCTAGAGTGTCGAGTTATGTACATCAGGTACCTCTGAACTTACACTCTGCATCTCTCCGAGTGACAAGTCATGTATAGTAATACCTCTGAACTTCTACTCTGATATTTCGATTGTCATTTATCACGTCCATATTACCTCTGATATAGACAATCTCCTAGCTTAACACTTGTACCCAACTCGGGATAAAAGACATGGTGTTAAGACCACAAAACCTATCACGTCCATATTACCTCTGTTGGGTTTTGTCTCGAATCTATTACTCGCACCACCAGTGCACAAAAGGGTAATAGGTCCACCAAATTTTTTTCCTGATTATCGTGTGTCACGTCCATATTACCTCTGATACCGATAGTCTTCCGACTTAATACCTGTGCCCAACCCGGGATAAAAGACATGGTGTTAAGACCACAAAACCTGTCACGTCCATATTATCTCTGTTGGGTTTTATTTCAAAATCTATTACCCGCACCACCAGTGCGCATAAGGGTAATAGGTCCACAAAAGTTATTCTAATCTATTACCCGTACCACCAGTGAGCAGAAGAGTAATAGGTCCATAAAACTTATCCTAATCTATTACTCGTACCATCGGTGTACCAAAGAGTAGTAGGTCCACAAAATATCATTCAAATCTATTTGCTCGCATTTCCAGATGCACAAAAGGGCAATAGGTCCACAAAAAGTCCTCCAGTGGGATATCCTTTATCGAACACAAAATGCTGTATTAGGCCCTCTAGTACAAGCACCACAAAAATACCACAAATAAAGAACGGAGTGAATGTATTCTATTTATTCAAAATTAGTTACATTCATAAGACTACATCTCCAGTAAAGGATTACACTGAAGTCCAAAAGAAGCAAAAAAACATAAACTACAGCTAAAGACAGACAGAAACACAAAGACAAATACGAACGCTTATTTGTCATATTCCTGGAAACAACAATTATATGGCATCACATGGATCCCTACAGTCAAGGATCATAGTTGCGTTAAGGCATATACCATTCTCAGCCATTTTGCATACAAAAGATCTATTTGATTAAGGTCTTCGGCGGGAGCAGGAGGGTCAGAACTCCCAGTGTTGCTACCCTCAGACTTGGGTTCCTCCTTCACAGCAGCCTCAATCTTGGGAGTAATTCCCTCTCCGGTGGACGCCAGCTCTTCTTTTACCTCAAATTTTGGTATCACCTCCTCTTTAACAAACAGTGACTCTTGTTTGATGAAAGGGGGCATCATCTTCTCCTTCATAATGGTCTCAGCCTTCGGCATAGATGCTGTAAAAATCAAAGAAAGAAGATAGTCGTATAAAAATAAAGGACTCCTTTTTCAGCTATGCGGCCTAACAAAAATCATGCGGCTTAGTTATGAGACACTTAGGTTGCTCAGTCATGAAGTGCTCATGCGGCTCAGTTATGAGGCACTTATGCAGTTTATGCAGCTCAGTCATGAAGTGCTCATACGGCTCAGTCATGAGCCACTTATGCGGCTTTGTCATGAAGTACTAATACGGCTCAGTCATGAGGCACCTATGCGGTTAATGCAGCCCAGTCATTAAGTGCTCATGCGGCTCAGTCATGAGGCACTTATGCGGCTCAGTCATGAAGTGTTCATGCGGATCAGTCTTGGGACACTTATGCGGTTCAAGTTCAAATGAGCAGCGCTTATGCGGCTCAACCCATGCGGCCCTATCATACAGAACACATGCGGTCCAAATGAGATAGGGCATGCATCGTCCAGGCTTAAAGCACAGTGGCAATATATGACAGGCCCGTACGTAAAATATATGATATGGCCATTCAAAATTTTAGTCGTCGTCTTTCTACCGTCCGTACTCTTGATAGGGGGTTGCACATTGGGATGAATAGAAGGAGAGTATGCCGCTCTCGACGGAGAGGCAAGTCCCTTTCCTTTGGCCGCCGCACCAGTCGACTTGGAAGCTTTTGGAGCCATAACAGAAAGTATGATGAAGACGAAGGAGAAAATGGTGAAAGAGTAAAACCACTCTCCGAATGACCCATATTTATAGAGTTTCTGGAGAGTGCCTCTTCGATTCTCGAGATCATTAAAGATAATGACGACGTTTGGGGATCTTTTCCCTAGTAACCGTCAGCTTTATCTCGAAAATGCCTTTTCGGTTCTCGAGATCATTAAAGATAATGATGATTTTTGGGGATTTTATCCCTAGTAACCGTCGACTTTATCTCAAAAAAAACCCTAATCTAAAACCGAATCAAGATATTAAATGCAGCAGTGACAACTGGCAGGCTGGATGGGGTCTCTCTATGGCTCAAGATTTTTCTACGGCTCAAGATCTTCCTGCGGCTCAAGATTTCCTCGCGGCTCAAGATCTTCCTGCGGTAAAAGGCCTCTTTTGACTTGAAAACTCCCTGCAGCTGACATATTTCCATGCTTCTTATTCAAAGTATTCTAAATTTGCAATTTGAAAACTTTGAAAGGGGGCCTTGTAGAAGCATAGAAAATATAGGGTTCATACGGGTCACAATTTGCCGCATAAGTACTTTGGACCAAACTGGTCCGCATAAAGGAGAGCCGCATGACAGATTCAGCACCCTATGCGGCCCGTCTGCAACCAGACTGATTTGAGCCGCAGAAGAAAGATATGCGGCCAAGTTGGTAAGTCCGTCTGATAAAGCTGACAAATTCTGTCGAAGTCGACAAAAATGACAGCTCTGACACTTTGATAAAGAGATAAGACATGATCAGACAAAGTCATGCGGCCAGAAGGATTACTACCCGAGCCGCATGAACCTTATGCGGCTCAACCTATGCGGCCCTAAAGTTTCTGAGCTTTATGCGTCCAAGGATGACTGTAACCTAAGCCGCATGAGCTTTATGCGGCCCAAAATACAGAATCTATGCGCCCAAAAGTCCTTAAGCTACATGCGGACTAAGAAAGACTGCGACCTAAGCCGCATGAGTCTTATGCGGCCTAATATGGCGGAAAACTGAGGGACTCATGCGGCTCAAAATGATTCCTAGCCTAAGACAGGACACGTGGCAGGCTGACCAAGTCTCAACCACCCAGATTTGCTGCAACAAAATCTCAACAAATCGCTATCTGGCGGCCAAAGAGAGGGTCTTTACGTGCTGATTAGCCACGTGGCCACGTGCCATCTATGCGTGTAACGCCCCAGTCCCAAAATACGTAGGACTAGAAACGTAGACATGCCAGCCGTATAATAAATATACGTAAGCTGTAAAATGCAGTAGAATCATGACTAATCACATCTACACAAAATAAAAGAATAAAAAATTTTATATAATGATAATGAATTGTCTTGATACAATATGTAGGGTAGAGACACATCCACTACCAACAAAATAAAAGAAAGAGGTATACAATATGCAAAAGAAATGATGAAGGTAGCAGGATAGATCCAAGACATGTCATCCTCAAATAAGTAGAGAAGACCACAATCTCGACTAGAATACCTGCGAAAGACACGAACACACACCTGGAGAGATAACCAGGTCCTCAGAGGGACGTAACAAGACACATAATATCATGCCAATATAACTGAATATAAATTTCTCAAATAAATAAGTCAATTGAATTATAATATGGTCCAATACACACCATTGAACTAGCGTACCATCCCCCCAACCAAACAAGGACAGGAGATGGTAAACTAATTCACGATGATGTATCTTTCTATGCTGCGAATCTATTATGGTATCCGGACCCCAACAAGGTTCAATACCTTCTCATCGGAGTAGAAAGCCACACCTACAACCAAACAAGGACAAGATATGGCAAACTAATCCGTGACAAGTTATTATTCCAAGCCGCGATCAGATACAGGTACCCAAACTAAAAGTACTCATACCTAACGGATAAAGGTGCCTAACCGTTCTAAGTGAAATGTAGCTAAGAACAATCCTTCCTACGCATGGGCCCTGGCTAAAATGGGATCGGCATGGTCCCTCCCCCCTTGGGGCACCAGAGGCCCAATTAATAAGACCATAACGTCCTCAGAATGCCAGTGGCCGTCAGTAATAATGGGACATCAACCCCGTATCTCCAGCGGAGCATCCGGGTCACAAGAAAAAGTGCATAGTAGCCCATATGCTAAGGTATTATCCTCTCTGCCCAATGCCTACTATGTTGTATCCGCAACACAAAACCTCTATAACCGCTAAGTCAAACTAGCATGCAATTATATTAGCGGTAAATCCTATCGCACGGCTTATACGTACTGGTGGCCAGCTAATCATGCACGTCCGTGTTCTACATGCGATACACAACTTCGTGGTACAACGTGTCAAGGCCAATGAATACAATACACAAGGTGGTCCCTTAAATCTAGGTTTAATATGTAAGAAAAAAAATAATACATAGCAGGAAATATAACTGAACAGTAAGTTCTAACAAGTTATGCCATGTATTTATTTTGCATAAAGAAAATAATGAATAATGTATGAAATATGAGCTAAAATAAATAAACAGCAAATGGCAAGGTGTCTTACCTGGTAGGACGCCTGGAGTACTGCAATGATCAATATGGCACGAATTGCGACTTCGGGTAACAACTACACAAGGTGACCTCTGATGGTGGTACGGACAGTTCCATTGGGTCCAGAAGGGTCAAATTAGGTAGGGTTTCGCAAGGTAGTCCAGATTTGGCAAAGAAATAGGAATAATGGCTTGGTCATGGACAAGAGGATAATCGAAGAAAATTTGGATAAATAATATATATACGATTTTTAGAAAACTATTTATAATATTCGAAAACTATATTAACCCAAAAACATTATATGTAAAAAAATTGTTTTTAGATTAAAAACCTTAATCTACTTAATAAATTTATTTTTTATAACTATTTGAAAATATATAAGTGATAATTTGGAACTAAAAATATTTATAGGTTAAATACTTGAGAAAAATACAAAAAATCATTTTAGGTTAAAACCACTCATTTGTAAAAATATTCTTTTTTTTAGAAAAGAAAAAAAAGACTATACTTTTTAAATAACAATATTTTAGTTAAATATTTAAAAATATTTATGAGTTACTTAGGCCAAATCTATAACTTGGTCATATATATATATATATATATATATATATATATATATATATATATATATATATATATATATATATATATATATATATATTATATATTTCAAATATATATATATATATATTTGAAATATATATATATATATATATATATATATATATATATATATATATATATATATATATATATATATATATATATATATATATATATATATTTGAAACAATACTAGACCTAGTAAAATCATTTTAGTGCCCAATGAAAAAGAAAAAGAAAAAAACAATATTTCATCAAAAGAATTTCTGGTCAAACTATATAAAATACCATAAATAACTTAATATATTTTAGGCTAAAAATCCAGTTTTCAAATCAATGCATATACTGTTATACATAAAATAATCATAGTAATGATAATAATTATAATACACTAAAACGAAAACTTTATCACACTAAAAATAAAAAATTAAAAAAATTACACATACTGTACTCTTTTCTCTTTTAATAGAGAGAACAGTGATCACCATTTAAAAAGGAAAGAGTACGAGTGAGAGAGAGACATGCGAGAGAGAGGACAGAGACAGAGAGGGTCGAAATGGAAAGAGAAGCGGGAGTCGAAGGGGGTTTATTAGAGGAAGGCTCGACGGCGACGGCGGTGCGAGGAGGGTTTGGAGGAGGCGGCGAGATGGTGGGTGACGGCGGCTATGGAGCTTGCGCGGGAATCGCCGTCGCTCGCCGTGGTGGGGCTTCTTGGCGGAGGAGACGGCGACTAGGGCACGCCGGCGCCCGAGGAAGGGGGCACGGTCGTGATGGCGGAGGACTCAGCGTACGGCCAGATCTGGAAACGCGGGATGCGGTAGATGACGATCGGGCTCGCGGCACCAGAGGGAGACGGCGGTCCCGACTGTTTCTTCAGAGCGGCGGTCGGGCACGACTCCGGTGGAGGTAAGGCAGGTGGTGTTTTATTTTGGGGGTTTTTAGTGTGGTTGTGGTGGTGGGGTTTGGTCAGGAAAGTCGGAAGGTCAGAAGGTCGGCCAGTGGTACTCCGGTGGCCGGAGGGCGAAACGACGCTGTTTGGGTAATGATCATGGGGTGTCTCGGCGGTGGTAGGGGTGCAGCGAGGGAATGTGCTACTCGAGACCAGGGGATCGGCGTGGTGCTTGCTGTCAGGGAGGCGTGGGATTATCTTGGGTTGATTTGTCGGTGTTGACGGCACAGGGAGGATGGTTGCAGTAGTGGTGATGACGGTGATGGTGGTTCTGGAAGGGTGGTCAGTATTGTTGGGGAGGAGTAGGTGAACACGGTGGCTGGGAGGAATTTGGTGGCGATGGTCACTGTGGAGTTGGCGGTGAACGGTGGAGGGGGTAGTCGGAGTTGGCTGCTGCAAATGGCAAGGAGGAGGTGGTTGCCGCCGGTGGGTGGTGGTCTGACTGGGTGGCGAGGCTAATGATGGTAGCGCTCAGGGAGGCATTAGGCTAGGGTTAGGAACGTCGTGTCGGGATGGTTTTCGTGTCCCGTGTGACACGAAAATGACGGAGGATGGTGTCCGGGACTGTCGTACATATAGACAATATATTTGTTTGGTGGGGATATAGTAGATGGGTGGCACAGACATAATGCACAATCTGTGGATGGTAGATAACTTATGGATGAGTAACTCTCCTTATATAGGAGGTGGGAATTCCCAGGTAGAGAAGGACTTGTAATGGTTTAAACCCCGATGGATAATTCCATCTTTTTATTTAAATCGATTTAGAAATTAAGCAATCAAATCCAAATCAATCTAGATAAAGTTCTGTCTATTTAAAATAAAATCTTTTCCAAATTTAAATTATCAAAATAATTCAAATATTAAATAAAACAAAATTTTAAATACCTTTTTCATAAATATTAAAATATAACATTAATTAATTTCAAAAATCAAGATAATTACTTAAATATTAAATCATAAAATAGCTTTTATAAATAACAAAATATATTAGTAAACAAATTCCAAATTTTGCAAAATATCTGGAATATATTTTATAAACCAAAATTTTTAAATCACTACTTATTTTTAAACGACGAATAAAATAACTCTTTTATACAAAATAAAAATATTTATCACATTTGTTTGAACATATACTTTTCTTATATAAAATAAAATTTATAATAAAAATGTTTTTCTAAAGGTGTACCTCGCACACATTCGCACTCGACGAGCAAAATATAGAAAACGTAAATTGGCGCGTGACGTACAATACGCAATTAATATAAAAACCAAATTTATAAAAAAAATTAAAAAAATGGTAGAAAAAAATTAGGGATTTTACATCCTACCCAACTTACAAGAATTTTGTCCTCGAAATTAAGATTTAGTAGGGGGTGAAAAGGCACAAAGGGGTAGCGATGAGGAAAAAATCAATTCACAACGTTAAACAAAAGATGCATTAGGAAATCGTGATTTAGATAAATACGAAAATAATCGTGGATATGGCTAATTAATGCAAGAATGAAAATGATCGAGGGTTTTAATCAAGGTAACTTGCAATAGGAAATGGTATGGTATCAAGGGAAAATAAATTAGAGACCTTTAAGATATGGTTTCTTGGGAGTAGGTTGAGGGCACGATTAGGAGAACGAATTGAGTCACTCCTAATTTAAGTAATTAGGAGGTCGTGATAGTAAATATAAGGTCGAGGAAAAGAAGGAGCAGTTTAGGATGAAGATATAGCAACATCGAACGATAATGGTCATAATCGATGGGGAGGCTAGAGGAAGTTCAAGTACAACGCCTTCGTCCTTCTAAAATAGGTGAAGGCGAAAGCAATAAGGAGTTCAAAAGACGATATTATCGAATACGAATACGTGGTTCAAAGACGACCGAATAATTTCAAAAAGAATTTTCAAGGCAGTCGGAGATGAGACTCTAGAGGCAAAGTTTAACTATGTCTCCATTCACGTTAGAACGATATATAAAAAAAAGGCGAACCAAAGTGCACTAGGTTGATCAGTCCATCATACACCGGTTCTGATTAGACAATATATTAGTGGGTGCACACCCAATAAAATATGTCATGATCAAGCTCGATAAAGAAATAAGCTTGCAAAACTTAGACTAAATTAGCATCATAAGATAGTCAAAATATAAGTAGGTGATACTGATGAAAGAAATTAAATAGTCCAAGATTCTTAAAATCTAAGTCTTGCATGAAGCTTGGACTTATGCAGTCATCCTAGTTTCCTTATCTATGGCTTGGTTGGCTAGATGGGTTAGGGTCCTCTAAATTCTAGAACCTAAGTGAACTTGCTAATATAGGTCACAAGGACGAAGGGATTGCTAGGTCATAAGATATTCTACCCAACTTACAAGAGTTAAACTTATGGTATTTTGGGATAATTGAAACATGTCTATCTATAGGATCACCTGTCTAATCTCTAGTAAGCACGAAGGAAAGATAAGAATTATAATAGAAGGAATCAAGCAAGATGCAATCAATAAGTCGAACGGTAGTTTGAATATAGAATCGAGGAAATAAGTCAAGTTTGTGGATGAGATCCTAGACTTCTAATCCTATACGCAGGCTTGCTTGGTACGGTAAAGTAACCAAACAATTTATCTTGACCTGCATGGGCCACCACAAAAACATGTAACGCCCCAGTCCCAAAATACATAGGACTAGAAACGTAGACATGCCAGCCGTATAATAAATATACGTAATCTGTAAAATATAGTAGAACCATGACTAATCTCATCCATACAAAATAAAAGAATAAAAGATTTTATATAATGATAATGAATTCTCTTGATACAATATGTTGGGTGGAGACACATCCACTACCAACAAAATAAAAGAAAGAGGTACATGATATACAAAAGAAATGATGAAGGTAGCAAGATAGATCCAAGACACGTCATCCTCGAATAAGTGAAGAAGACCACAATCTCGACTAGAATACCTGTAGAAGACACGAACACACACCTGGAGAGATAACCAGGTCCTCAAAGGGACGTAACAAGACACATAATATCATGCCAATATAACTGAATATAAATTGCTCAAATAAATAAGTCAATTGAATTATAACATGGTCCAATACATACCATTGAACTAGCGTACCATCCCGCCAACTAAACAAGGACAGGAGATGGTAAACTAATTCACGATGACGTATCTTTCCATGCTATGAATCCAATATGGTATCCGAATCCCAACATGGTTCAATACCTTCTCATCGGAGTAGTAAGCCACACCTACAACCAAACAAGGACAAGATGTGGCAAACTAGTCCGCGACAAGTTATTGTTCCAAGTCGCGATCAGATACAAGTACCCAAACCAAAAGTACTCATACCTAACGGATAAAGGTGTTTAACTGTTCTAAGTGAAATGTAGCTAAGAACAATTCTTCCTACGCATGGGACCTGGCTAAAATGGGATCGGCATGGTCCCCCCTTGGGACACCAGAGGCCCAATCAATTAAAGCATAACGTTTCGCAGAACGCCAGTGGCCGTCAGTAATCATGGGTCATCAACCCCGTACCTCCAGCGGAGCATCCGGGTCACAAAAGAAAGTGCATAGTAGCCCATATGCTAGGGTATTATCCTCCCCGCCCAATGCCTACTATGTTGTATCCGCAACACAAAACCTCTATAACCGCTAAGTCAAACTAGCATGCAATTATATAAGCGGTCAATCATATCGCATGGCTTATACGTACTGGTGGCAAGCCAATCACGTACGTCCGTATTCTACATGCGACACACAACTTCGTAGTACAACGTGTCAAGGCTAATGAATGCAATACACATAGTGGTCCCTTAAATCTAGGTTTAATGTGTAAGAAAAAATAATACATAGCAGGAAATATAACTGAACAGTAAGTTCTAACAAGTTATGCCATGTATCACAGTTTATTTTACATAAAGAAAATAATAAATAATGCATGAAATATGAGCTAAAATAAATAAACAGCAAATGGCAAGGTGTCTTGCCTGGTAGGACGCCTGGTGTACTGCAATGATCAATATGGCACGAATTGCGACTTCGGGTAACAACTACACAAGGTGACCTCTGATGGTGGCACGGACAGTTCCATTGGGTCCAGAAGGGTCAAATTAGTTACGGTTAACGCAAGGTAGTCCAGATTTCGCAAGGGAATAGGAATAATGGCTTGGTCGTGGACAAGAGGATAATCGAAGAAAGTTTCGATAAATAATATATATACGATTTTTAGAAAACTATTTATAATATTCGAAAACTACATTAACCTAAAAACATTATAGGTAAAAAATTGTTTTTTGATCAAAAACCATAATTTACTTAATAAATTTATTTTTTATAATTATTTAAAAATATATAAGTGATAATTTGGAACTAAAAATATTTATAGGCTAAATACTTGGGAAAAATACAAAAATTATTTTAGGTTAAAACCACTCATTTGTAAAATATTTTTTTTTAGAAAAGAAAAAAAGTCTATACTTTTTAAATAACAATATTTTGGTTAAATATTTGAAAATATTTATGAGTTACTTAGGCCATATCTATAACTTGGTCATATATATATATATATATATATATATATATATATATATATATATATATATATATATATATATATTTAAAACAATACTAGACCTAGAAAAATCATTTTAGTGCCCAATGAAAAAGAAAAAGAAAATTCAATATTTCATCAAAAGAATTTCTGGTCAAACTATATAAAATACCATAAATAACATAATATATTTTAGGCTAAAACCCCAGTTTTGAAATCAATGCATATACTGTTATACATAAAATAATCATAGTAATGATAATAATTATAATACACCAAAAAGAAAACTTTATCACACTAAAAATAAAAATAAAAAAACTTACACATACTGTACTCTTCTCTCTTTTAACAGAGAGAACAGTGATCACCATTTAAAAAGGAAAGAGTAGGAGCGAGAGAGAGAGACAGGCGAGAGAGAGGACAGAGACATAGAGGGTCGATAGGAAAAGAGAAGCAGAAGTCGAAGGGGGTTTACTAGAGGAAGGCTCGGCGGCGACGGCGGTGCGAGGAGGGTTTGGAGGAGGCGGCGAGATGGTGGGTGACGGCGGCTATGGCGCTTGCGTGGGAATCACCGTCGCTCGCCGTGGTGGGGTGGCGCGCGCTCGGGCGCTGGCACGGCGGCCGAAGAAAGAGGAAGGGTGCGGGGGCTTCTCGACGGAGGAGACGACGACTAGGGCATGCCGGCGACGGAGGAAGGGGGCACGGTCACGATGGCGGAGGACTCGACGTGCGGCCAGATCTGGGAACGCAGGGTACGATGGAGGACGGCCGGGCTCGCGGCACCAGAGGGAGGCAGCGGTCCCGACTGTTTCTTCGGAGCGGCGGCTGGGCGCGACTCCGGTGGAGGTTAGGCGGGTGGTGTTTTATTTTAGGGGGTTTTAGTGTGGTTGTGGTTGTGGTGGTGTGGTTTGGTCAGGAAAGTCGGAAGGTCGGAAGGTCGGCCAGTGGTACTCCTGTGGCCGGGGAGGAAAATGGCGGTGTTTGGGTGACGATCTTGGGGTGTCTCGACGGTGATAGGGGTACAGCGAGGGAATGTGCTGCTCGAGACCAGGGGATCAACGGGGTGCTTGCTGCCAGGGAGGGGTGGGATTATCTTGGGTTGATTTGTCGGGGTTGACGACACGGGAAGGATGGTTGCAGCGGTAGTGATGACGGTGACGGTAGTTCTGGAAGGGTGGTCAGCATTATCGGAGAGGAGTAGGTGAACACGGTGGCTGGAAGGAATTTGGTGGCGATGGTCACTGTGTAGGTGGCGGTGAGCGGTGGAGGGGGTAGTCGGAGTTGGCTACTGCAAATGGCAAGGAGGAGGAGGTTGCCGGTGGTGGATGGTGGTCTGACTGGGTGGCGAGGCTGATGACAGTAGCGCTCAGGAAGGCAGTAGGTTAGGGTTAGAAACGTCGTATCGGGGTGGTTTTCGTGTCCCGTGTGACACGAAAATGACGGAGGATGGTGTCCGGGACTGTCGGACATGGAGACAATATATTTGTATGGTGGAGATATAGTAGATGGGTGGCACAGACACAATGCACAATCTATGGATGGTAGATAATTTATGGATGAGTACCTCTCCTTATATAGGAGATGGAAATTTCCAGTTGGATAAGGACTTGTAATGGTTTAAACCCCGATGGATAATTCTATCTTTTTATTTAAATCGATTTAGAAATTAAGCAATCAAATCCAAATCAATCTAGATAAACTTCTGTCTATTTAAAATAAAATCTTTTCCAAATTTAAATTATCAAAATAATTCAAATATTAAGTAAAACAAAATTTTAAATACCTTTTTCATAAATTTTAAATATATAACATTAATTAATTTTGAAAATTAAGATAATTACTTAAATATTAAATCATAAAATAGCTTTTATAAATAACAAAATATATTAGTAAACAAATGCCAAATTTTGCAAAATATCTGGAATATATTTTGTAAACCAAAATTTTCAAATTACTACTTATTTTTAAACGACGAATAAAATAACTCTTTTATACAAAATACAAATATTTACCACATTTGTTTGAACATGTACTTTTCCTATATAAAATAAAATTTATAATAAAAATATTTTTCTAAAAGGTGTACCTCGCACACATTCACATTAGACGAGCAAAATACGAAAAACATAAATTGGTGCGCGACGTACAATACACATTTAACATAAAAACCTAATTTATAAAAAAATAAAAAAATGGTAGAGAAAAATTAGGGGTTTTACAATGTGGCTCAAAACACATATCACTATAAATAGTCGGGTGCCACACCCCTGCAAATGGCTGGCAACCTTCAAAAGACAATTTCTTCAAGAGCTAAAGACTGCGTCGGATAGTCCAAGGAGTAAGACAGAGTTGATAAACTTTTTCGAGCCTCCACCGTCACCCCCCCAGAATAAAAAACTAAACAATTGTACTTAGATCGTTTCCTAGGATTTCTTTCTAGGCTCTTCTTTGTTCAAGCGAGTTTGCAATCAATTTTAGTGTTTCTGTAATACCTGTCTTTGATATTTAATGGCAAACATATATATATATATATATATATATATATATATATATATATATATAAAATATATATATATATATATATATATATATATATACTGCAGACTCTTCCACATTGTTGACGCCTTCTCTATGAAGTTGTGGTGGAAGCTTCGTTCTAGTCAGAACCTATAGGCTAGATTCATGAATGCCAGGTAATTCAAACATATACACCCATCGCTGGTTATATCCAGCAGCAGATCCTCCGCAGCTTGGCGGCATATTCTTGCGGGGCGCTCCATCGCTGAACCGGTGATAAGGCTCCAACTGGGCATTGGCGAATCGTCGACCTTCCTGGAACGTTGGGCGGAAGACACCTTACTCCCCAACCTCCCGACGGCTCCGGGACATATCAAGATCAAGGATTTATGGGACCAACCAGGGAATGACTGGAATTGGAACCAGATCTGAGATTGGGTTGGGAAAGAGGCGGTAGAGTGCATTCGCAACAACGATCTTAAGCTTGGTCCCGAGCCCGATGTGCTGAGGTGGTCGACCGAAGCTTCTGGATCCTTCTCGGTCAGCTCGACGAGAAGAGTGGTTCGGGGTATTGGGGTGCAATCTCCTACTATCGCTGCCTTCTGGCAGAACTACATCCCAAGTATATGGTCTTTCCTTATTTGGAGAGCATTTCGCAAGAAATTGCCTACTGATGACAATCTCAACTCTATCGGGTTCAGCCTTGCGTCTGCGTATAATTGCTGCTTGGAGCGTCAGGCCGAAACCACCGACCACATCTTCTGTCAAGGGGATTTACTTGTCCAGGTCTGGAGGGTCTTCACTTAGCGTTGCGGGCTGCATCAGGGGGGTGGGCTCTTCAACGATCTTCTGGCAGGATGGGCCTCTACTTCCCACGGTCACCAGATCGTCGTGGCGGCTGCTACGTGGGTCCTCTAGAAGAATCGCAATAAGGCGAGATATGAAGGGCACCAGTACTCTGCCGACCAGATTATTAGGGAGGTAATCCGACAGTGCCGAAAGATCAGATCCCTCTGCTCGCACGGCCAACCTATCTTTTGGAACTCTCTTCTCTTCTAGCTCATCAGAATTTCTGTCTTTTTGATTGGGTTTAGGTACAGGCGTCGGCATTTTGAGCCTTTAAGCGGTTTGCTCTGAGCGGCTTACCCCTTTCTTATAGTTTTTTTTTGCGCATACTTGTAAAGGCTTCGGCATTTTGCGCCTTGAATGAATAACAAGGGGGGTTTTTGCTTTATATATATGTATATATATATATATATATATATATATATATATATATATATATATATATACTGCAGAATGCCTGTAGGGAGCAACAACTTCACCGATCTAGTTGCAGGCTGGGCTTCCGCGTCCCACGGCCATCAGATCGCTGCGGCGGCCGCGACATGGGTGATCTAGAAAAATCGTAACAAAGCGAGATACGAAGGCCACCAGTACAACGCCGACCAGCTGATTTGGAAAACCATCCGGCATTGCCGCAAGCGGAGCTATCTCTGTTCGCACGGCCATATGACATTTTGGCACTCCCTCCTATTCCCGGCTTAGCGGTTTTTAATTTTTGCTTCCCTTGTTTTTTGAAAGTATACGTGTATAGGCTTTGTCATTTTGCGCTTTCTGGTATACTTGTAAAGGCTTAGGCATTTTGGCCTTATTGAATAAAACGGGCAGTTTCTCAATATATATATATATATATATATATATATATATATATATATATATATATATATATACTTAGGTGTAATAAAAAAAGAGAATAAGACAAAATTGCTACAGTACATCCCTTCCCCACTCCTCGAGCATGGCCGAGCCCGAGCCCAAGCTTCAGAGGAAGCTTTTGATTTTTTTTTCAAAGTTTAGATTTGATCAATTCTTGATCAAATCTTTTCAAATATGTTCCTATACAATCCTACATAGCTTCTCGACCGATTGAATCAGAGATTTAATCTAAAACCTATTCAAATTCGAATTAAATTCGCATTTAAACACCCGACTATATAAACTCAACCTCTCGATAGAGATTCTTCAAAAAACCTTAAAAATTCTCGAATCCTTAAATCTCCGATGCCCTAGAGCCTCTGTCTCGACCACCGCGAGCCACCTCGCCACATGCCGGACCACCGTCGGCCGATGTCGCAGCCGAGCCCTCGCGGAACAGAGGCAGCGATTGCAGCAACAACATAGGCCTGGAAGCCCGACTTCACCGGTACCTCTCTTAACCATCTCTTGATCAACTCTCAATCCGTTTGATCCGTTAGAAACCCAATATATACACCTATAAACGCCATCAATTAGATTTCTTAGAATCGATTAATTCTGTGAGAAAAATTGATCTCAAAATCCCGAGAAAATTTGATTTCAGAAATTTGCAATAGAACGAAACAATCCCAAACCCTCAACTTTGGAGGCCGATATTGGTTCATCGAAAAAGAATCTTAGAATACCTCCTGAAGGAAGTTGTAGACAACCTAACCATGTTTGAATCCCTTCAAACAGTTTTATTTTTAACCATATAATTTTTGTTTAATTTAAATTCCAAAATCCCGAAAAATTAGCTTTTAAAAACCTTAAAAACCTCGGATACGAGGTCCGTTCCGACAAACCGGGCGACCCCGTCACAAATCGAAGGTACCTAAAGGTGCTATCGACTTTGTGGACGTGTGGGCTTTAACAGAATTCAAAGTGGTCGCGTGTGCGCGACGAATTTGACCCGTATCCGTCGAAGAATGCCGTATCGGTCTTTTTCCAAATTTCTCAATTACCTTATGCACACTCGTCAAATCACAACGAAACTGGCGTCATTGGACTCAAAATCTTTTTCTGGTCCTGTAAGCCAAGTTTGGTCCAACTTTGAGACCGTCGACCGGATCACCGTTTTGCGGGCCCCACGATACGATTGAATGGGCAATTTTGTGCACGACTCATCAGAATCCAAAATTGGACATACCATTGAGTTCCGTAGACATAGTTTGACGAATTTAGGGACCGTAGGTTCTGGCACGCATTTCGGTACCAGCGGATCCAATGGTGGACATCGTTTTGACCCAAAATTATGATTTTTCCCATGTTTCGGAATTGAACTTTTGGACAGGCATTTCCTAGATATATCTTTTGCACCAGGAATATTTTTGATGTTTATTTCAGTATCCGGAGCTGTCTGTGGTTTGTTAGTTTTGTGCTGACGCTTGTGACTGTTGGATTGCCCTTCTCGTACCGCAGGCAAGTATGTCTTGTTATGATTTCTGATTGTGCATATTTATTTTAGCATGTTTACTGCGCGTCTAAGTTACACTTGGGTGCAAGCGACTATATTAGTCGTTCTTTTCATTTTTTTCTTTATTTCATGCATATCGACTTAGAGTTAAGAGACGACCTCATGTGTATGAAGCATCCCTATGCTTCATTGGCCCAGATACTTGTGTATCATGAGTCACTAGTCTCATATAGATCTCGGACCTACGTATCGACTGGCCATCGGTGTGCACATGCCGTGCAATAGGCAATAACTGCTAATAGTTATGGATGTCTTGAAGACTTAGCAGTTATTAGGAATATTGTGATGTGGATACAACACGTGTAGTGCATGGGATGGAAGAAGACAACTATTAGGCGTAGGGGCTTTCACTCGTTTATTTTCCTCTAGATGCCCTTAGTGACTCAGTCGAGTGCTAATGGGCCGCACATTTACTTTCCTCTAGCTGCCGTTAGTGTCTCAACCGAGAGCTAGTGTGTCGTGCACTTATTTACTTTTCTCTAGATGACACTAGTGCCTCGGTTTAAACGCTAACGTGTCGTACGTCTATCTTTGGAAAGCCACTGCGTGGAACATTGTCTTCAAAGTGCATTTTCACATAGATGGTTAGGAAGCCCAGTTGTTGTTTATATTTCAGTTATTCTAGCATGTTTTTCTGTATCTTGTTATATCCCTCTGAGGATCTGGTGATCTCTCCAGGTATAGACAACAAACAGCATTAGGAGGAGTACAGTTTCGGACTAGACTATCCATTGGCAGCTGAGGAGGTCTCACATTCAGAGCCAATTTGATTTTTTTGGTTGATGGACTTATGTACTTGAGACTCTTTTTTTGTATTCATTTCAGTTTATTTATTTTTGTAGCTCGGTAGTGGATTTGTTTCCGTCCGACAGATATTTCTCTTTATTTTCAGTTTAGACATTTGGTTTGTTATTGAGATATAGATGTTGCCTATGACCTTAATATATTGTTATGAGCTGGGGCTCTCTTATTACAACATATGTGTGTATACGTAGATTCCATATATTGGAGTAGTCTGCGTATGCATACATCTGGCATATACATATTTCCTAGTCCTACGTATATTGGGACTGGAGCATTACAAATTTTTGTGGTGGCCCATACAGGTCGAAATATATTGTTTGGTTACTTTATCGTACCAAGCAAGCCTGCATATATGAATAGAGTTTAGGAATTTCATCCACATGCTTAATCATCTTCCTTGATTTCAAAATTTCGGATTCTCGTTTGACTGCTTGTCTTGCATCTAGCTTGATCTTGTGCTAACGTAATCTCTGTTTTTGTGCCAATAGGATGAATCTTCGTAGTGGTCGCGCTACCCTTCTCGCTATTACTGTTGGAGATTCAACCACTCCAAAAGGACCAGCGGATATCAGCCACCCCAACCATGTCCCCAACCACTCCAGTACCATTCGGACCATCATTACAGCCTATGATGACACCACCCACTACTCAGCAGCAAGCTCCGGCACCCCAAGTGGGACAGACAGGCCCCGAAAACCCTGCATCTCAAGAAGAGTACCTACTACCCTTGCTACCCTATCCACCTCAGTTTCCGCCACAGATTCTACCTCAATATCCACCATCATATCCACCACAGCAATCTCCACAGTGTCCACCCTCATACCCCTCCAGTATCTGCCTTAATACCCTCTACACTACCCCCATCCATATCCTTCATATCCCCCGTAGTACGGGCCACAGTTTGTGCCCCAGATGCCATACATGCTTCCGCAGCAGCCCATGCCTCAGGCTGGTAGGACTTCTACAGACAAGATTCTCCAGGGCTTGATGCAGGCCCAGATGCAGCAGAACGAGACCATTATGAGGAGTTTGGAGACAACAGTGACACGAGCACCCCAAGCCTCTGTAGGCACTATCGAGGGGTTCCGTAAAATGGATCCTCCACACTTCAAAGGCACTGAAGACATCATCAAAATTACCAATTGGCTGGTTAAGACAGAAAAACTTTTGAAGGCTTCGGAGTTGTCTGTAAACCTATGGATGGCGACATTGAAGCTACAGTTGGAAGGAAATACTTATGATTGGTGGGCCGCCGAGGAGATATGACTAGGACTTGATCAAACATGTGAGGAGTTCAAAGAGCTATTCAATACGAAGTATTTCTCTGACACTGCCAAAGACGCACTTTATGACCAGTTCCTACACTTGGAACAAGAAGCATGATAGTTGATAAATACGATGTCGAGTTCAGTCGATTGAGTCGTTTTCCTCTAGGATTAGTTTCGACAGAGTTGAAGAAGGCCAAGAGGTTTCATAGAGGCTTGAGCATAGAGCTACATAGATACACTAGTTATGAGTCGCAAGTTTCACAGGCAGCCGTCTTGGCAGAAGCTAGGACTCAGGAGGCAATAAGCAAAAAAGCACAAAGTCGATGATCAACAACTACAGTTGGACTAGCTAAAGATGCTCAAGCAGGACCAGTAAAGCGACCCCTAGCACACCAACAGTATCAACCACAGAGGGCAGGACCATATCTGGTGCAGGAGAAGGTCATATGCCACTACTGTGGCAAGATGGGTCATATTCAGAGATATTGCCGACGACGTCTAGGGCATTGCTTATCTTATGGTTCTAGTCAGGATCATGCCAAAGATTGTCCACAGTTGAGAACCACTGCAACACAACAGATGCCAAGGCCAGCAACCATTGAATATCCAAGGGGCAACCAAAACATGGGTCAAGCATTCAGCATGATATCAACATGGCCACCAAACCAAGGAGCCATAGATGCAGGTATGACATTTTGGTTAAATTTACCATTGCATGACCATGATCATAGAATAACTTAGAAATTTTATGGCATAAACCTACATAGGTATAGAACACGAGGGTATCCTACCTAGTTAGAAACCACTACCGCGATCCGTCCTACTTCCTCGGTTCGTATCTCATCATAGTGCCTCGCTAAAATGCGGAAGTGCGAGGACGACATACACAACAGTTTCTCTTTTGCACGAAAAATCGTGACAAGATCTTCGCGCTCTATTCTTTTTTCGTCTTATACTTCATTTCCATCGATCGTGCATTATTTTTTAATTTCGTGGACGAAATTCTTATAAGTTGGGTAGGATGTAAAACCCCTAAATTTTATGGATTTTTTTAAAATAAAATAGTCGTGATTTTTATATATTTTAAATTGTTAATTGATTCCGTGTTTTAACATTTATTTATTTATTCATTTATTTAGCTAGTTTTTTTTTAAAAGGAATTAAAGTGAATATTTTTTATAATGATAATAATAATAATTCTCTATTATTTTGTTATTACCACTGTAGCTATAATTATCATTTTTATTATTATTCATTCTTATATTTATTATTATTATCATTAATTTAATTATTATCATTATTATTATTACTTATTTAATTATTCCTTAAGAAATGATTTTTAAATATATATTTTTATGTACATTTATAAGGGTACAATGTTTTATAGAGTTTAGAAAACTTGGAAATATTTTTGTTACTTTTTAAATTTTTGGAGGATTTTTATTATTAAGGTTTCCTATATATATATATATATATATATATATATATATATATATATATATATATATATATATATATATATATATATATATATACTTAGGTGTATAAAGAAAAAAATATATATATATATATATATACTTAGGTGTATAAAGAAAAAAAAGAGAATAAGACAAAATTACTGTAGTGCATCCCTTCCCCACCCCTCGAGCATGGCCGAGCCCGAGCCCAAGCTTCAGAGGAAGCTTTTGATTTTTTTTTTCAAAGTTTAGATTTGATCAATTCTCGATTAAATCTTTTCAAATCTATTCCTATACAATCCTACATAGCTTCTTGACCGATTGAATCAGAGATTTAATCTAAAACCTAATCAAATTTGAATTAAATTCGCATTTAAACACCCGACTATATAAACTCAACCTTTCAATAGAGATTCTTCGAAAAAACCTAAAAATTCTCGAAACCTCAAATCCTCGATGCCCCAGAGCCTCTGCCTCGACCACCGCGTGCCACCTCGCCACAGGTCGGACTACCGTCGGCCGACGACGCAGCCGCGCCCTCGCAAAACAGAGGCAGCGATTACAGCAGCAACATAGGCCTGGAATCCTGACTTTACAGGTACCTCTCTCGACCATCTCTTGATCAACTCTCAATCCGTTTGATCCGTTAGAAACCCAACATATACACCTATAAACTCCATCAATTAAATTTCTTAGAATCGATTAATTCTGTGAGAAAAATTGATCTCAAAATCCTAAGAAAGCCCGATTTCAGGAATTTGCAACAGAATGAAACGGTCCCAAACCCTCAACTTTGGAGGCCAATTTTGATTCATCTAAAAAGAATCTTAGAATACCTCTTGAAGGAAGTTGTAGACAACCGAACCATGTTTGAATCCCTTCAAACAGTTTTATTTTTAACCATATAATTTTTGTTTAATTTAAATTCCAAAATCCCAAAAAATTAGCTATTAAAAACTTTAAAAACCTCGGATACGAGGTCCGTCCCAACAAATCAGACGACCCCGTCACAAACCGATGGTACCGAAAGGTGCATATCGATTTTGTGGACGTCTGGGCTTTGACAGAATTCAAATTGGTCGCGTATGCGCGACGAATTTGACCTGTATCCGTCGAAGAACACCGTATCGACCTTTTTCCAAATTTCTCAATTACCTTGTGCACACTCGTCAAATTGCAACAAAACTAGCGCCATTGGACTCAAAATATTTTTCTGGTCATGCGAGCCAAGTTTGGTCCGATTCTGAGACCATTGACCAGATCGCCGTTTTACGGGCCCCACGATCCGATTCAATGGACGATTTTGTGCACGGCTCATCGAAACCCAAAATTGGACATACTGTTGAGTTCGTCTCGAAAAACCGGATCCGTAAACATATAGTTTGACGACTTTAGAGATCGTAGGTTCTGGCATGCGTTTCGGTGTAAAGCGGGTCCAATGGCGGACATCATTTTGTCCTAAAATTATGATTTTGCCCCTATTCTGGAATTGGACTTTCGGACAGGCATTTCCTAGATATATATTTTATACCGGGAACATTTTTGATGTTTATTTTAGCATCCGGAGCTGTCTGTGGTTTGTGAGTTTTTGTGCTGACGCTTGTGACTGTTGGATTGCCCTCCTCGCACCGCATGCAAGTATACCTTGCTATGATTTCTGATTGTACATATTTATTTCAGCATGTTTACTTCTTTATTTTATGTTTATTTACTTAAAATTGTGCGTCTAAGTCACACTTGGGTGTAAGCGACTATATTAGTCGTTCTTTTCGTTTCTTTTCTTTATTTCATGCTTATCGACTTAGAGTTAAGAGATGACTTCATGTGTATGAAGCATCCCTATGCTTCATTGGCCCTGACACTTGTGTATCACGAGTCACGAGTCTCATATAGATCTCGGACCTATGTATCGAATGGCCATCGGTGCGCACATGCTTTGCGATAGGCAATAACTGCTAATAGTTATCAATGTCTAGAAGACTTAACAGCTATTAGGAATATCGTGATGTGGATACAGCAAGTGTAGTGCATGGGATGGGAGAAGACAGCTATTAGGCGTATGGGCTTTCACTCGTTTATTTTCCTCTATATGTCCTTAGTGACTCAGTCGAGTGCTAATGGGCCGTGTATTTACTTTACTCTAGCTACCGTTAGTGACTCAACCGAGAGCTAGTGTGCCGTGCACTTATTTACTTTTCTTTAGATGCCACTAGTGCCTCGGTTGAAATGCTAACGCGCCGTGCCTCTATCTTTGGAAAGCCCCTGTGTGTAACGTTGTCTTCAAAGTGCATTTTCACATAGATGGTTAGGAAGCCCAGTTGTTGTTTATATTTCAGTTATTGTAGCATATTTTTTTGTATCTTGTTACGTCCCTCTGAGGACCTGGTGATCTCTCCAGGTATAGATGACGAACAGTATCCCGAGGAGTACGGTTCCGAACTAGACTATCCATTGGCAGCTGAGTAGGTCTCGCCTTTGGAGCCTATCTAATTTTTTTTGGTTGATGGACTTATGTACTTGAGACTCTTTTTTTGTATTCATTTCTGTTTATTTCTTTTCGTAGCTCGGTAGTGGATTGGTTTTCGCCCGACAAATATTTCTCTTTATTTTCAGTTTAGACATTTGGTTTGTTATTTCTCTTATTTATCATTGTGGTCTCTTTATTTTTAGTTGAGACATTTGGTTTGTTATTTCTCTTATTTATCATTGTGGATGAGATATAGATGTTGCCTGTGACCTTCATATATTGTTATGAGCTGGAGCTCTCTTATTACAGCTTATATGTGTATACGTAGATTCCATTTATTAGAGTAGTCTGCGTATGTATACAGCTGGCATGTACGTATTTTTTAGTCCTACGTATATTGGGACTGGGGCGTTACAATGTTCAAGTTGGATAATAAGGAAGAAGCTTTGTGGGTTCATAAAGTTCATATGTTTGAGTATTTGGTACATCCTATGGATTGGAAGAGAAAGCATAGGCATAAGTGAAGAGAGTTGCTACAGATGTGTTTATAGTGTGCAGAAGAATTTGCTCAATATTGATCAGATATAGAAGGTATTTCGTAATTACGTTGTGACTTGATCTGCATGGTCTATCGTGGAATCAACATGGAAGATTGAATCGGAGATTGACTAAGGAGTTTATTTATTGGTCAGTTGGTATAGGTGGAGGAGTTTATTTTTGTAAGCTTCGAGAACGAAACCTTTTCTAAGTGGTGTATTATGTAATGCCCTACTCCATATGGTACATTGAGTTGATTGTTTGCTAGAAGGACTGTTTAGATTTGGATTCAGGCGGAGAAATTATTTAGAGATTTGCTTAGTCGAGGCAGATATGCATTTCTTCAATGTGGATGGCTTTAATAATTCTCTCATTTACCTTCACACTTAATGAATTGATGTTGCATGTTTAATCCTGTATGCTATGAGTTTTGTTGCATGCTATTAAAAAAGGGAAAAAAACCAAGATAGAAGAGAGTAATTATTTTTTTGTCAACTTGTATAAAACATGGAATATTTACTTGCTTTTATGGACTTAGTTTTTTATACTTCTTCTGTAAGACATGGTTTATTATACTATTGTCATAGACATGAAATATATTGTTGTAACTATGCTACCATGTAGAGTATAATTCTACAGTTATGCTATTATGCGAAATATGGTGTTGTTACTGTGTAACATCCGTAAATCGAATTTTGGATTTTTTTCCTCGAATTTTTGGACTTTTTCTATTTTTTTAATTTTTTCTAGATCTTTGAAATCGATAATTTTAATATAAAGTGTATTTTCGATCGTGATAGGCTATCGATATATTGTTGGATATTAGTTTTGTAAACCTAAAACTATTTTATAGGAGGTATTACCCTAAATAATTTCTTGTCCATTTCCTTGAATTTTTGTAAGATATAAATATTTACTTTTATATGAGAAAAATATTATTTTTAAATAAATATTCTGTTATTACCATTTTATTATTTTATTTTGATCTTAAGTTTTTAATGATTGAAATTATAATATTTTCCCCCGTATTGGGTTTAGACCATTACGGTCATAGTTCTAGCCTACTGAGTTCGGACTCAGATTGTGGGCTAGGGTTTTGAATTTAGTAGTAATGGGTAGAGGGTAGGTAAATTGTAATTAGCTAGTGATAATTAGTAAACATATTGTTACTGGTTAGTGTCAGTTAGTTGTTAGTGATTTTTACTATATTTTCCTACTCATATTACAATTACAACCTTGCTACTAGCGTTTGCGGCTCACCCTACACTCTATCCTATAAATATTGGGGACTCCCTAATATTTTACATAGCCTCCTAAACCCTAAACACACGTACCCTAACACCCATCTCTCCTGGCTTCATCCCGACACCCCAAATCTCCACACTGCCTGGCCTTCCCTACTACCTCGACTCCGGCAACCACTTCTACAGCCACCAGCGTCACTACTGCCCCACCACTGGCATTCCCATTCCCTGCCATCTCTGGCCAACCACCCGAATCCCTTGCGTGGCCAGAGCCCCAGCACCATACCCCGTAACCACCAAACGAATCCACCACCATCTCAAACCACAACACCATTGCCACACGACCATCCGACCCACCACCAGAGCCCCATCGACGCCATCACCGTCATCCTCTCCTGTCACAACCTCCCACAGCAGTACCCCCAAGCCACAACCCACCACCACCATTACCAACTCCGGCAAGCCGCACCACCGCAGGAGCCCCACCATCGTCACAGACCAAAAAAGGGAAAAAAAAAGAGAAAGAGAAGGGAGTGGGGATACACCGCTCACCAGACCCAGGCCTCCGGCCATCCGCCGCCGATAGTCTTCCACCGCCACCATCGACTTTGGCCAACCACCCT